>OX103892.1:44778069-45193069 GCA_944470375.2 Schistosoma guineensis | reverse complement strand
TTTTATTGTTTTATTTTAACACATATATATTGGTACAAGGAGGCACCAAATAGATATGCCCCACACAGATCTCATTTGATATGTGTCAGGGCTATGATACTGCTCAGGTGCCCGAACCGAAGCAGGTGGTTTCCTTAATAAGCCATACCCGAAGCCTTCGACCTGAAAGTCAGATCCACAAGGCAGTGGAGCAACGTAAGGAGATGCAGTTCCATGGTAGCCAGTGACCAATTATTGGTTCATATCCCATTTGTTTCCTTCAGGATAGTGGAGTTCACGTGCACTGTTGGTTTGGAATCAGGGTTTTCCAACTCCCCTAGATGTAATCTCCATGCCCACCAACCCGGTTAAAGCGCCAGACATTTGCTTTTCATTCTCTCAATTTCGTGAACAGCTCCACCACCACGAGAAGGCAATGAATAGGACTTCCGTGACAGAGACTATATACGCGTAGCCATGTGAGAGCATTTTGAGAGGGAGAGCGGACTCTCCCCACTCTCAGCCGTACCAGAGCATTTTGGAGCCGTTAACTACAACATATAACCAAGTATATCACTAACTATATTTTGTTATTTACAATAATCTAAATAACCATAAAGCTTTAATTCACTTGGTGGAATATTATATCTTTCTATAATGTATATATGGCACCATTTTTAAGCACAAATAATAATAATCTATACACATAAATACATACTATATATACTACTAATAAGAAAGTAAATAATGTGAAAACTACAATTGATGAATTACACACTTACTACTATTATAATAAAACGTTAGTTATAAAAAAACAGTTCTTTTTGTTGTTTTTTTCTTTATTTTCTTTTTTCTCTTTTTCTCGCTTTTTTTTCTTTATTCACCTTATATTAATTTGATACATAGAACTTAAAGCTACTACTTAAATCAATACAGGAAAAAAATAACGGATTCTTTCTTTCTTTTCTTTTTCTCTTTTCTTTTCTTTTCTTTTTTCTACTATTATTTATTGTAATTTCATTATGTAATAAGAGATTGGTGGTTGAAATGTATAATTTATATTAGTTTGGCTGTAACTATTGTCTCCTATTATGATATGGAGCCAAAAATGTATATTCACTGACAGATATTATATACTTACAAGTGATTTTGAACCAAAAAATGAAGGAACTTTAGTTTAGATAGTATTACATAATAATAAATTACAATAATAGTGAGATGTAATTCAGTCAGTCAGTCAGTAACAACGTAGAACTTCGTACGTACGTACATCAGTTCAAGTTGCCACACCACATTAGCACAGAGATGCACTGGTCGATTCAAATCCCGTAGTGGTAGAGGTAGCAAGAGTATAAGGAGTAATCGGGAAGATTAGGGTTTGGAGATGTTAGTTAAAGAGTATAATCCAGAGGAAAAACGGGACATGAAAAATTCAGAAGATTAGAATTTGGGAGAACACAAAGAATGGATGCACCTGCGCCATTGCAAACGATTTTGAGCCATGACATTCAGGGTCTCTAATCATCGGTTGCTATCATCTCGTGGTCCCCAATCAGGTAATTAGACTTAGTTATGTAATCAATTCAATAAATTGCTATCTCTTTTGTTTTAAATAGTATAAAAATGGATTAGTTGAAGTTAGATACCAATTCAGTGGTCTACAGGTTAAGCGTTTGTGAGCGAGACTGATAAGTTCCAGGTTTGAATCTCGCGAGGTGGGATTGTGAATGTGCACTACTGTGGAGTTCCATACTAGGATGAAACGTCCATCCAGTACTTTGAGGTTTTCTATGGTGGTTGTCTAACTTTAAATGATTCTGGAATTCAGCTATTAAAATTACTATAATATCCACAAAACCTCTTCTGATATATATATGTCGTAAATGAAGTCCTTGATTGAGAAACACAGGGTGATTTAGAATTAGCGGTATTAACGTAAGTGTTGTCATTCTTCAGGGTTTTGAACGTGAGCTATGAATGTTTAACTATAGTTTTCCTAGACTTACTATATTTCTTAAAAAAGGCTGCTGAAGAAGCATATATATTCTGATCAGAGAGGTTTTTTTTGGATATTATAGTAATTTAATAGTTGAAGCTAGACCACCATAAAAAACCTGGAACCACTGGACGGTCGTTTCGTCCTAGTATGGGACTTCACAGTTGTGCGCATCCACGATCACGTCTCGCGAGATATATATTTTGTACATAAAGTCACTGATTGTTAATTTGAGCCATATAAATAAATTTGAACGCCTCGGGTACGATCTCTGACTAGAAAATTTAGTTAGAATGTGTGCGAATGTTTTTATTCACAGTGTGCGAATATGAAATGTGGCATGTTGAGTTGATTCATAAACTTTATTTTCAAGATAACTTACTAAAATACTTTGTATCAATTCACAATAGTTCCTCACTACTATTGTAGTGAACGAGAACACGAGTGGGAACAATCGAATGTATTTGAATACAAAATTACAAAATGACTTAGTAAAATCTGCATACAACCGCTGCCAGGGAAGTCCTACTCATTGCCTTCTCGTGGCGGAAGTGTTGTTTACGAAATTGAGGAGACAAAATGCGAATGTTCAGCATCTAGCCGGGTTGGTGGACACGAAAAGTCCACCTAAGGCAATTGAAAAACCCTGATTACAAACTAAGGGTACACATGGGCTTCAGTATCCTGAAAGAACAAATCGCGTATGAACCAATCGTTGGTCACCGGCTACCATGGGACTACATTTTCTGATGTTGCTTCACTGCCTTGTGGATTGTACTTCTATGTCGAAGGCTAAGAGTATGGCCCTCTATGGAAACCACCTGCTTCGGTTTGGGCATCCGGATTTATGTGATTTATGTGGCGCATATTTATTTGGTGCCTCCTTGTACCAATGTTTATGTGTTTCAATGAATAAACAAATAGTAAAATCTGAGAAATATTCAGTAAATACTTCATTTGCAAAGTGTCAATCAAGCGGCTCAGAATTCATTGTTCTTTTGTTTTCACATCAATCACTCTCTGTTCTCTTTCTTTTTTCTTCGATCTTCTTAACCTTCTTCCACCAAACATTTTACTTTTGATTGATGTTACATACTACTCATATCTGTCAACATCAACAGCATACACCACATCATCTACTACAAATCAGTGAAACTAATACTGTCATCCAGATCTATCATTTATTTTTACAAACCTAATACTAAACTCATCTGTAAAAAACAAACTCAGGTAAAAAAAAATGACGAAACTCAATTATCTAAATAAAAAGTAAACCTTTTACATGATTTTTAATGAACATACATAAAACTGTATCGAGACAATCCGCACAGGATGTATATAAGCCAATAAGAGACTAATCGTTCCTAAACAACAATTGGAAGATATAAGCAAACAACACCTAGTGAATATAAACTTCACCCCATTGTACAATCAGGTGGCTATCAGGACTTAGTAGCTAAGTTGAGAACACAATGGCGTTTGAAGCGAACAGTACTGAGTTCGAGTCCCAGAGTGAACATCAACTCAGATGCAGATATAACCAGTTGATGATTCACAAATAGGACGAAACGCTCGTTCTGGATTCCACTGCTAACCACTATCCATCTTTGATTAAAAAGTTTATGACTTAAGACTATAATGAGACAATCTATACAGTATGCACATATGCCAATGAGAGACTGATCAATTGAAGTCCAAAATAACAATGGAAGGATACAAGTAATACAACAACATCAAGTGAATTTAAAACTGTAACATTTTGTGGTATCACTTGTCATAAACTATAACACTCTATATCATTAAACATGAACCAGAATCTTATAGTTACGTAAAAGTAATAAAATAGAATTTATTCGGAAAACTTAGAAACAATTTGTTGGTAAATTTAAATGAATAGCGATTGGAAACAACTGGGAAAGAATTGTCCAAGATAGAGTTGGATGGAGAATGGTGATAAGTGGCCTATGTTCCTTCATCAGATGTAGCAGGCGTAAGGAATTAAGTAATCATTGTGAGCGTTAACCTATGTAATGATATATATTTTTTGCAATGACATTCAGTGAAGTAAACAAACTCAAATTCATTAGAAGAGTATACAGTTGAAGATGAATAAATGAGTGTATGAAACCAATCAGAAAAATGAATCAAGTTTTCTATTGAACCAAGAATGTGATGAATTTTTTTAAAAAGAAAATAATTGAATCTCACGGGGTCAGATCGTGGATGTGTACTGCTAAGGAGTCCCGTAGTACGACGAAACGCCAATCCAGTGCTTACAGGTTTTCCATGGTGGTTTAGCTCTAATTGACTCATGATATCAACTATAAAATGACTATAATCTCCACAAAACCCCCATCTGATAGCAACACAGATATGTACAACATTCATTTATTGGCAACTAGATCGTAGCTAAGATATTTTGGTTTACATCTACATACCACACGCAATTAACGTTTTTTTAAAGTTTACAAAGCATACCCTACTGATGTCTGATAATACAATGATAAAACTCAGGTCGGTATATCAAATAGATTGGTTCTAGATATTTACCGATTCAGAATGAGAATGATGAATGACAAGAAATGTAAATTGTATTGAGTAAAGAACCAATATCAATAATAGAGTGCTGGATACAAAATTTCCATGTCAATGAATAGCTCTTAAGTGATGGCGACTCAACATTTCAACATGAAATCGAACCTAATTTGTGATATATTGTAACTGCATTTTGCATTATCAGTTTACATTATGGTACAATCAAAAGGAAATCTTGTATAAACAAAGTGTTTAACAACAACTAATCACAAAAGATCTTTCAAATAGATATTACAGATGAACTCATCTTGGAGCCACTCTGGGGTTACTATCGGTTTCAAGTCCGGATAAAGGAGGAGGGTTGGGTATGGGGTTAGCGACACCATCCTGTAGAAAATTAACTTGCTAAAACAAAACACTAACCAGAGTAACATGTATATATCAAATCTTTTTAACATACCAACATATGTATTCGGTGGTTGATTTTCTGCTATACGGAAATGATAACAATTATCTCGATCTAAACCGACAAACATTGGTGTATTATCATTAACATCAACAATAGTCACTTCAATTGTAGTGGTTGCTGTTAACGCAATCGGTTGACCATTATCATTGGCATAGACTTGAAATCGATAACTTAAAAAAAGAAATAAATGAAAGAAGATATCAGTGAAAATCGTTTCATAATTCGATTATGACAATATGAATTTCATGAAAAGAATTAGTTCCTTCAAGATTACGGATATTACCTTGCTGATAACGAGAAGCGAATGTTCGGCACTTTAATCGTGTTTGTGGATCTGGAGGTTCCTCAAAGGGGAGTTAGAAAACCCTAATTCCAAACCAACGGTGCAAATGAGCTTCAGGATCCTAAGGGAGCAAATGGCAAATGAATCAATTATTGGTTTTCCACAACATTTCGCGATTGTCCTTCATGGTCTTCATTGATTAATTGCCTCACATCAAACACAGTTGGACTCCACTGGTCATGGTTTCTTACTAGAACTCCAGGAAATCCATCTTCAAGCTAGTTATTAATGAGCATATGATAATTATCAGTACAGAGTTGTGGTGATTGTTGAGTATTTTTAAATTGAGATCATGAACCGATCGATGTTAGACCATCATTGAAAACCGAGAAGCACTAAACATGAACATCGTTGGATGCCAGCTCAGTGATCTAGAGTTTAGACGTTCACGCGTGAGACCAAAAGTCCTGGTTTCAAATCCCGTGCGCAGGACCGTGGATACACACGGTTGAGGAGTCTCATACTGAGACGAATCGGCCATCCAATACTTCCAGGTTATCAATGTCAGTCTAAGATCGAGTAGTGGTCTTTAGTGTTAGTAATTAAAAGTTCGTTACCAATTAGATTATAAATTATTAGTGATAAAAACTACAAAGTACCTAACGTCCATCTTGTGGCTCATCAATTATATATAAACATATACATATTGAAAGTATTCAGTATAATATAGAATTCTTAGCACAAAGTATTTCAACAAGTTTCCATTTCTAAATTTCTTGATCAATCCTAACGATAAGATATCGAATGATCGTCAGTTAGATGTTATTCATTCAGGAATCGACATCTAAATAATATTGATTCTCTTCAATGCATGTTGGCAGCGACCACGATGTCGCTGATTGTGCTCTTTCCTAACTTGTACAGAGAAAGATTAAAAACTTTGCACAAACACACCTGAATAGTTTGTGCAATTCATGATCAGTTGAAATAAACAAAAGGCATAACTTGTTGAAATATCTAAATGTCAGGAACAGGTATCCCAGATATTCAAGCAGACTACCTTTATTTTAATTGAGATCCATAATAAGCTTTGATTTATATTGTTAACTATCATTAAATATATTTTTTAATGGATTGGAGGGAGGCAAAACCCGTGTATTGCCTTTTGGATAGTGGGACGGATGACCCATGAACTAATGTGAGCGGTAACCTGGGTGGTAGAGATCGAGCTATTCATCCGCTCGATCGATACACTCAAACCGATTGCGAAATCCGCAAAGAATCACAGTGCAATTACTCTTGGATTGAAAAACGACAAAAAATTCACAAAAGTGTGCTCCTTATGAGGCAAACTCAAACCAGCTGCAAAACCAGCTGTTCTAGTCCCTGTAGTTGTGCCGTGCTTCGATGTGGCCCGTTTCTCTCCAGAAGGGCCTACTAGGTTTCACCAACTTGTTTGACTGGAAGGGCCAACTGATGGATTGGAAATTGATAGTGAATAGTATTGTTTATGTAGTTGATTGAGTAATAATGATTCACAAATATGAATATTTGATATGAAGTTACACAATAAATGCATTTCAAAAGACAGAATATCTTTTTAGTGGATAGGAGTTGATTTATGCATTTTGAAAGATGTTGGCTTAAGTTGTACATACGGTTTCCACTGTACAATATATGTCTTGTATTCACTACTTTCGGAACAGAGGGGGAAAGAACACTATGAAGAACTCTTTAATAGACCACTCCAACTGAACCCTCTGCACATCGAAGCACCACACACAGACTGTCCTATAGATGTCATTCCACTAACGACCAAAGAACTCAGAATGTCCATCAGACAAATCAAGAGTGGGAAATCAACAGAACCTCACAATATACCAGTTGAAGCTCTGAAGTCAAACATATAAGTAACTGTAAGCATGCTTTACATTTTATTCAGGAATATTTGGGAGGAAGAACAATTACCAACGAACTGGAAAGAAGGATAACCCATCAAGATACTAAAGAAAGCAGATCTGAGCAAATGTGAAAACTACGGAGGCATCACTTTACTGACAGTACCAGGAAAGATTTTCAACAGTATTGTTGATCAATAGACATCCAGCTTCAAGAACAAATTAAAAACTTGTCTGTTGTAGAAAGTTTGTTGATTTATCGATTCAAGTGTGAATTCTTTAGTTAAACGTAGCGTAATGCAATCACTTATCGTTAGATATCTATGGGTATGTAATATAAATGAGAATCAATTGTATCATTTCCCTGATACTCTGTATCTAAGTAATAGATACATTCAATTTAGTCAGTATAATGATTGATACAACTCATTGCAATAATTACTGTGCATGTTTTTATCAGAATAAGTAAATTCGAATGAGGAGACTATAATTTATGGATAAACCAATGAGATTCAAGAAAATAGGTCTTGGATTATGGCGCGTAGTTCACTCATCCATTTAGCTAAATAGGTCTTGGGCATTTTAGTCGATGTCTATTCGTGACGAAAGCCATAAATCTAATTCTTAACCATCAACTGTAAATCATAATTCTAATTCCTCACACTGATTTATAACTCTCATTTGATTCTAATTAGTAGGTGGATGAATAGCAAGATTCTCTGATACAACACAGAATGCACCAATCGAATCACATTTGATGGAGAAACATTGAAAGATGTAAAAGACATTTACATATCTGGACAGCATCATTGACGAACACGATGGATCTGATGCAGATGTAGAGGAGTGGATCAGTAAATCAGTAGCAGCATATTTACAATTGAAGACCATCTAGGAATCAAAACAACTATTTGTCAGTCAACATCAAAGTCAGGATTTTCAATATGAATGTCAAGACAGTTCTATTGCATGAGGCGGAAACTTGTTGTTTACACAAAATACCTCGGATCCGTTGGACAGACACTATCAGCAACAACCTACTATGGGAATGAACAAATCAGATTGCAGAGGAGGAAGAAATCAGGAAGAAGTGTTGGAAGTGGATAAGACACATATTGTGGAAAGCACCCGACTGTTCCACAAGGCAAGCCCTGACACGGAATCCTCAAGGTCAAATGAAAGGTGAAAGAACAAAGAGCACATTACGCCGAGAAATGGAAGACAGAGTGTGTTTGAGAATACTGGTTGGCGGCCTATGCTCCATCGGGAGTAACGGTCGTAGGTAACTAATTAAGTAGATAGATATTCCCAAGGCCACTTCAGAGTCTCATAAAGATCGTTCATATATTATCATCTCACTCAAAAACCCTTCTTCAATAGCTTAAATAAATATAATTACTAGAAATGTAACATACTTTTGTTTTAATTCTCTATCGAATATTATTTTTGTATAAATAGTTCCATCTAATTGATTAATAGTAAAGTATTCTTCACCATCTTGACTAAGTTGATATTTGATTTCAGCATTCTTTTCACTGTCTGCATCAGTTGCAATTACTTTATTAATCAATGTATTGATTGGACTATTCTCTTGAACAAAAAACTATTAGAATATTAATAAGGTAAAACAAAAGTCTATATATAACCACATCATAATGAATATACATATATATAAGAAGGTAATTAGGTAACAGATGATTAGTTGCATAATAAATCTTGTCCTATCTAAACTGATGTATTCACTTGGTATCGCTTCATTTTGATCAATTTCAGTCCTAAATAACAATAGAAAGAAACATCTCTTATTGGAATATATTCATCCTGTGTGGGTTGCCTCAATATAATCTTAAGTCACAAGCATTTTAATCAAAGATGAATAGTGGTTAGCAGTGGAGTCCAGAACGAGCGTTTCGTCTTAATTGGGACTCGTCAGCTGGATATACCTGCCTCTGAGAGTTAATGTTCACTCTGGAGCTCGAACCCAGTAATGTTCGTTTGAAACGCCACTGCGTTATTCAATTAGCTACTGAGTTCTTATAGCCAATTGGCTAGAAGCAAAAAGCACTGGATTCAATTCTTGAAATGAACATCAACTCTGAAATGAAGATATATCCAGTTGATGAGTACCAAATAGGACGAAACGCACGTCAAACTGGATTCCACTGCTAACCACCATTCATCATTGCTTACAAAAATATTAAGTAATATTAAGTTATATACCCCTGACAACCTATGAACGTAATACTGTTGGTTAGAGATCAAAAAACCTAATCGCTTAAAAGGAAAATCTTGTATTATCATACAAAGTAAGAATCTGACAAGATTATTTTACTGTTCTACAATAGTTTAATTCGATTAATTTAGGCAACAACATGGTAGCCACATAGTTTAGGGAATAATTAAAATTAAATGAACACAACCTGAAATAAAGTTGACACAGCTAGGTAGTTAACTGATTAATTACAATTTCATTTGGAGCCAAAATCAAACGTAATATGAGAATGAATGAACAGAAACTAGTAAGTTTACTTTTAAGTGTAATAACAAAGTACTTTTGTGAAATGATTTGTATTATATAGGGATATTCTAATAAGATGATACAGATAATATGTATGTAATGAAATTTCCAGATAAGCAATCAATGAGATACTTGAAGTAGAGGATCATTTTGTTTCATTTGAGTTCAGAATTAGTTAGATGTGTGAGCCAACAACGGTGATATGAATAGAACTTATAGCTTTGACGCTTTATTGTAAATGAATTGTCTATATAGGAGTGTTCAGAGTGTAGCTACTACCTTCTAGTGGTGGTTGGGCTTGCCTATCGTGATGACCCAATCGAGCTATATTGGCTGGAACATATGTTCCTGTAGATTCAATCATGCCAGACAGGTCGATTGGAGCAACTGAAAGCAGCAACTCAAAGTCTGAGGGTGTAGTCGTACTGCTGACCGTAGAGTGGTGTGACAGCATTAAGGTGTTTCCCTCAGGCAACCAGCATCTGTAGCGATACTACCTTCTCACAAGGAAGAACGTGGTCAGAAAAGTCGACCCCGGCTGTGCACGACCGGTTAAAGGCCAACTTCACACATGAATAACTGTCTTTAGTTTTCATATTAAGTACAATATTAATTATCCACCAAATCAGTATCCTGGAGGTATCTAACCTGTAAAATGAGTTTATTTCTGATGAAGTATGAGATTGTTGAGCTACTGAATTACTTCTATCGTAATTTACTTCACAATGTGTGTGTGACTTCAAATAAGGCATCTTTTAACCAGTAATCAGTAAGCAGGTAACTATTATTTACTTAGCTAATCTCATGAAGATTCAAATTCATACTACATACCAAAGTAGTGGATTTCGAATAGGAAAACCATTAGATAATTACTGTATGCTATCACGATTACAAATGAGGAATCGCTGAAGTTACTTTTCAAGTGTTTCATCAACAATATCCATCTTTGAAATTCCAGTTTCATGAATAGTAGTGTATTTGAAACTATGTTAATATTGTCTTTGAAGACTAATCATCATGCCTACTAGTTCATTCAAAGAAACACAATTTGAGCTAATCAGATTTAAGGTGGCCAGTCTTGGACTATGAACCAAAATTTATCCATCCGTATATTTAAACAGTATTTCGGGATTACAGTTGTTACTGGATTGAACGAGATCACAAATGGGAACAGTCGAATGTGTTCGAATACGACATTACAGAACATCTTAGTAAAATCTGAGAATCATACAGTGAATACTGTCAATCAATTGTCTCAAACTTGTCTGCTTCTTTTGTAAATATCAGTCAATGATCTTAGACTTCATTGTTCCTGCATTTCCATATCATTTTATTTTTGTTCCCGTTCTTTCCATCCTCCATCTTCTTGACCCTTTTCTGTCAGACATTGTAATCCTGACTAACATATATACAACACTTATGTCAATATAAGTAGTACACTACGATATCACTTCTTGATGAAAACCCTAACTGTAACTCCCCATTCACTATAATAATACGTTTAGTGAATATACTGTCTAGGACTGATTTCAAACTGTTTACATATACATATATATCTATATTACATAACTAGAAACCAGAAATACAGACACTTTTTCTCCTCAAATATGTTTTACACATAAACAAGAGAAAAATTCACATAGTGACTAATTCAGATTAACAATAAAATGCAACTTACATTATGATAATCTTTTGTAAAAACTGGTGGATTATCATTTAAATCTTGTACAATAACTTTAATCACATAACTGGATGTAAGACTTGGTATCCCATTATCACTGCATATCATCTATTAAATGTATTGAGAGAAAACAAAACCAGAAATAAAACAGAATGAGTGAAAAAAAGAAACTGTGTCTATGAAAGATAAGAAGGGAGAAAAAAGAATACCAAATTGTAAGTGAAACAAAACAACTCCACCTGGAGCCTCTCTTAGGCCACTACCGATGTTAGGTCCGGATAAAAAAAGGAGGGTTGGGTATTGGGTTAGCAATCCCATTCTATAGTAAACTAACTCGCTAAAAAACGCTAACCAGAAAGAGTTAAATTCAATTTTGAAACTTTTTTTTAAAAAAAATAACGTAATGAAGTAAATCTGGGTTACATTTAGTGAATTACTAACACAGACTATTGGTTGGATGGTAATAAGAAATATGAGATAAGTAGTAACCATGGCTAAATGAACAAACCACTTAATTTATTTCATTCATTATTGATCTTTGAAATATGTTCAAATTCACATGATTTCAATATCTTGATCCTTCAGTGTGTTCTAGTTTGAGTTAATGAAATAGTGTCTGGTTATTTATGAATGTTTGACATTATGAATTGATTGGATGTTATTTCATAGGGTTTATTGGTTAAAGTACTTTATGGAAATCTGAAGATTTTGTATTCGATATATGGTGTATTTGTTGATATTTAATTGTTGAGATCATGAGTGAATTGAAGCTAGACCATCGTCGAAAACCTGGAATCACTGGATGGCCTCTTCGTCCTATTGTGTGACTCCCCATCAGCGTGGATCCACGACCTAGGATATATCAGTCTCGTGCGTGAGCACGCGTTAATGTCTTACTTCAACCAATCCACGAAGTTGCACCACTGTTCAGGTTTTCCATGTTGGTCTAGCTTCAGTCGACTCATGAATTCCACAATTAAATTGAATTACAAAAACCTTCTCTGATTATAATTTGTTGATAGACAATACGAAAGAGTCTCATATTATGATGACACAACTGTCTAGTGATTTCCTATGTTCTATGGTTTTCTAACTAAAATAGGCCGATGTTGTAAAACTACACATATTTGCTTACTTAAATTCACTTGGCATTGTTTGTTTGAATCTTCCCATTGATGTTTAGGACTGCAATTGATCAATCTCATATTAGCATATATACATACTATGCGTATTGTCTAGACATAGTCTTGATTCACGAAGATTATATGCAATGATGAATATTGGCTAACAGTGGAATCCAGGACGCGCTTTTCATCCTATTTGGTACTCATCAGCTGGATAATGTACCCACATCTCAGAGTTGATATTCACCTGTGGGACTCGAGCACAGTCTCGTTTCGCTTAAAACAACATTGCATTATCTACTTAGCTATTTAAGAAATTGATCAAACTTTCATAAATAAACAAAACCATGACGTGTAATAGTTTTTTTTTAGAGTTACATTTTACTAGTAATTTACGTTTACATTACCGACATTTTATATGATTACGCAATAATATAAACCACCACCACCAACAACAACAACAACATACATAACAATTCAACTGTATCCAACATAAATTTCTATCCCATATCTAGTATATTCCAGTTTATACATTGTATATATATCATCTCTGTGTCAGTTTTTTTTCGTTTTTTTTGGTTCTACAAATTACTACAATCATATAGAATCAGTTGAATTCATCTTATTGAAGGTAGTTTTTATTTGTCTTCTCTATAAACCAATTTGATTTTTGCATGGACATATCATGATTTTGTTTTTAATGAAAGTGAATTGTAGATTTCCGACAATATTGATTACTTGTATTTCTGTGTGTGTGTGTGTGTGCGTGTGCTGTATGTGTAGGTGAGTGTGTGTGTGTATGTGTGTGTGACAGATCGAGATATAAAAGGAAAACAGAAAAAAATATACATGGCATAGCAACTGATATTAAGGATGAAAGAAAAATTGTGGTACGACAACAACAACAACAAGAACAACAAGAATTTTGACTTAAAATTTATACATGTGGTTTAATTAATTATCAACCAATTTTTTTTTCAATGTTAATCAACGATTCAGTATTTTATGTTTGTCAATTTATGCTACTACTTTGTTTGAAAAAGATATTTCATGTATTTGTAAAAATTGTTACTATGGTTGTAAGAAGGGGCATCGGCTTTGTAATTTCCAAAGAACCTCGGCTTTCATCCTGAGGTATCATCATTCTTCCGTCAACTCGAAGGGCAAAGTTTAAATGGTTTAATTTGTTTAGTGCGGTTGACGTTCTTTTCTTCTTCTACGGGATGAATAACAACTGGAGAGAGAGGTGAAAAGGATTGCTCAGGACAAGGTTGAATGGAGAATGCTGGTGGGATGCCTATTCTCCTTCATGAGGAGTAACCGGCTTAATGTAATGGTCTGAAAAAAATGTGTTTCTTTTATTTATTCTCTTGTTGAACGAATCGTTGTGAAGCATTAAGAATAAAAATTTCATTATTTGTTTAAGCTGGTTATTGAATGTATGAAAGAAGTTATTTTTTATTAGAAAGGGGTTTTGTGGAGATCATGGTAGTTTAATAATTAAATTCATGAGTCAAATAAAGCTAGACCACCATGGAAAACCTGGAAGCACTAGATGACTGTTACGTCTTAGTATGAGACTCCTCAGTAGTGAATTGATTGGAGTTACATATTAACAAAATTGGATGTAGAGAGGTTAAGTTTTCGTACGCGAAACCGAAAATCCTAGGTTCGAGTCCTGCATGCATAATCGTGAATACATACTTCTGAGGAGTCTCATAATAGGACGAAATGGCCACCTAATGCTTTCAATTTTTCCATGATGATCTAGCTTCGACTGACTCATAAATTCAACTATTAAATTATTTTTTATTTATACTCGTGTATTAAACCTTGTTTTCTAGTGTTACTATATCATCATCAGATGTAGGTTGATTAAGAGGATCGGAGATATTTATTGATCGATTGTACAACTCAAAGTTATCTGTGTGCTTTTATCGATTCAGTTTATTCAATATTAATCAATATCATATTCACATATTAAAGAAATAAAGTTCTCATGACTGATTAAAATGAGTAGGAGAATAACTTAGTAACTAGAGAAGGAAACCACGTTCATTCTATATACAAGTGAATTATTTATTCAATGATATATACTTCGTTATTAAACAATTTTGCTGACACACACAAAAAATATTTGTTGCTAAGCCTGTTACTTAGTTGTTTAGTTAGTTAGTTGGTAAACTAAATATTGATAAAACGTGTTCTTTTATTCAGGATCAATTTAATGGAAGCCTGTACATATTGTTGGTTAATAATACTTAATGATTAACTTATCTCTCAATGACTCTCTTTTTCTTAGTTATAATGAGTATATTCGTTAGTTTCAATGATTAGCAGAGGGCAAATAACAATTTTCTAAGTGTTACCATGATGAAAAACTGGTTGTATTGGCTTATTCAAAGTTTTCCTCATAATCAAGTAAGTGGTTTCTATGTTTTAGGTTGTTTTATTTTTCTGAAACACTGATTCTGAACAGAATACTATAGATGAATAAGAGATAGTTATAGTCGCTTAATTTCAAGTAACTGACTACAACTTTATGGATAGAAGTTAAAATAGTGTGCACTTCATTATAGTCAGAAATAGTTTCATTATCCTTTATGTTTTAAAATTATTGCTTACTTACTTACTTACTCCTGTTACTCTTCGTGAAGGAACATAGGCAGCTCACCAGCATTCTCCATACAACTCTGTCCTGGGCAATCCTTTCCAGTTCTTTCCAATTGTTATTCATCCTTTTCATATCTGCTTCTATTATCCGACGTAATGCGTTCTTTGACCTTCTTCTTTTTTTGCTTCCATTCAGGATTCCAAGTTAGGGCTTGCATCGTGATGGAGTTTGACGATTTGCGTAATGTATGTCCTATCCATTTCCATCGTCTTTTACTAATTTCTTCTTCAGCTGGAAGTTGGTTTGTTCTCTCCCACAGAAGGCTATTGCTGATGGTATCCGGCCAATGGATGTTGAGTATCTTGCGTAGACAGTTATTTATAAATACTTGTACTTTCTTCATAATGGTTGTAGTAGTTCTCGAAAATTCAGTTCCGTACAGTAGAACTGCCATGACGTTTGTATTGAAGATTCTGACTTCGATATTTGTTGAAAGCTGTTTTGAGTTCCATATGTTCTTCAATTGTAGGAATGCGACGCTTGCTTTGCCAATCCTCGCCTTTACGTCTGCATCTGAACCTCCTTGTTCATTGATGATGCTTCCCAGGTATGTGAAGGATTCTACATCTTCCAGAGTTTCAGCAACAACAACACTTCCCGTTATTCGCTAATTTACTTGGTAATTGCTATACACTGTAGTCTGATTTTCATTAAAGGTTTCCATTTTAAGATATAACTTAAATCAGATTTACTTTTTCCATTTCATATCAAGTTATACCACAATAAACATATCTATGACAAATAGTTATGGATAGCTTGAGCCTATTTATCTTGATTGTGTTTAATTTATAAACTTTATCTTTAAGTGTATTTTAAATCAAAGTCCTACTCTGGGCTTTGTCTCGTCTGTTTACAATCAATCCGTATCCTATTCATCAAAAAGTTCAGAGGAAAACCTATCCGAGTATACCTACAATTAATTATGTAAATTATCAACTTCTAATGACTACAAAGGTCCTAAAAGCCAATTTCTGTAAGGCGAACTCTTTGATCGGTAAAAGACAAATAATTACCCTATGTTACAAGTAACATAGAACTCCATCTAGAGCCTAGTCTGGATAGGACACACATTGAGGAAAGTATCCAACTGTATCACAAGGCAAACCCTGACTGAGAATCCTCAGGGCCAAAGGAGGTGAAGAGGAAGACCAAGGAACACATTACGCTGAAAAATGGAGACAAACATGAGAAGAATGAACAAGAATTGGATAGAACTAGAAAGGAAGGCTCAGGACAGAATGGGTTGAAGAATGCTAGTTAGCGGCCTATCCTCTATTGGGGGTAACAGGCGTAAGTAAGTAAGTAAGTAAGTAAGTACAAGTAGCGTAGGTTAGCCAGTGACCAGCTAATCAGTACATCGTTTTTAAGCACAACAACTTCATAAATATATAGATTAAGGATTGTTGATCAAACACTTATCACACTAGTTTGGTAGATTAACATTGCGAATATCAATTAAAGCATAATTTATCACGGTACTGTTGATCCAAATTTCAGTTAGATAAAACATTCAATCTCAGTTACACAAAAAGAACACATTACTCCACAACATTATTCGATGTCTTTCTAATAAGCGATAAAAAAAGAAATTTGATGAAATCCCAAGCTAACATTCCAATTAACGAAGTTGGCGGGACTGTAATTTATGGACAAACCAATCAGGTATAAAATAACAGGTCTGGGATTTCAGCGCGAAATTCACTCATTTATTTGGCTAAACAGAGTTTTGACATTATAAATGGTGTCATTTCATAATGAAAACCCTAAATCTAATTCCTAATCTTCACCATCAGTTGCAAATCATAATTCTAATTCCTCACATTGGCTTGTAACCTCCATTTGATCCTAGTTATTACGTGAACACTCTTAAGGTCATTTTAGCGTCACTTACAAATCATACATAAATTATAGTCTCACCTACAGAATTATTTCAGTGCAAACAAGTACAACAACATAAATAAGTTTAATAGTTGAGATCATGAGTTATTTGAAGCTAAACCACCACCTCAGAAAACTTGGAAGCACTAGGCAGCTATTTCGTCTTAGTATGCCCCCCAAATGCCCTGGTATGGCCGAGAATGGGGTGGACCCGCCCTCCCTCTCGAAATGCTCTCACATGACCACGCGTATACAGCCTCTGCCAGGGAAGTCCTACTCATCGCCTTCTTGCACCAGGGGTGTTGTTTACGAAATTGAGAGGACGAAAGGCGAATGTCCGGCGCTCTAACCGGATCCCAAACCATTGGTGCATATGGGCTCCAGTATCTTGAAGGAACAAACGGCGTATGAACCAACGGTCGGTCACCGGCTGCCATGGGACAGTATATCCTCACGATGCTCCACTGCTTTGTGGATCAGACCTTTAGGTCAAAGGCTTGGGGTATGGTCCCCTAAGGAAACCACCTGCTTCGGTCTGGGCACTCGGGCATTATCACAGCCCA
This sequence comes from Schistosoma guineensis, assembly GCA_944470375.2. NCBI lineage: Eukaryota > Metazoa > Platyhelminthes > Trematoda > Strigeidida > Schistosomatidae > Schistosoma > Schistosoma guineensis. The sequence continues at coordinate 45,175,471 of OX103892.1, read as the reverse complement.
CACAAACAGAATGAAATGACAATACTTACGGAAAATACTATACTTGCTTCGGTTAACAGTCAAACGATTCACGTTATTATTATTATTATTTACTACGTCATTTACTCACTCTCTTTTATTCCCACTTTATGTATCCTTATTTTCCGACTTATACAGCAGCTCGTCTATGGTGGAAACTCGGTTCTATCTAAACGTTCTCGAGTCATTGCCTGGTTGAAAATTGTATGCTGCCGCCAAATACGTTTTATTATTCTACAGTGTGGCGCATATATATTTGATGCCCTCTTGTACCAATATTTATGTGTTCAAATATATAAATAAATAAATAAAATGGCCCTCCTCAGTAGTGCGCATCCACGATTCCGCTTCACAAGATTCGAACCCAAGACCTATCGGTCTCGCATGTAAGCGTTTCACATCTAATATAAATAACCTTGAAAACCACTATTTAAAACAAATAAACAACAACAACAACAACATTTAACTTACCTTTACTGATTCTGTTTTACTAAATTCATAATCAAATCCATAAATTGTATTTAATTCATAATTGAAATTAGATATTGGATTTAATTGAAACATTCCAACAATTGAACTATGACTTATAGTACCAGTAGTACTACTACGAATAGTACTAGTACTAGGAGTTGGAATGAATGACAAATAATGACTTTGTTCATTCAATGTATATTGTGTTGGATAATGTAACTTGGATCTAAATGCTTTATCATTATCCTTATCTATTGTATTTGATTCTAAATGACATTGAAATGTACCACCAGGACCAGTATCTGGATCATTTACAACTACAAAAGCTAATAATTGTATCATAGTTGGTAATAAATTATCATGAGTAGTATATTCATTTTCTAATTTATAATTCATTATATTATGTCCAGGAGTTTCATTGATATACACTTGTAATATATTATTCTTATATTGATTATTATGATTATCACTAATCGATTGACTTGATGAAATACGATTTACTGATTCTACTGTAATCTGTGGTGCAATATCATTAATATCTGTGATATAAACACTTATGATTGCTTCATCAAATCCTGGATGATTCGATTGATCACGAGCTATGACACGTAGAAGATGATGTTTTGATATTTCATAATCTAAATGTCCATTTATGATTAACCAACCAGTTTTAGAATCAATTTCAAATAAGCTTTTCTTCATTTCATTACTATTATTAGTAGTATGAGTATTGTTATGTAATTGACGTTGATTGGAATGATCATTACTATTCGATAGCGATGATGATGGTGGCTTAATGTTGACATCATTGTTTATTAAACTATAAATAATTTGACCAGATTTTCCATCATCTGGATCATCAGCAATTAATTGTATAAGATGTAAACCTTCAGGTGAATTTTCTGGTACACTAATCATTAAACTTTTATTACGAAATATAGGATGATTATCATTTTCATCAGTGACAATGATCTAAAATTAGGATGTAAATATCTGAGTGACATTACATTATTAAATAGATGAAATCATGCATTCATAATTGCCTAGTATTGAGTTTTACCATTCGATTCATGTATAAACTATACAACTTATGAGATGTCGTTTTTATTTATTTATTCATACACATAAACATTGATACAAGGAGGTACTAAATAGAGGGATGGGATACTGCCCAGGTGCGCAAACCGTATTAAGTGGTTTCCTTAGGGGACCACACCCGAAGCCTTCGACATAAAGGTCTGATCCACAAGTTAGTGGAGCAACGTCAGAAGATGCAGTTTCATGGTAGTCGTTAACCAATAATTGCTTCATATGCCATTTGTTCTTTCAGGATTCCGGAGCCTATGTGCATCATTAGTTTAGAATCAAGGTTTTCCAACTCCCCTAGGTGGATCCTCTATATCCACCAACTTGGTTAAACGCCGGAAATTCGCTTTTCCTTCTCTTGATTTCTTAAATAACACCCTCTCCACGAAGAAGTTGTGATTAAGACTTCATTGATAGTACTTGTATGCATGTGGCCATGTGAGATCGTTTCGAGAAGGAGAGCTGACACTACTAACTCTCGGCCGTATCATATGTCACTTGACCTTGAGATAGCATGTGAACACAAGTAGGTGTTATGTTTATACTTGATTAATCTATCAGCTAGTTTTGTAATAGAATTTCGCTAAAAGTTGGAGACCATTAGTATAATAATTAGTAAAGATTATGAAGTTTTTATAAACATTTTAAGGGATCCAGATGTAAAATCTTGAAAATAACTAAGTAATGTTGTTGACAATCTCTTCCAATCTTATATCTCCTTGTAAAATGAGATCGCAAGTACATTCATAGAACAATACAAAATGTTTAGAAGAATGTATTTATCAGAAGGGGTTTTGTGGATTCTGATAATAATCATCTACTCACTAGTGACTGACTTCAAGATGCGTTTCCTGGAGTTCTAGTAAGAAGCTGTGACCAGTGGAGTTCAACCAGGTCTGTTGTGAGAGTGTATTTAGTAAATATTCAGTTAAAACGTTTCATGAGCTAATCAACCCAAAAATCTTTACTCCTTAACAAGTCAGTTATTTACAATTTTAAGGAGGTTACATTTAAATCCAATTGGTGTTGTTTTACTTGTATCTCTAGATTGTTATTTAGGGTTGCAACTGATCAATCTGTTGTTAGCACATGTGCACCCTGTGTGGATTGAATTGATATAGCTTTAAGTCACAAACTATTTAAGCAAAGATAAATAGTAGCTAGCAGTGAAATCCAGGATATGCGTTTCGACCTATCTTGGACTCGTCAGCTTCATATATCTGCCTCCCACAGTTGATGTTCACTCCGTGTCTCGAACCCAGTACCATTCGCTTTAACACACCATCACGTTATCCACTTAGCTACTGAGAATTGATAGCCACTTGCCTGTGCGATGGGTCGCGGAGTGAACATTAACTCTGGGATACAGGTACAGTCAGCTGACGAGTCCCAAATAGGACGAAACGCGCATCAAACTCGATTCCACTGCTTGCCACTATCCATCTTTGCATAAATTTTACAACTCAGTTTCCATAGAACTGATACAATAGACGTATAAACCGATATCAAGGATTACATGAAATATAACAAGAACTTGATGATGATCACTTTTTTGTATAAATAAGAACTTACCATCAAACTCATTTCACCGGTAAATGCTGGTGATCCATTATCTTCAGCATTTAATATAAATTGATAGCTACGTTTAGTTTCCCAATCTAATGGTTTCATAACTTTTAAATATAATTGTTCTGGTCGATTTTGATATGGTAATAACTGATTTATTGGTGATAATGTATTCGATTGATGATAAGTAAATGGATGTTCCATTTGTCTATTATAAGATAAACTATTATAATTTGAATAGATTAGTTGATTATTATCATTATTATTAGAGGTAGATGGAACTAATGAAGGTAGATTATTGATTAATTCATTTGATAATTGAATCAATTCAAATGTATCATCATTTTGTGTAAGTAGTTGATAACTAAAACAAAGAAAAAGGGAAATGGGTACAACATAACTATGGTTTTCATCATTGTGCTTATGATGTTGTTTAGAAGAATGATGAATACTCCACGATCAAACTATTAAGCTCAGAGAACAAAACTCCATCATAATAGTTGTCATATTCTTCAATTATATTATTCAGTTATAGGTACATATACTTTCAATAAGCTTTGTTTTACACTCGGTCATGGAAGAGAGAAGACTCAGTCAGTCAATCAGTCAGTTACAGTGTAGGACCAGGCACATATATGCATTGGTCCAAGTCGCCATACATCATTAGCTCAGCAAGTTGAACACCGGATTCATAGGAGTGGTTAAATCAATGGTGGTAATATATAAAAGAAAGCTTACATACAAGGATATAATACAGGAAGAAGAACTAGTTGGTAGAAAGAAAAATATAAAGTAATTTTAATCTCACGGTTTAAGTGAAGATAAAGATTGTACACACCTACATCATTGTGATCGATTATGAGTCATATCATACAGACTCTCCAAACATTGGTTGCGATAGTCACGCGGACCCCAATCAAGTAGTCTACAACTACCAACACGACTAAGACTAGAACATAGTGAGTTTGTGGACTGATGCCATATTTCAGTTTGGCCACCCATAAGTTCTTTCTAACCGTCTCCAACACTAATCAGCATTGTGCGTCGTGGTAATGGGTGTTCAGGCATACGTAACACGTGGCCCAATCATCTCAGTCGATGAAGATTTACAACTTCATCAATTGATTTATTAGCATCGCCTAATACCCTGCATCTAAACTCTTTATTGCTTACCCGATGATACCAGCAGACGTGAGCAATATTTCTAAGGCATCTTTGATCAAATCTTGGGAAAGGCGAGATTGTGGGTTCTCACTGCTGAAGAATCCCACACTAGGACGAAACGGCCGTCCAGTACTTCCAGGTTTTTCATGGTGGTCTAGCTTCAACTGACTCATGATTTCAACTACTGACATTGTTAGAATTGGATGGCATAGTTATTAAACTTTCATATCCCTTTTTCAACATATCATCAACATGTAAAATAAAAGAGAAGAAAATAACACCACAGTGATGCAACACTCACTCACTGAGTAAATAGGAGTGTAGCTAAATTTACTGAATACACTAGATTTGATAAACACTGAATAGGTTGAGGACAACCTCTGAAGTTGTCAACTTAAAAATCTATTCAAATATATCTATTCATGTATGAACGTTTAAATTCTTTAAGTAGTAGTATATAACTGTAGTCAGTAGTATATAACTGTAAAGCGATAAAAACGAGTGGTGTTAGAAGTACACATAAAGTTAAAGAAATTGGATGTTGCATTAGATAGAATTATTTTCAAGATATTGTTATAGAGCTACGTCTGCGTAATCACCTGGTAACCAGTCTGTGTACATTACACATCAGTATCGTACTAGTGCACTGCATATATGCATAATATATATATGTAAGTAGTATATTAGGGTTTCCTTGAAAAATACTATCCGTTATATCTCATCACATAGTTAGTAGTAATATCTATGCCATTGTCTACTTACTTACTTACTTACGCCTGTTACTCCTCGTGAAGGAGCATAGGCCGCTCACCAGCATTCTCCATCCAACCCTGTCCTGGGCAATCCTTTCTAGCTCCGTCCAGTTGTAATTCATCCTTTTCATATCTGCTTCTATTATCCGACGTAATGTGTTCTTTGGCCTTCCTCTTTTTCGCTTCCCTTCAGGATTCCAAGTTAGGGCTTGCCTCGTGCCCACCATCAATTCCTAGATAATTCCCCCCCTCTTGTTCCATTTCAACTTGTTTTGTTGTCTTGTTTAATTCACAAAAGTACTGTCCTCTTTGTCCAAAAAGGTGTCTTTTTTTCGTAAAACTTAATTACTTTGTATTTGTCAATGTGTACGTGATGCTATGGTTATCCTTGTGTATGTGTGTGTGTGTGCTTACATTAATGGTTTTATATGATTAAGAAGTTGTTCTTCACTTACAGTTATGACTTTATTCAATAAATATCCTTTTCTTTGTTGGCTCACTCTCTCACTCTCACTCCCACTCTCTCTCTCTCTCTCGCTAGCTCGCTTGCTCCCTCTCTGTATCGATGTAAGTCACGAAAACATGACATTTTATAACTGTTTAAGTAATACAATTTTGTTGTTTCTATCTCTTACAGATAATATTAGTTGTATTATCACAACTGGTCATACCCTCGCGCGCGCGCGCGCACACACACACACATAAAAACTGAACACGTTTAAATGTAAAGTTTACTTTTAACAAAACAAATTGTTTTTCTATCGGAAAAATTAAGAAACAAAGTGAAAGAACACCATCACAATTTATAAGAGTCAAGTAATTAGTTAATTGTAAAGAGAAGTTTAAATAAACACCATATCGACAAAATAAAGTTTCTTATGAATGGCATTCATTTTTTTTATTGAGATCATGAACTGATTGATGTTAGACCACTTTTGGAAACCTGAAAGCACTGGACGGCCGTTTCGTCCTAGTGTGGGATTCTTTAGCAGTGCGCCTCCACGATCCCGCTCGGGGGATTCGAACATAGGGCCTTCGGTCTCGCGCGCGAACGCTTTACCTACTAGACCACTCAGCCAGTATCTAATGGTGATAGTGTCTAACATCAACCAATCCATGAAATTGCGCGACCATCTTCCATTGTACTGAGGTACATACCTGTCTCTACCCGACATAGATTAGCTCCACTGGTCACGGCTTCTCACTTTCGGATTGGGCACCTAGGCAGTATCCAAACACTCACATAAATCCAATGATTTATATGGTGCATATCTATTCGGTGCCTCCTTATATCAATGTCCAGTGCTTCCAGGGTTCCAAAGGTGGCCTAACATCAATCGGTTCATGATCTTGATAAAAAAACTTAATAATCTCCACAACCCCCATGATGGTATTCATTATTTCTTTGATAAGGATAATAAAAACACTATCTCATTGGTTGAGATCATGAGTCGATTGAAGCTAGATCATCAGAAATAACTGGACGACCATTTTATCTAAATATGGAACTCCTTAGCAGTGCACATCTGTAATCCTGCCTCACGAGATTGAAACCTAGTACCTATCAGTCTCACGTATGAGTGCTTAACCATTAGATCACTAAGCCAGCCGGCAGTCAACGACCATCCACTGCTTCCAAGTTTTCTATGGTGGTCTAACTTCAATTAACTCATGATGATCTCGACCATTGAAATCACTATATAATATCCACAAAAACACTATTATTGCTTATGATAGAGTTTTATTCTCTGTACTGGATAATATTGTCATGAAGCTCTTATTAATATTCTGAACGATATTATCAACACAAACTTCAAGTAGAAGTGAAGTGTTCGAATTTCATCACATATAGAGGTCTACAGGAGAATCTATAAGCCAGATGTGGAGAAATTCGAACACTTCATACTATTATTACTATACAATGAAAATTATAGATCACGAATAGTCTTATCTGTAGTTGAGACCGTCAAAAGCAGATAGTTTTCAGTTAATATCAAAAGGAGAATTTTGTGGAGATTGTAGTAATTCAATAGATGAATTAATTGAAGCTAAACCATCACGAAAAACTTGGAAGCACTGGACGGCCATTCCTCCTTGAAGTTATGAGTCAGAATTGTAATCAGTCGGTTTCTATTAGATTATGTACACCCTAAAAGGATTACTTCCGTTGATCCTTAATGTCAGCAATGTATATTCTAGATCTCTTAGCAGTGTGCTCCTCGGAGGATTAAACCTAAAACTTCTGGTTTTATGACGAGCGTTTAACTTCCAGACTAATAAATTGGCATCTAATATTTTACATACCTAGCTTCAATCGATTTGTGGTATTACACAACCATCATTAATTGTCCTAACTGAGTAACGTATAATATTGAGCATGGGTGAGCCTCACTAATCACAGATTATCACTGAAACTCCTATTTTAAGTCTGTTACTAATGAGAAGACAAGTATCATTAGTAAAGGAGGTTGTGTTACAGATTGTTGTATTTCAATCGTTTACACCACGTACTGATCCAACATAATTAATTACATGTCAAGATACAATGTGCTTACCGAAAGACTTAGAGATTCTAAGTTCTATCTCATTTGAATTATTGAATGTTGGAAACAGTATAGTTCACAATATAAACCAGTCAGTTAAAATCAGTTTAGAGCTGGGTATAAATGGGATGAAGTTTTATTCATTATTTGTATTGGTTGTTTGAATCTTTCCATTAATTTTAGGGACTACATATTATCAGTCTCTTATTAGCATGATAGCAACCTGTGCAGATTGAGTCCCGAAATAAACATCAACTCTGGGACTCAGATAAATTTAGTTGGCGAGTCCTATATAAGAAGAAACGCATTTCCTGAATTACATTGCCAGTCACTAGCCCTCTCTACCTATAAGGAAACAACTGTTTGAAGCAAGTCATACATGAATAGATCTTTGTGTATTAGGCCAGAATTTTAAGCGTAATACAATTGTCAACAAAATGACTGAGGTAAAGTAAGTTATCATCTTACTAAAGTCAACTTTTCCTAACACTCTCCTTTAGTTTGAAGGAAAAAAGACCCTTAGTATAATCCCATCTAAAAACAATCAGTAGTACAATATACATTTCTACTTTTAATCATTCCTTCTTTCAATCAACTTGTCTAGTAATGATAAGATCTAAATGGATGTATAGACTACTATAATAGACAAAGTTAGTTTCATTTTAATTAAATTAACATGATGACTTTAACACCCCAGAATAGGTGTGTTTCAATGGTTAGTTTTACACTTTACTAACTTTTTATTCCATTGAATATAATTCAGTTTAATTGAATTAAATTTAAAACTAAATTAATCTGACAAATAAACATGAATGAAACAAATAATATGTGCAAAATAAAGTGGAAAAAAGGTACTCCTGCTCATCATCATCATCATGCCTCTAAATACCCTGGTACAGCAGAGAGTGGGGAGAGTCAGCTCTCCCTCTTCAAATGCTCTCACATTGGTCAAGTGCATACAACTCCTATCAGGGAAGTTCTACTCATTACCTCCTCGTGGAGAGGGCGTTGCTTAATAAATTGGGAGGATGGGAAAGAAAAACGAATGTCCAGCACTTTAAAGGGGTTGGTGGATATACAGGATTCATCTAAGGGAGTTGGAAAACCCTTACAACACACCAATGGTGTATATTGGCTCCAGGAACCTGAAGGAACGAATGGCTACCATCAAACCGCATCTCCTTACATTGCTCCACTTCCTTGTGGATTAGACATTTAGGTCAAAGGGTTGGAGAATGACTCCCTAAGTAAACCACCTGTTTCGAACTGGGCACCTGGGCAGTATCCAAGCACTCACATAAATCGAATGATTTATGTGGTACATATTTATTTGATGCCTCCTTAAACCAATGTTTATGTGTTTGAAAAAATAAGTCACCATCGTCATCATCATCATCATCATCATCATCAACATCATCATCATCATCAACATCATCATCGTAAACATCATCATCATCATCATCATCATCAACATCATCATCGTCATCATCATCATCAAAATCATCATCCAAGTCATCACAATCATTATGAGATTAATTCATTTAAAAAAAGAAGTACGTTTTAATAGACCAGAGAAAAGTCATCACACACAAATTTATAACAGAATTGATACATCACTCTTTTATTTCTTCTTCTTCTTATTTTTTTATTATCTAATCAACCAATCAACTACCTAACCAGAACTACTTAAAACTAATCAACCGAGTAGTATCGACAATAAAAGTGGCCACTTTCATAGAATCATTATCATTATTATTATTATTATTATTATTATTATTATTATTATTATTATTATTATTATTATTATTGTTATCTTTATGACTCTCCTTATTTTTTTTCATTTCATTTCATTTCTTTTTTATTTTACTTTTCAAACCATCTCAAGCGTCCTACTGTGTTTCTTTCTTTTTTTCTTTTCTCTTTTTTCTTTATTGAGAAAAAAAGAAAAAAGAGAAAAGAAAAGAACTTGAAACGGTTGTTCAGTTCTATTTTCTAAAAGGATAATTTTCAATATGACCACCTATACGATCATATATATATATACACACACACACAGGAGACAGAGAGAGAGAGAGAGAAAGAAGAAAACAACAACGAATGTCTATTGAATTCAGTTACTGTTTCATTTATAATTGTAAACTTATCAAAGTGATCATACGGTATAAGTAAAACAAAATAGTAAACAACAAAACCACTGATTGACTACTTGAATTAATAAACAATATTGTTTGTTCGTTGAGATGAGAAAACAGACATAATCATATAAGGAAGATAATGATATCATGAATATTTTATTTTTATTTGGTATATACTACTTATATGGATAGGTAGAATAAAAAATAGCAAAGCAATTGATTCATCACTGGGTGACGATCAATGTCATGCTTGTCTAGTCCTTATTAGTGCAGATCGAATGCTATCGATCATGTTGCAATGTGGCCAGCAGTCTAGGTGACTCGACACTGCGGGCACTTTGTATTGAGATTTAGATGGTGGTTGGAGGCAGTCAACAGGAAACCCTGGACCCGGGTTTCATGCTACTTGGCACTCGTCAGCAAGGTGTACCTGTAATCTTGAGGGAACTGATGCTCCCTGACGGATTCGATCCCGTGTTACACAGCTTCATATTGAGAAACGTTACCACTGAGCTGTCTAGGCCATTACTGACTTTCTGTAAGAGTGAGATATATTTGCTGATAAATACCAAGTAGAACAAAACTTAGGTCCAAGGTTTCCTGTTGACTACCTCCAACCACCATCTAAATCTCAAAATAGCAAAGCATACTGGAAAACTGTCTACTAGTGAAATTGAAGATGTGTTTGTAAATGCCTTGGTACGGACGAGAGTGGGGAGAGTCAACTTTCCCTCTCGAAGTAATATCACATGGCCACATGCATACAATTAATGTCAGGGAAGTTCTACTCAATGCCTTGTCACACCAGAGGTGTTGTTTAAGAAACTGTAAGGACAAAAGCCGAATGTCCATCACTTTATTCGAGTTGGTGGATATGGAGGATCTATTTAGGGGAGCTGGAAAACCCTGATTCCAAATCAATGGTGCACATGATCTACAGAATCCTGAGGGAAAAAATGACGTACCATGGGACTACATCTCCTGACGTTGCTCCACTGCCTTGTGGATTAGATATTTAGGTCAAAGAATTAGGGAATGACTCCCTAAGTGAATCACCTGTTTCGGTTTAGGCACCTGGACAGTATTCCATCCCTCACACAAATCGAATCCATATGTTGCCTCCTTGTATCAATGTTTACGTGTTTAAATAAACAAATAACAGTTAGATCTAACTACATTAGTGTGTTACAATGTTTTGAATAAGATAAGAACTCAGTACTCATTAATTTAAGTCAATGTATTATCTATTAAAATTACAAATTTAAAGATGGTGGGGAAGATTCGTAGTTCAGGTAGTTCAGGACGACCAAACCATCCAGCTCAGAGAATAAAACTCCATCAAAATCACAAGTTCAAAGCGTCACATGCTTTGTGGAAGTATGCAAGACATTTATTAGTAACTGTAGTCAGATCCTGCATTCGAATCTCGCGGGGGGCGGGATCGTGGTTGTGCACCGCTGAGGAGTCCCGTACTAGGACGAAACGGCCGTCCAGTGCTTCTAGGTTTTCCATGGTGGTCTAGCTTTAATTAACTCTTGATTTCAACCAGATTTTTTATTATTTAATATTGACATTCAAATCTGTATTAGATCGTTTACTGTCGACATTTAAGCTTTATGAATAGAAGTCGTTATATTGCTTATCGAGTGAATTGTTAACATTGTAATTAGCACTAACAATTAAACATAGATAAAACTGGCTGTTATTCAACTCTACAACAGTTAAATCGTAAGCCAAGCAACACAATGGAAACGTCCTTTGATTTTACTACTGAGTAACACTAGTTCATAATCCTTAAAGACTATCAGCTACTTAAATATCGTAATTATACTTAACTGATTAGTGGCAACTTGCATGAAATCTAAGTCTATCAAGGTTTCCCACAGATTATCTTTAACCACACAAAATGTCGTCATTAAATGTTTTACAACCACATACTAATGAATTATTGGTTAGCGACTAGTCCTATGGGATATTAACTCGTATTATCCAGATTTAAAGTTTAAGACGTTTCCATGGAGAGCAGTGTTAACTAACTACTGAAGATAACAGGAAAATACCAGTGATGAATATCAGCTAGAACAAACCTACATCCGAATTGTTTTGTCACCTACTCTCAGTCATATGATAGTTCAAGTTAGTGAATATATACTTTAAAAAAACGATGAAATTAGAACAACCATGTTCGAATCTCATGAGGCGGGATCATAGATGCTCACTGCTGAGGAGTCCCATACTAGGACGAAACGACCATTCAGTGCTTTCAGGTTTTCCATGATGGTGATCTAGCTTCAATTGACTCATGATCTCAACCATTAAAATTACTATAATATGCACAAAAATAAACTCCTTTCTGATATGATTGATATTCATTCATAACAAATTGACTAATTTCACAGATTGAAATCATGAGTCAGTTGAAGCTAGACCACCATTGAAAACCTGGAAGCAGTGGACGGCCGTTTCGTCCTAGTATGGGACTCCCCAGCAGTGCGCATCCACGATCCGACACCCCGTGAGACTCGAACCCAGGGCCTATCACCCTCGCACCAGACGCTTAACCAACTAGACCACTGAGCCGGTATCCATCGGTGTTAATGTCTAACTTCAACCAATCCACGAAGTTTCGCCACCGTACACCATTGTCTTCAGTGAGTTCCTATCTCACAACAGACCTGGTTTAACTCCACTGGTAACGGCTTCTCACGAAAAAGCCGTCCAGTGCTTCCAGGTTTTCAATGGTGGTCTAGCTTCAACTGACTCATGATTTCAATCTGTGAAATTTCTAAAATCTCCACAAAACCCATTCTGATAATAATCAACTGCTCACTAGTGACTGACTTCAGGAAAAACTCCCGAAGTTCTAGTGAGAAACCGTTACCAGTGGAGTTAAACCAGGTCTGTTGTGAGATAGGAACTCACTGAAGACAATGGTGTACGGTGGCGCAACTTCGTGGATTGGTTGAAGTTAGACATTAACACCGTTGGATGCCGGCTCAGTGGTCTAGTGGTTAAGTGCTCGCGCGCGGAGCCAGTAGGTCCTGGGGTCGAGCCCCGCGTGGTGCGGATCGTGGATGCGCACTGCTGAGGAGTCCCATGCTGGGACGAAACGGCCGTCCAGTGCTTCCAGGTTTTCCATGATGGTGATCTAGCTTCAATTGACTCATGATCTCAACCATTGAAATTACTATAATATGCACAAAAATAAACTCCTTTCTGATATGATTGATATTCATTCATAACAAAATAATTAATCTCAATTAGAAGGTTTCGTTCCATTCATTTTATAAGGCAATTTATGTTAGAAATAATCAGAAATGACTTTGTTATTCATTGTACAAATCAATGACTACCTAAGTAATTGACCGTAGTCATTAAATATATGTATATATTGAAGAGATTCTTAAAACAGTGGAATATGTTATGGTCATTGATTTTGATTGTTCGTGACTAAATATGACCTTTTAATAAAATACATTATGATTATGATTATGTAAATCACTTAGAAAATTTTAGCCTTAATTGATTGAATTTACTTTCAGCATCAAAATACTTCTAATAGTGAGATAGGATTTTGTGGCGGTCAAACTAAAACGTGGCATCAGTGCTATGTTGGTAGATGCAGACTACTTAGTTGGGGTCCGCGTGGCTATCGTAACTAATGGTTGGAGACTCTGTATGATATAACTCAATTCCGTTCTACATTACGGCTGTAAAACGTGGACATTAAGAGTTGAAGATACTCGTAAGTTACTAATATTTAATCACGGATGCCTTAGATATATTATGACCGGATAGGTAATAGTGAGGTTAGACACAGGGTATTAGGGAATGGTGGTAAATCAGTTGATGAGGTTGTAAATCATCATCGACTGAGATGATTGGGCCACGTGTTTCGTATGCCGGAATACCGATTACCACAATGCACAATACTGACTGGTGTTAAAAACAGCTGGAAGAAGGTTAGAGGCGGCCAACTGAAAGCGTGGCATCAGTGCTTAAAGTCACTAACTTGTAGTCTGAGCCATGTTAGTAGATGCAGACTACTTAGTTGGGGTCCGCGTGGCTATCGTAACTAATGGTTGGAGACTCTGTATGACATGGCTTAGAATCGACCACAGTGATGTAGGAGTATACACTCTTTGTCTTTTGTCTTAAACTGTGAGATTAAAATCGCTTCATATCAAAGCATGTTCGGATATATCTATAAAATCCGATCACCAATTCCCTTGGTACTTATAGGCAGATTTATTCTAGCAGTGCGCATCCACAACACAGTTTAACTTCTCCAACCATTGAATGCGAGTACTCCTTGGATATAATAATAATAAGGCTAGTAGTCAACCACATAAATAAGTTGTTAATTCTAGGTCATTCTAAATTGCAAGTACCTCTAATTTTATGTCATGAAATTCAATTATCCAGTTGTTAATATTCAAGACTAAAGTTTGATCATTCGTTGTTAGCATATGTGTATTCTGCGCAGATCACCTCTTCGTCACTATTATTATTATCACTACTACTTTTTATGAGTGTTTTTCTTCAAAATAGGTGAACGTTGACTATCATCCTGATTTAGAACGAGGATTTCACTCAATTTCAGATTGATCACCGGAATATACTCAAATCCTAGTATTAGTTATATCCATAACTAACCAATCAAATTGTCGCTTAAATGCCCATCAAGTCAACCTGGTCTGATGTTTCCGTAGACTATCCTTATCGCATGTACCCTACCAATTGAAGGACATTATTATCCTGTTATATTAGTACAGATCATAATTTTTATCCATTTCGATAAGACAAGCAATGCTGGTCAGTATATTCGCGTGTTTCACTTAATGACTGCAATTCCTTTAATTATTGTACTGATAAACTTACTTTTTACATTTAGAAACAGATGAAGTTTAAAGCCAAGTTGTCATTATTCTAACTATAGATTTCACATAGACTCTGGGATCGCCAGTATCGCGACCGAACCTATGACCTCCAGTTTCGCGCGAGAAAGCTTAACATCTAAACCCTTGAGCCGGAAACCAATAGTGTTTATTTCTAATTTAAATTAATATACCGTGTTGTACGACCTTTATACATTTTCTTCAGCGAATCACTGTCTCATTTGACAGTGGGTTGAACTCCACCGGTCACGACTTTTAACTAAACCTCTAGTAGTTGTAGCTTGAAGCCAGTCATTAATGAATACATGATCATTATTATTAATATTGAAGATTCGTGGAAATTGTAGTTTTTTAATCACGCAAGTCTTGAGTTCAATTCCCGAGTGAGCGATCGTGGTTGTACACTACTGAAGGGTCCGATACTAGAACGATGGTGCTCTAGCTAAGATTATTGCATGATTTTGCCTATAAAAATGACGTTAGTTTGAAATATATTTATCCTGTGAACTTATCATTGAGGAAGTCAGTTCACCTAAAGCTTTTCATTTATTAACCGTTATTTCTCTTTCCTAAAACCTGCTTCTTCTATATTATAATGGTAGATGTGTCGCTCAATTTTTTCGAATGGGTGAAGTTAGAAATTAACACCGTTGGATGCTGGCCAGCTTAATGGTCTAGTAGATAAGCGCTCGTGCATAAGACTGAAGTCCCTGGGTTCGAATACTGCGAGCATGACCAAGGACATGCATTATTGAGGAGTACCACATTAGGACGAAACGATCGTCCATTGACTCCAATTTACTCATGATCTCAACTATTAAAATTATTATAATATCCACAAAAACTTCTGATATATCACATAAATTCGTTTGTTTTCCTTAGTTGCTAACAAAATCCAATAACTGACCCCTCTTATCCATTGCCCATTTTTACATTATCACCCCTTTTTTTTAAAAAAATTCTATCGTTCTATCAACAACAAAAAAAAACAACAAAAGAAACGTGAAACCACAACCACACATTTGCTAAAATGATAAATTTATTATTAACTTTAAAGCTTATTCTTCTCGTTAACACAAACACACACACACACACACCCCATCACCCTCACCCTCATTTCCCTATCCCCGACCAGATAAGTAAAGTGCGAAAATCTCCACCTTTGTTTACCGTAATAAAAATTAATGGATGAATAAATAAATAAATTTAATTAATTAATTAATTTAATAATTGGTCAATGAATAACCCTATTGAATGATAATAATAATAATAATAATAAAGTTAAATTACGTCACACCCCTTAGCTTAGAAAAAAGGAACGCAATTCATCCTGTGAAAAGGCATAGTGATGAATTTCGATGGTGATAAAGAAGTAATAATAATGATACCCAATACCATTATTATTATTATTCTAAAACTATCTATCTATTTATGGATTATAATTTTGATAAAATTCATAATCTAATTAAAATTTATTCAAAATGGTTTTTCTGTATAGGCAAACCTTAACTTGGAATCGTAAAAGGGAAGAGAAAAAGAGGAATGCTAAACGATTTGTCGCTAAGGTGGATGATTTTGATGGAGTTTTGTTCTCTGAACTGAATAGTTTAGTTGTGAAGCTTTCAAACAAACAAAAAAGTAAACAATGATAAGTTTAAGATCAACATAAACCAAATCACATTGAGGTTTACAAGATAAACTGTGAACCATATATGGAGAAATTTGAATGCGTCACTTCGATCTGAAGTTTATATTGATGATGTCGTTCAGAAGAATGATGAAAGCTTCACAACTAAACCATCCAGCTCAAGGAACAAAACTCCATCAAAAAGAAATGTCAAAGAATGCATTACATCGGGAAATGGAAGCAGATATGAAAACGATGAATAACAACTGTAAAGAATTAGAATGGATTGCTCAGGACAGGGTTGCATAGAGAGTGTTAGTGGGCTGACTATGATCTTCCACGAGAAGTAACAGGCGTAAGTAAGTAAGTAAGTAAGTAATAGTTTAAAATTAGAAAGGGATATTAAAAAATGGGAGTAGGTGTTGTCCTTTAACAATTTTGATAAGCTATACACCTATTAAATTATATTGGATAGAATATAAAATAGTTTCTATTAACTAATAAATTCATAGTTGAATGAGATTATAAACAAAGATAAATAGTGGCTAGCAGTAGAATTCAGTTTAACGCGTGTTTCGTCCTATTTAAGGCTCGTCAGCTGAATGTACCTGGATTTCAATATCAAGGCGATACACACATTATGCACATATACTAATAAGAGACTGATTAATTGTATTCCTAAATATCAGTCAGAAGATTCAAGTAAATAATACCAAGTGAATTCGAGTGAGATTTTATTGTTTACAACATTACAAAAGCGTAGTGATTCAATCCTCTGTTGGATTCCATCTCATCTCATTCAGCTTTACTATTAGAGACATGAACACTGAGCTGGTTGGACAGCGGCTGACTTCTTGTGTAAATGTGACTAATCTACAACCGATTAATCACTAATTTACATTTCTAACCTCAGTGGTTTCATCAATGTTGAACAATCATCATTCCCTTGTATCTGTGTTATTTCTACTCAACTCTATATTGCCAAAATTAATCAATAATGAAAAGCTAAATTAAGTTCCGTAATTGTCACCCACCCCCCTTATATTAAAAATGAACAAGCATTTTCTTATCATTAGTGATTATCTGCCATTCATTTATTTATTTCTAAAGATTTGAGATTCATTCTGCCTATTACATAATTTTTCATCATATATTCCCAACGACATATTATGGAGTGCTTGTATTACTTTGTATATATGCTTGATATCGGTAAATATGATAAACAATTTGAAGAAATATACCGACCAATGCGGTATTTTCCATAGTTGTGTAGGTTAATGGACACAGTCAATTAGTTGAATTAGAGAAAAGTATAATATAAAACTTACTACAGTGTTTGTATATTAATAAACATAAATAACGTAGATCATGAATAAAATAGATTAGATTAGTTGTTTTAATTTTTTCATTGATGTTTAGAAGTGCAATGGATCAGTCTCTTATTGGCATTTGTATATAGCTGTGTACATCTTGCCTTGGTATTACCTTAATTCATAAGTATTATGAGCAAAAATGGATGGTGGCTAGATGTGGAATCAAGGATGCAGGTAAATCTAGCTGACAAGTGTCGAATAGGATGAAACATGCATCTTAGATTCTATCGCTAGCTACCATTCATCTTTACTCATAAGGCTAGACTAATATTTAGACAATAATAACCATTATTTTAAAATATTGACATTATGGTCAAAGACATTGAGTGATCTTAAGCAAATGATTAGATATTTCAGATTGCAAAGTTGATTAATAGAATTTGGTCATTAATAAAATCAGTAATTCATTCATATAAATATGACAGTCCTATCTAAGGTCAGTTACATTTCAAACAGCTCATTGATAATCTTTCTACTATTCATACCGTAGATTTCCTGGTTCTAATCATTGTACAGATGATAGCGCCTTCATTACTTACTTACTTACTTACTTACGCCTGTTACTCTTCGTGGAGGAGCATAAGCTGCCCACTCTCCATCTAACCCTATCCTGGGTAGTCCTTTCTAGTTGTTTCCACTTGTTATTCAAACTTTTATATCTCATTCTATTTTCCGACGCAATGTGTTTTTTTGGCCTTCCTCTTTACCGCTTCCCTTCAGGATTCCAAGTTAGGGCTTGTATTGTGATGCGGTTTAATGATTTTCGTAATGTGTGTCCTATCCATTTACATCGGCTTTTCCTAATTTCTTCTTAAGCTCCTTCATAATTACAGAAAAACCCGGATGATGACTAATAGGCTTGTAACCGACATTGGGGTTTGGATTTCTCGTAAACTTTCAGAATTAAATCTATATTTTATTCTGCTCTTATTAACCTATTTTTATGTGTTTCTTTCCAAGTAATTTTCCATCTGTCAGTTATATGACTTTTGTATTTTTTAGTCTCTGTTGTTAGAAAACGTCATTACTAATAAAAGCGAGCTTTCCAATTCTTCCATAAGCTTGAGATGGTGGAGATGAATTGTAGCTCAGGTGGAAGGTTTTGATTGAGATCATGAACCGACTGATGTTAAACCACCGTTGGAAACCTGGAAGCACTAGAAGACCGTATCGTCCTATTCTGGGACTCCTCAGCAGTGCGCATCCACAATCCCACTCATGGGATTCGAACAAAAGGCCTTTAGTTCCGTGCGCAAACGCTTAACCTCTAGACCACCGAGCTGGTCGGTATTCAACGGTGTTGATGTCTAACTTCAACCAATCCACGAAATTGTGCGATCATCTTCCATTGTACTGAGGTAGATACCTGTCTCTACCAGACACGGATTAGCTCCACTGGCGTTAATTCAGTTTATTTCTGATGGTCTAGTCTTTCATTTACTGCTTCTACAGATTTTATTATCTCCATATGTTTTTGTATTCCCGCCAACTTTTTTATTCATTCACTTTTGACCATACAAATGATTGATTTATTCCGCTTGGATTGATAAACTTTATCTACATCTATATGCTTTTTGATTGCAGATTGACTGGAATGTCATTCTCATGTGAATTCTCTGCTGTTATTAGAGTTTCTTAGATCCAAAATTCTGATGCTTTTTACTGATTACAGTCGTGTCCCTTGTTATTTGTGTACATAAATATAAGTTATAGGACGTCATAAATTTTGACTCATACTATGCCAGTAAAATTGAGTGAGATCCACTTGGTATAATGTGCTGTTTATAATGTTTGCTCAATATTATTTTGTAGTAGATGTTTCATTTGTCTTACTTTACTATGGTTCCTTTCAGTTAGCACAGAATCGAATAAAATAATTTTGGTTTGGAGGTTAAACATTCAGGGGTGAGAACGTTAGGTCTTGGGTTCGAATCTCGCGTGGTGAGATCGTGGATGCGCACTGCCGTCCAGCGCTTCCAGGTCTTCCAGGACGGTCTAGCTTTAATTGACTCATAATGTCAACTATTAAAAGAACTGTGTTGGCTTACAAGAATTTGTGTAAGGTTTTCTGTTTATGAAAAGACAAACTAGTGTTTTGGAGTGATTTAATAGCACCTCAGAGGAAATAACACTAATTTTTGATAGAGTTTTGTTCTTTGAGCTGAATGATTTGATCGTGAAGCTTTCATCATTCTTCTGAATGACATCATCAGTACAAACTTCAGATAGCCTTCTGTCTTTTCTTTAACTCAACGACCAAATCATCCAGTTCAAAGTACAAAACCTCATCAAAATCATCCACTTGACCTAAATGTCTCCACCATCTCGAAATAACACTAAAAATGGCCATCCCTCTATTCAGTGAAATGAAATTTTCCCCTTTTCTTTTGTTCATTCATAAATCTCATTTGAAATTCTAATACAAAAAGGAATGGCAGTTGATTTTTACGACAAACCATAAGAATAAGATAAAACCACTGAATTAATTCAATTAATTAATATTCAATGCCAGAGGTAGTAGATTTCTTTATTTAGTATTTATTTAAGTAGTATAAATAATCTTAATAGAATACATCATCATAACAATATTATAAAACAGTTTATATGTGGTATATACTACTGATGTCAATAGATATAAGTAGTTTATATCATCAATTGAAAGTGGAATGCCTGAAGGCAGAATGTTAAGAAGATCAATAAGAAAGAACAAGAACAGTCGTTTGAGACTGAAAATATTTTAAAAAAAGCATAGATTATAGGAAGATCGAAGATAAAACATCTTTGAATAAATGATAGTCATGCGAATGATATATAGTTAGATATTTCAACTAATGGATGTTAAGTTGATGGTTTAAATGTTAAACGCTTGATATGAGGTCTGAAAACTGTGGATTCGACCTTTAATGGAATCATGAATATACTCACAAGACAGGCATTTTTCATAATAACTAATCAGTATCTCCTGGTTTTCAATAGTTGTCAGAAAAGGTCACTGATATGAAATTGTAAAATTCAACAATGTCCATTTCAAATAACTTAGTGAAGTTCCTGATGGTAAAGAAGATTATGAGTTGACGCTTAATTATTGAATTTAATAGTAAGTTCATTTTGAATAAATGAACACTATCTTGATTTAACGGTAGAACATGGATGAACCAATAGAACCGATAAAACTCTTCAACAAGATATATCTGCAATTTTGAAAGAACTAATGTTCCCTAACGGATTCGATCCAGTGTGAGAGATGTTATCACTGAGCTATCCGGGCTACGAATGATCTCCTGTAGGACTTTGATATATTTACAACTGATTGATCACTGGGTAGTGATCAGTGACATATAGGTTTAAATAAAATGCATATCCAGAAATTTTTGGTTTTCAATGTTGAATCAAACAATTCCAGTTGAACAAATAAGCCTTAATAAACTATCTAAATAATTTGACCGATATTCTAGTTTATATAGAAGACAATTTGGAGAGAGTATAATTTATGGACCAGCCAATCAGGTATAAGATAATGAGTTATGAATTTTGAGTAACTTTTTCTGGTTAGCGTTTTTCTAGCGGGTTAGTGTTCTACGGGATGGGGTCGCTGACCCCATGCCGACCGCTCCTCCAGTATCCGTGCTTGAAACAGCCAGTAGCCCAAGAAGGGCTCCAGGAGGAGTATGGAACAATCAATTGAATGAAATTCATCACTCTACATCAACTTCATTGACTATGAAAAAGCATTTGACAGCGTGGACAGGACAACACTATGGAAGCTTTTTAGATACTACGGCGTGTCTCAGAAGATAGTCAATATCATACGGAATACACATGGTGAATTAAACTGCAAAACTGTGCATGGTGGACAGGTCACAGACTCGGTCGAGGTAAATACCGGTGTCAGGCAAGGTTTCTTACTCTCATAGTTTCTTTTTATCCTAATGATCGAATGGATCATGAAGATATCAACATCTGAGGGGAAGCACGGGACACAGAGGACATCTAGGATTCAGTTGGACGATCTAGACTTCGCAGATGATCCGGCTCTTCTATCACACACGCAACAACAAATGCAGAAGAAAACGACTAGTGTAGCAACAGCCTCAACAGCACTAAGTTTTAACATACACAAAGGGAAAGGCAGGAATCTCCGATACAACACAGCATGCACAAACCCAACCACAATCGACGGAGAAGATTTGCAGGATGTAAAAACTTTTACATATCTAGGCAGCATCATTGATGAACATGGTGGATCTGATGCAGATGTGAAGGCATGGGTCGGCAGAGCAACAGCAGCATTTCTACAATTAAAGAACATCTGCAACTCAAAATACCTGCCTGTTGATTGACAACGATCTCAGAACATTTCAATAAAAATGTCAACACAGTTCTACTATACGAGGTACAAAACCTGGAAAACTACGAAAGCAATCATTCAGAAGATACAAGTGTTTATTAATAGTTGTCTACACAAAAAATACTTCGTGTCTGTTGACCAGATGCGATCAGCAACAATCGACTGTGTGAGATAACAAACCAGATTCCAGTAGAGGAAGAAATCAGAATGAAGTGCTACAAGTGGACAGGTCATATATTGAGGAAAGTATCCAACTGCGTCACAAGACAAGCCCTCTCTTGGAATCCTCAAGACCGAAAGAGGTGAAGAGGAAGACCAAAGAACACATTAGGCCGATAAATGGAGACAGACATGAGAAGAATGAACGAGAATTGGATCGGACTAGAAAGGAATTCCGAGTACAGAGTGAGTTGGAGAATGCTGTTTGTTGGCCTATTCTCCATTGGGAGTAACAGGCGTAAGTAAGTAAGTAAGTCATGAATTTTGGCGCGAAATTCATTCATACATTTAGATAAATAGAGTTTCGGCATTATAGTCGATGTCAGCTCGTGATAAAAGACCTATATCTAATTCTTAACCTTAATCATCAACTGTAAATCATAATTCCGACTGGTTTATAACCCTCATTTAGTCCTAATCAGTAGGTGTTCATTCTGAAGTTCACTTCAGCGTCGCTCAAAGGTCGTCCATAAATTATTGTCTCACGGATCATTTCTTTTCAACTATATACTGAATTATATTGTATAACCACTGACTAATAATTTATATCATGTTTATCGTTCGTAAGTACTGGACCGCCGTTTCGTTCTAGTATGGGATTCTACAACAGTGGTCATTCATGACCCACAAACGGTATTCAAACCAAATACCTTCACTCTCATGAGCGAACGTTTAACTTCTGGATCACTGAGCCGGCATCCAATGGTGCTATTGTCTAACCTCAATCAATCCAGGAAATTGTGCGACCATCCTCCATTCATTTTTGAATATTATATCTGTATATCTATACTAAGTAGTTGAATAGATAACTCTCTGGAATTTCAATAGGTATCCAAATGAATTCAACGGTTTGTAAGAACATTAGTTGGCACTATGTCAAGCCCATATAGGTTATTCAAGCTTGTGAACAAACCAATCTATTCATTGTACTTAAACCACATTTTCACCTTGTCACTTATTGGCTTATGAACTAACTGTGACTGGTTTTATGTAAGCGCATGTATCTGAATCATCATATATCTGTAAGTTATTTTTGTTTGACTATAAATATTGAGTAACTCTCGATTTGGTTTACATGCTTTGTTCACTGAATGTCATTTCGCTTCCTTCGTTTCCTTTATTTGACCGTTTGCCTAAACCAACGATTGTATGAAATATAGATATTCGAAATGTATTCACATATTTGATTTATTTATTTCCATTATTCACTAACACTAATAAAGTCGATGATGACTTACGAAGGATAACTGAGATGTATATTTCAAAAACTCTATGATCATCATTCATATAATCCACTTGGAATCAGATACTTGGCCACTAAAATTTATAATCATCACTATCTCAATAAATACACATTGAATTCAGTCTGTTATTGATTGATCAATTGCAGTCTTAAACGTCAATGGGAAGATACAAGCCAAACAATATCAAGTGAATTTAAATTCACCCCATTGTACAAGCAAGTGACTATCAGGATTCAGCAACTAAGTCGATAACTCGATGGTGTTTGAGGTGAATGGTACTAGGTTCGAGTCCCAGAGTGAACATCAACTCTGAGATGCACGTACATCCAGCTGACGAGTCCCAAATAGGATGAAACGTGCGTCCTGCATTCCACTGCTAGCCCCTATCCATCATTGCTTACAAGATACACATTGTTATTGATTTAATGCTTATCATAGTTTTTCACTGTTAAATGTTTCTTATAGAATTTGATTAGCATTTCACAGTCATTGAAGAGATCAGTATATATATGAAATGTCTTAACGAGTAAAACAACAAATTTATGACCTTTCTTCATTAATTCATTTACGTAAATCTTACAGTGAATAATAAACAATGACGTGATTAGTATGAGACTGTAAAGTGGATTGGTTAAAGTTTTACATGAACACCATCGGAGCACCGTTGGATGCTGGCTCAGTGGTCTAAAGTTAACACCTGTTACTCTCAATAGTGAACAGTACTCGGACTTCCTTTCTAGTCCGATCCAATTCTCGTTCATTCTTCTCATGTCTGTCTCCATTTATCGGCCTAATGTGTTCTTTGGTCTTCCTCTTCACCTCTTTCGGTCTTGAGGATTCCAAGAGAGGGCTTGTCTTGTGACGCAGTTGGATACTTTCCTCAATATATGACCTGTCCACTTGTAGCACTTCATTCTGATTTCTTCCTCTACTGGAATCTGGTTTGTTATCTCACACAGTCGATTGTTGCTGATCGCATCTGGTCAACAGACACGAAGTATTTTTTGTGTAGACAACTATTAATAAACACTTGTATCTTCTGAATGATTGCTTTCGTAGTTTTCCAGGTTTTGTACCTCGTATAGTAGAACTGTGTTGACATTTTTATTGAAATGTTCTGAGATCGTTGTCAATCAACAGGCAGTTATTTTGAGTTGCGGATGTTCATTAATTGTAGTAATGCTGTTGTTTCTTTGCCGACTCATGCCTTCACATCTGCATCAGATCCACCATGTTCATCAATGATGCTGCATAATTATGTAAAGGTTTTCACATTCTCCAAAGCTTCTTCATCATGTGTGATTCGATTTGACTTCATAGACTTGATACACACTTGATCTATGTCATCAAAAGTGTATACAGTTTATCATTTACACTATTTGATAAACATTTCAACAATCAATAAATACCGGAACTCCGTTTTTTTTATAATGTGAAAATGTCATAAAAATCTATTCTATTGTTAATTTTATAGATCATGTTGATTGTTGAATGTCACTGTTAACGGAAATCAAAGAACATTGTTTAGAATTATTTTTATTTTTGTGGGGTAGGGTAGTGGTGATGGTGGTGGTGTTTTTTGAAACATTTATGTTTTCCTGTTGTCATTGTTTGAAAAAAATTCTCTGTTTTCTTTTTATCTATCGTACAAGACATTTAGATCATTTCATTGATGAAACTGATTCATCTGATTATGTAATGTTTTTTTATAAGTGTTATATCTAGAGCTTAGGTTCTTGATATACCATAGACAACTTGAACAATCGAGTGCTAGAACCTTCCAAGCTGCAAATGAGATGACAGAAAACAAGTGAGAAAGAAAGCTATTCCTGTCAGGTACCGATAAGCATAATGAATGGTAACTTTTGGGATCCATTTGTGGACCAATACTAAATGTATATTTCTATCGTATAATTGTTAAATAACTAAACTATACATATACGTGTCCCTCTTATTATGAGCCTTATTTTGACCTATGAACTATTATTATACGATTTACCATTCTCAAATTATGCTCTGTCTATTAATCACTACCTCCCGATCCACAGCCAAATTTGGCCAAATCTTGTATAAATGTTATTTTCTATTTCAGGGTACGTTGTGGTCTGTCTGGTTTGTATATAAACCCAGTATGCTTGAAATAAATGATTTATATCGCAGAGGCTGAGATTGGTGTTCTGGACTTAACTGGCTGGGCTAGGCGGAAAGCAGGACCAATCAGGACTCTAGATCGCTCGTACATGTTTTACGCGTCATTGGTCCGATCAATAATTATTTTCTCCCTAATTGGCAGTATTATTACGTAATACATTAACAGGGCACACAGGTCACAGGTTAAAACAATTCCGAACAGTGTCATATATAGCACAAAACTTTCAGGTATTCATAGTTCTTAATAAAAACGGAATCATCATTATAGTCAGAGGTTTTTGGTATATGTCTAATAGAGAAGTTAAACGTAAATATTCTGGAATATCTTTCTAAAAGATTACTGGATGAAATATCTTTGGCTAGTTTGTGAGATTCATTGAGCTCACCCTTGAACCATCCTCACAGTAAGAATCATAAGAATGTATATTAGATAAAAGTCTACTAACAAGATAATATTTTGACAGAATACCAATGCAAACATTTTTCATACGATCATAGTTTTCATCTTGGATATTAATATGTTTACTTTATCATTTATTGTATTTATTGATCCAAAGAGTATTGCACTAGTATAGGGGTTGTGGAGATTATTAAGTTTTTGATTGAGAACATGAACCGATTGATGTTAGACCACCTTTGATCTCAATCAAAAACTTAATAATCTCCACAACCCCTATACTAGTAATTTACATGTGCTCACTAGTATATAGCTTCGTTAGGGAATTCTTGGAGTTCTAGTGAGAAGCCGTGACCAGTGGAGCTAATCTATGTCGGGTAGAGACAGGTATCTTCCTCAGTACAATGGAAGATGGTAGCGCGATTTCGTGTATTGGTTGATGTTAGACACTATCACCATTGGATACCGGCTCAGTGGTCAAGTAGGTTAAGCGTTCGCGCGCGAGACCTAAGGCCTTGTCTTCGAATTCCGTGAGCGGATCGTGGATGCGCACTGATGAGGAGTCCCACGATAGGACGAAACGGCCGTCCAGTGCTTTCAGGTCCCCAAATTTCGTCTAGCATCAATCGGTTCATGATCTTAATACTGCACTATTGAGATATTATTCTGGTAGCGTTACATACATAATACTATACTTCAAATGTTTAACTAGCAATCTAAATATGTATTTGCTGATTTTACTAAGAAACCAAGTTTCCACACATTTTCTTGTCTTTTCTCGTTGCCTACATTTACTATTAAATGGTATTAGATTTTTCTCAAACAGGAGTTTTTGTGGATATTATAGTAATTTCAATGTGTCGCTCAATTAACACCGTTGGATACCGGCCGGCTCAATGGTCTAAAGGTTAAGTGCGGGCGCGAGAGGCTGATAAGTCTTGCGTTCAATTCTCGAGAGGTGAGATCAATAATGTGTACTTTTGAGGAGCCCCATATGAGAACGAAACAGTCATCCAGTGTTTCCAAGTTTACCATAATGGTCTAGTTTCAATTGACTCATGATCTGAACCATTGAAATGATTTAATTTCGTTATTCACTAATGAGATTTAAGTCGATGATTGTCTACAAAGTTTAGCGGTTTGTATTGAGGAAAATGTACTAACTATTATGGTTGTATATTATCAGTTTATTGGTTATTCTATTCATAATAGATTGAATGACTATATATTCAGTTAACTAATATGATTAGTCAATTACGACACTTCAGCAAGACTATAATATTTATGGAAGAACTAATCAGGTATAAGATAACAGATCTTCGATTTTGGCGCGAACTTCATTTATCCATTTTGTTAAATAGAGTTTTGCCATTATAGCTGATGTCAGCTCGTGATGACTACAATAAATCTAATTCTTAATCTTAACAATCAACTGTAAATCATAATTCTATTTCCTCACACAGGTTTATAACTCTAATTTGGTGCTAGTTACTAAGTGGACAATTTCAAGGAAAATTTAGCGTTGCTCAAAGGTCATCCATAACTTATAGTCTTATTGACACTTTTTAATTAATGATGAAATTCAACAAAGTTGTTCTTTTCAAATGTTTAATTCATTTGACAATCATTAAATCAAAATACGATGAAAATTTTT
Source organism: Schistosoma guineensis (assembly GCA_944470375.2). NCBI lineage: Eukaryota > Metazoa > Platyhelminthes > Trematoda > Strigeidida > Schistosomatidae > Schistosoma > Schistosoma guineensis. The sequence continues at coordinate 45,147,825 of OX103892.1, read as the reverse complement.
AGTTTTATCAAAAAGGGGTTTTTGTGGAGATTTTTGTTTAGAAATTTCGCTGGAAGGACTGAATGGCCGTTTCGTCCTAGTATGGGACTCCTCAGCAGTGCCCAGTGGTTATTATTATCAGAAGGGGTTTTGTGGAGATTTTTGTATAGAAATTTCACAGGTTGAAATCATGAGTCAATTGAAGCTAGACCACCATGGAATATCTGGAAGGACTGAACGGCCGTTTCGTCCTAGTATGGGACTCCTCAGCAGGGGTCTAGCATCATTTGACTCATGATATCAATCAGTGAAATGTTTAGTTTGTTTTTATTTTATAATTTCTTAATTATTATTATTATTATTATTATTATTATTATTATTATTATTATTATAAAGCATTTAATAATCAATATAATAAAGATGATAATATTACATATCAATTATGTAATCGGATTACTGTATATACATGCCTTGTATAATTTATTTACATTTCGGTATCATTGATTATTTAATTTACCGAAGAGTGAGAGACACACGGAGAACAAGAACACGAAGAAGAACAAGAAAAAGGGGAAGAAGAAGAGGAGGAAAAAGAGGGAGAGGAAGAAGGAGACTGAGGAGGATACCGTAGACGTATATATAATCAACCGTCTACAGGTAACTAAACTTTTAGAAAAATATCCTTTTTTATTTTTTTTGTGTGGTTTTATTTTTTTTTTACTTAAAACTGGACATTAGATCGATTGTTTCTATGTCAATTCATGTTGACAAAAAAAACTAAATTGAGAAAAAAAATACATCGTTTTTGACATTGTGATCAATGTTGATTTACATACTGAAACAAAAATAACAAAAAATAACTTTAACGGTATAAAGAAATAAAAATTTAGTAACTATGCGCTTAACGTTTTATTATTATTATTATTGTTATTGGTAGTAGTAGTAGTAGTAGTAGTAGTAGTAGTAGTAGTAGTATCGGAACCACGTAAGTCATCATTCAGAAGATACAAGTGTTTATTAATAGTTGTCTACACAAAAAATACTTCGAGTCCGTTGACCAGATACTATCAGCAACAATCGAATGTGGGAGATAACAAACCAGATTCCAATGGAGGAAGAAATCTGAAATAATTACTAGAAGTGGGTAGGACACATTGGAGAAAGTATCCAACTGCGTCACAAGACAAGCCCTCTCTTGGAATCCTCAAGACCGAAGGAGGTGAAGAGGAAGACCAAAGAACACATTAGGCCGATAAATGGAGACAGACATGAGAGGAATGAAAAACAAGTGGATAGAACTAGAAATGAAGAATAGTGTTTGGCGGCCTATGGTCTATTAGTATCATCTATATAGTTTGAATTACTTCATGTAATTTTCTCTACTCTTCCTTATGAAAATTAATTTTCATTAATAAACGATTAAGTTTTTACATTTAATCAAACAAGTGGTTGTCAGTAGACTCAATAGCTAAGCGGATAACGTGATGATGATTGAAGTGAATGGTACTGAGTTCGTGACATAGAGTGAACATCAACTTTGAGATGTAGGTACATCGTCCAGCTGATGAGTGCCAAATAGGACGAAACACGTCTCCTGGATTCCATCGTTAGCACTATTCATCTTTACATATAACCAGCTTCATGAATATGTAAACATGAACATTTACTGATATATATATATATATAATCATTATAAGGATTTGTGGAGATTGTAGTAATTTTTAATAGTTGAATATTCATGGGTTGATCTATGTTAGATCATCATTGAAAACTTGGAAGCACTGGATGGTTATTTCGTTTGAAGGTCTTTAGTTTGAGTTTCATGTGTGGGATCGTTGATGCATACTGTTTTGACCGTTTAGTGCTTCCAGGTTTTCAATGGTGGTCTAGCTTACATTGACTCATTAATTGAAATATTTAACTAAACATAAGATGAATATTTCTTCATATAATAAAGATTAATTGACATGAGTTTTTAAAGTATATATGTAATCTTGAGGAAATTGAAGTTTCGAACCTCAGATGAATCCTATGTGAGATTATAATTTATGAACGACCTTTAAGTGACGTTAAATTGACCTTGAAAGTGTCCACCTAGTAACTAGTACCAAATCAGAGTTATAAACCTGTGTGAGGAAATAGAATTATGATTTACAGTTGATGATCAAGGTTAGGGATTAGATTTAAGGTTTTCATCATCTAGAATGCCAAAACTCTATTTAGTCAAATAGATGAGTGAATTTCGTGTCAAAATCGGAGACCTGTTATCTTATACCTGATTGGTTCGCCCACAAATTATAGTTTCGCCGAATCCTACAGAGTTTATAAGTGATAAGTGATAGTTAATTTGATGTTTTTAGATCCAACAGGTCTACCTGTCAATTGTCTGTGTTAATAAAAATATTCAGCTAATTAAACCAGAGGTTATATAACGAACTTGATTGTTAAAATCCGATTAGCATTAAGAAGTAGGTAAACATATCGTTGGTTGATACTCAATGATCAATATCATTAAGCCAATAATGTATTTTTAAAGAATTATGTTTCCTCGTTATTGGTTTCAACGACTAAAATTAGTCAGTTACTGCTAGGATATTCACATTCTAAACGAATCAATTTCAAATCGTTACTTATTCACACAAGTTTATTTAATGTCCTTCACCTCTAATGAAATTCTTCAGTAGACACTTTTTGTATTCATCTTAATATGATCAACAACACAAGAATGGTGGTGGATCGTTGTAAAGATTCCTGGAATACAACAAAATAGATGTTTTGTATTCTATAGGTAGCCCTTATCCATTTTTAGTAAAAACATTACAGTTGTATTGATAAGTAGAGTGAATTGTATACCTTGAGATCCTTTTTCCTGTTATAATTTATTATACATAGTCTCCTAATAGTATAATGTCCAGTTGTTTTTGAAAAATATTCCTACTTCTTTACTGTTTTACATTGTTCTCGCGTTCGTACACGAGACCAAAGGCCCTGGGTTCGAATCCCGCAAGCGGCATCGCGGATGCGCACTGTTTAGGAGTCCTACAATAGAACGAAACGGTCGTTTTCAATGATGGTCTAGTATTGATCTACTTATAAATTTCTACAATTTCCACTAATTTCCATCATTTAGTAATAATCGAATTGTGTAAATGAAGTTGTGATCTGTCAGTAATCTAAATGATACTACATCTCATGAACTATGTTAACAAAATAAGGATGGATTCTTTTAACAGTCCAACTAAAATCAACTGACTAGTCCACACTAAAACAACAATTAGGTTCAATGTTTCTTTACGATTAACTTCAACCACATATCAGCATTAGGACATAAGTAACATTGTAAATCTTTGGTCATTTGGAAGGTTGATAGTTATAAATAGAGTTTTACGGTGATCGTTCACTTTGCAGGTTACACCATGGACTAATTTGGGCTAGACTTGAAATTGTTACTAGTAATCGATAGTGCTTAACTCTGTCAAGTATCAAATCGATATTACTGATGTCTTTTAATAATGATAACGTAATATCATGAATTTCTTGATGCCATAAACACAAATTACCAAACAAAACTCAGCGTTATGAAGTGAATCCATTCACTGTGACGATTTAAGGTCTAGAATATGATTCCATGAAGAGATTGTAGGTGTATACTTATAAGAATTCATGAAATAGAATGAAATAATTATCCAGTACTTCCTTGTTTCATTGTTTAACTGTTTAGAGTCAGTCTTAGATAACAACATCGTAATTCATCATTTAAAAGCTGGTTACCGTAGATGAAATCATATTCATAACTTTAAACAATTCATTGACTAGTTACTCATCAATCCCTTTTATAACATTCACTAATTTTATTTTGTTGGTTCACTTTAAATATATTTTGTATTTTGGTCAGTGAGAAATTTTGTAGATATTAAAGTTACCTTTTTTTAATAGTGGAATTCATAAGTCAGTCGAAGATGCGCCACGATCGAAAAACTGGAAGCACTGGATAGTCGTTTCATCCTAGTATGGGACCCCTCAGTAGTTCGCATCCACAAACCTGTTTTGCAAGAGTTGAGCCAAGGACCTATTAGTCTTGTGTGCGAGTGCCTAATCACTAGACCACTGAGACAACCGTCATCCAATGGTGTTATTGTCTAACTTCAAGTAATCCACGAAGTTGCACCACCGTCCACTTGGATCCGAATCTCGTGAGTTAGATTCATGGATGCACACTGCAAAGGTGTCCTATACTAGGACGAAACGATCATCCAGTGTTTCCAAGTTTTCCATGATGTTCTAGCTTCAATTAACTTCTGAATTCAACTATTAGAAAGAAACATTTTCAATAATATCCGTATTTGATTAATAACTACTATTCTACATTGGTTCAATGTTCAATGATTACCTTTTTCTCCCTTTTCCCCTTCCCCCTCATAAATAAATTTTGTTTATATTTGTAATTTTTAATGTTTGCAATGCACTTGGTTTATTACTTTTACTAAGTAATCAGTGTTAAACTATTTACTTCATTCATTCAAATCATACCTCATAATCATTGAACACATAATAAAAGATAAAGAAGAAGAAGAAAAAACTAAAGAGAAAAGTTTCAATTGAACATTTTATAGCGAAACGAATAATGAAGAGAGACAACCTACGAAAAAAACAAAGAAACTGAACAAAACAAGACTGGTTTTGGCCTAACTTGGAACAGTTTTGTTTTTGGCAGTATAGGTATGGTTGTTATGAAATTACTAAATTAGTTTTATAAGCAGAAATGAATGTTGGTTAGCAACGGAATTTAAGATGTGCATTTCTACTTATTTAGGACTAGTCAGCTGGATGTACTTGCATGTGAGAGTTAATGTACATTCTGGGACTAGAACCCAATACCGCTCATTTCAAACTTCATTGAGTTATCCACTTAGATACTGAGTCATGATTGCACGGCAATATCAAAGCAATACGCACAGTATGCACATATACCAATAAGAGACTACTCAATTGTAGTACTAAACATCAATGTCAAGATTCAAGTAAACAATATCAAGTGAATTTAAACTTCACCCTATTGCACAAGCAAATAGCTATCAGGACTCAATTACTAAGTGGATAATGCGATGGTGTTTAAAGCGAACGGTACTGGGTTCTAGTCTCAAAGTGGACATTCACTTTGAGATGCGGATACATCTAGCTGATAAGCTCCAGAATAGGACGAAACTCGCGTCTTGAATTCCACATCTAGTCACTATCCATTTTCGATGAATAGAGAATGGTTGATGAGTATAACTTTATATTTATTATACCTAATAACATTACTTAGTTGAATGTTCATGTAATTTTAACAAATGTACGGTAAGAATGGGCAAGACTATAATTTATAAATGAACCAATCAGATTTAAGATATATATGGACTCGAATTCGGGCGCGAAATCCATTCATTCATTCATATGGTTTTTAGCATTATAACTTATCTCAGTTTATGATTTAAAAAAACAACACACACACACACAAAATAAATCTAACACCCAACCTTAATGTTCAGCTGTATATTCTAATCCTGATCCTTTACGGTAATTTGTAGTCTTTATTTAACTCTCTTAAGTAGATGGGATATTCAAAGTCAATGTGGTATTCCTTAAATATCGTTCATAAACTATAGTCTCACTGTGAAAACTATAAAAAATCACTTACAAATGAGTTAATGATCAAATGACAGAAAACATGAATTCTTAGTCTTGAAATCCTTACAACCAAGTAAAATCTCTATGTGATCATCCTACTTTGCAGATTATTCATTTATTTTAACAATGTATTAACTGATAAAGAATACAGATCAGTCAGTAACAACGTAGAACTTCGTACGTACTTACGTACATCAGTTCGAGTTGCCATACCATATTAGCACAGAGATGTAGTTGTCGATTCAAATACTATAGTGATAGAGGTAGTTAGAGTATAAGCAGTAATCGGAAATACTAGAGCTTGAAGATGCTATTGAAGGAGTATAATACAGTGAAATAAATTTAGAAAGGGAAAAAAAGGGACATGAAGAATTCAGAGGGTTATAATTTGTGAGAACACAAAGAGTGGATGCACCTGTGCCATTGCAAACGATTTTGAGCCATGTCTTCAGGGTCTCTAACCATAGTTTGTTATCGTCTCGTGGATCCCAACCAGGTAGTCCACAACTACCAACATGGCTCATTCCACTTGTCAGTGACATCATGGACTTATGCCATGTTTTGATCTGGCCGCCCCTAGCTTTCTTCCAATGTATTCCTACACCATAAACGATCGCACGTCGGGGCAGTCAGTAGTTAGGCATACGTAGCACATGAACCAGCCATGTCAACTGATGGATTTTCACTACGTCATCAATGGATTTGCCATCCTTACCTAGTATCTAGTGCGAGCAATGCTTCGAAGACACATATGACCGAACTCTAATAACCTACGAATATTCTCTACTCTTATCGGCCATGTTTCACTGACATAAAGTAGGACGGAACGAACTGCTGAGCAGTAAACTCATCCTTTGGTTGATAGACGGATATCTCGCCTACGCCATAAATGACGCGAGTTGGCAGAAGCTAGTCAAGCCTTCTGTATCCGTGCTGAGATTTCGTCACACACTAGACCACAAGGGCTGATGAAACTTCCAAGATAAGTGAAGCGATCGACACACTCAACTACTTCACTCCCTATCATTATTTCGGGTGTCAATGCAACCCAATCTTGAAGCAACATTTTACATTTCGAGGGGGAGAATCGCATCCCGAACATGCTTGCATTGTTGCTTAGACTGATCAGAAGACTCTGCACTTTGTCAGCATGTTCAACAAATAGAAATATGTCATCGGCATATTCCAAGTCAACAAGTGAATCTCCTGATAAAAGTTCAACCCCTGGAAATTTAGACGAGGAATGTGTTATCTCTAAAAGTACGTCGACGACAAAGTTAAAGAAGAATGGAGAGAGTGGACAGCCCTGACGAACACCACTTGAGGTAATCAATTCTGATGACAGTTCGCCATAAGCTCTCACTCTACCAGTTGTGTTCTAGTAGAGAGCCTTTACAAGATTAATGTACTTCTTTGGTACTCCTTTCAGTGACAAACACTGCCATAGAACCTTACGATTAACAGAGTCAAAGAGTATAGATACATCAAAATGATCATTATCTCCCTGAATATGAGTGAAATACTTATTCTATGATAGGACAATTCAAATATGATGTTCTATCATAATAATGATAATGAATGTACTGATTATGTAACATAATAATAGTAGGTTTGATCGTGTATGATTTCGACAACACAATCCAATGATTTAGCAAATTAATAGAAAAGAGATGAGCAATAACTGATTGGTTATTAAGCAGTAGTTATAAATATTATATTTAGATTCTATAAATCACTCTATAATGATTTGATATTGAGTGTAATATCTTTGATGTTATTTATTAATTAGTGATCGATCAATATAAGTAGCTGAATAATTTGACAATTATATCTCTTTCAGGTTTTCCATGGTGATCTAGTTTCAATTCACTCATGATCTCAACTATTAGAATTACTAAAAATCTTCACAAAACCTTTTCTGATCTTGATCAACAATATGCTTACTAGAGAATGGAGTTCTAGTGAATAGCAGTGACCAGTGGAGCCCAACCGGGTCCGTTGTCAGATAGTAACTAACTGATGATAATAGTGGATGTTGGCTTAATTCTGTGGATCGGTTGAAGTTAGACAGCCTGGATGCTGGCCAGCTCAGTGGTCTAGAGGTTAAGCGTTCGTGCGTCAGACTGATGGTTACTCATATAATACAATAGTCCAAGTTTACTAAAATACACTTTGTTAAATAAAATAAGTAGCGTATATTTATATGATTTAAGTAGTATGTTTTGTTCTATTCTTTCTTATGAGGTATATGTACATCACAGGAAGTACATTCATTCATTCATTCATTTAGCCTATCTCTTCGAATAAAGCAACATTTCCTGCTTTCTTTTTATATAAAAATAACAGTATAAATGTATAAAATATTGTCAATAACATACTACTTAAATATTGTTATTGAATCCTTGAATTATTCAAAATTAATCGAATACAATAATAATATGATTGACATTAGTTCTTCTTTTAAATAGAATGTTCCTTATTGTTATTGGTTAACAATTAGAAAATTGGTAATCAGTAGTATGATTATAATTATTAGTAGTAATAGGAAATGTAAAAAGCAAAATACAATACATCATTCACCAATTAAAATCACACTTGACGGAGAAGATTTCGAAGATGTAAAAACATTTACATATATAGTCAGTATCATTGATGAAGATGGTGGATCTAATGTAGATGTGAAGGCGTGGATCGGAAAAGCAACAGCAGCATTTCTACAATTGAAGAACATCTGCAACTCAAGATACCTGCCTGTCAATTGACAATAAAGTCAGAACTTTCCAATACAAATGTCAATACAGTTCAACTGTATGGGGAGGAAACCTGAAAAACTACAACAGCAATCATCCAGAAGATACATGTGTTTATTATTAGTTGTCTACACAAAATACTTCGGATCCATTGGCCAGATACTATTAGCAACAATCGACTGTGTGAGATAACAAACTAGATTACAGTAGAGGAAGAAATTAGGAAGAAGCACTGGAAGTGGATAGGACACATTGAGGAAAGCACCCAACTGCGTCACAAGTCAAGTCCTCACATAGAATCCCCAAGGTCAAAGGTGGGGCGGATGACCAAAGAACACATTAGGCCGATAAATGGAGACAGACATGAAAAGAATGAACAAGAATTGGATCGAACTATAAGGGAAGTTCGAGGACAGAGTGAGTTGGAGAATGCTGGTTGGCAGTCTATTCTTTATTGAGAGTAACAGGCGTGACTATTTATATCCAGTTTGTGTTGAATAGATGAAAGGAAAACTATAAAAAAAATATACTGGATACCTCATATATATATAGTGAAGATTGAAAAGCAAAGTCACTTACACATACCCAATCTCATAACCACCATTTTGATGACTTAAACATTAAGGTCAAATGTTTTAAAACAAAACAGATAAACAAACAAATATTTAGGTCATTAGTGTGCCAATTTTCCTCTTCTTTGGGACTATATTTATTGAGTTCATTTGTAAATTGTTTCATAAATTCATGGGTTAATGGTAGAGGGTTATTATTATTATTATTATTATTGTTATTATTATTATTATTATTATTATCAGTATTTGTATAATTTAGAAAATCATTTCTGATCTAGGAAGTATTGAACAGCTGTTTTAGTCCCAGTACAAGACTTGTCTTATGGTCACCTCATTATGTAACTGATTACATTCAAAGATCAGTGTAGGATTGTGGAGCTTGTCAAGCTTTTTTTCTTTTTTTTGATGGTAGATATTAACACCGTTCGTTGCTGGCTCAGTAGTCTAGAGGTAAAGCGTTCACTCACGAGACCCAAGGCCTTGGGTTCGAATTCCACAAGCGGGATCGTGGATGACCACTATTGAGGAGTGACATACTAGAGTGAAACGGCCGTCTGGTACTTCCGCTTTTCCAATGGTGGTCTGAAATCGATCGATTCATTCTCTTAAACAAGAAATTCAAAGATGTCTACTAACGATTTACACTAATCATCACTATTACTATTATATGGAATTTAACGATTTAGTGGAAAGATTACAAACACTTCACAGTTGTTTCTTTACCTTTCTTGTAAAAAAAGGTTCAATGTTTAAGTATTTCAGTGTAGTTATACTTGTCCTTCCATCTCATAGTTATGTTGTTGACTTTTAAAGCTATACGTATTTCATTCTAGTCTCAGGTAGAATATCCTAGTTACTAATCAAATCAATAATCTAAATATACAAACCGCTCCACATCTAACCAAAATGTATTTCATTTAATACTTTCTATTTTCATGGCTATAAAGTAGTTACTAATCAAATACTGTGAAGAAACCAATGAAATATGTTCCTTTTTGATCTCACTGATCATTCCATTGATCGACAGTACCTATCAACAACTAACAATAACCAGCTCAGTGGTGTTGAGGTTAAGCACTCGCGCGCTCAAGTTCAAACGAGTCTGTTGTCAAATAGTAACTCACTGATGACACTGGTGAATGTGTAGCTCAATTTCGTGGATTAGTTAAAGCTTGATATTAACACCGTTGGATACCGGCCGGCTCAGTGTTATAGAGGTTAAGCCCTCGCGCGTGAGACTGATAGGTCATGGGTTCGAATCTCGCGAGTTGAAGTCGTGGATGCGCACTACTGAGGAATCCCATACTAGAACGAAACGGCCATCCAGTGCTTTTTTACGTTTTGTTTTAGCCTACTGAATTGAAGAATGAAGGATCATTGTTATACTGATTACTTATTACTTCAATTTATTAGGGGAAAAAAGAACAACAACAACAGCAACAACTAACATATAGTACAAAGTAGACTAGACAAGTCATATGACATCTTAAATTTACTTAATAAATTAAATGGGATATATAAGTAAATTATATGTAAATTATTTCATTAGTTGAAATCATGAGTCAATTGAAGCTAGACAACCATGAAACACCTAGAAGCACTGGATGGCCGTTTCGTCCTAGCATGAGACTCCTTAGCAGTGTGCATTCATGACCTCTCCTCGCGAGATTTGAACCCGGGACCTATCAGTCTCACGCGCGAACGCTTAACCACTAGATCACTAAGCCGGATATAGTTAGTTGTTGATAGGTACTGTCGATCAATGGAATGATCAATGAGATCAAAAAGGAACATACTTCATTGGTTTCTTCACAGTATTTGATAAGTAATTATTTTGTATCCATGAGACTAGAAAGTATTAAATGAAATACATTTTGGTTAGATATATATATAGATTATTGATTTGATTAGTAACTAGGATATTCTACCTGAGACTAAAATTTAATCAAGATCACACACACATACTTACGCACGCACGCACGCGCCCACGTACGCACACACACACATTCATACATACTTATGATGAGATTAGAATTTATTTGTATCCTCAATAATACAGCAGATGCATCAAGTTAATGAGTCCCGTGTAGGACGAAACTTGAGTCCTGAATTCTGCTACTAAGCATCGTCTATCATTGAATGAATTTCAGTGAATTTCACAATACAATACTTAATTCCTTTAGGGGATTATTATTAGTAGTATATTATATTGCTCAATAAATTATATTGTTAAGTAGATAGTGTAATTGTAGGCAGTTCATTAGGACCGAATTGATGTGAACAAACTTACTGTTAGGTATGTAAAGTATCTTAATAATATTTTCATTCGATGTTACAGTATAGAATGGATCAAAACTTTTAATCAAGATCATTTCAAGGTCAAATTTACAATGAATAGGATCTATTTACAGTAAGTATTTGTAAAAGAAGATACTTACAATCGGACAAAACTGGACAAAATTTTCAAACTTCTATCCACTAACTTATAAATATGATGAAATCAAGTCGTTGAAAAGGAGGAATTAAGAAGTAGATTTAAGTAGTATACTTTACACTGCTAATATATTCTACATGATGTTCAATACAAGAAATCATACTAAATACATATCATAATCAACTGTATATATCGATTTACAAGTGATAACATCGATGAATAGGTGAGTATCTATGGAATTTGTCAACTACAAACCTCAAAAGCCTTAGTCAGTCAGTTAATCAGCTACGACGTAGGATCAGGCACATATATGCATCGGTCCAAGTTGCCATACCACACTAGCACAACAAGATAAACACAGGATTCATAGAGGTAGTTAATTCAATGGTAGTAATATATGAAAGATTTTGTATAAGGATATAATACAGGAAGAACGATTTAATACGTGGAAATAACGATATGAAGCGATTTTAATCTCATAGTTTAAAGGAAGACAAAGTGTGTATACACCTACACAATTGTGGCTGATTCTGAAGCAAGTCTCCAACCATTGATTACAATAGTCACGCGGACCCCAACCAAGTTACCTGCAAATCAGATCATAAACTATCACAGTTTATTGATTCTTATTTTGATCAACTTTGAAATGATGAATATCTATTTGTTTCTATGTTTGATACTGAAATTGATAAGAACGAATTCACTTACATGCATACATGCACACATACATACCTACTACATACAAACATGGACACATAGATATGGACATATATAATGATGATTAATCTCAATGGTTGAGATCATGAGTTAATTGAAGCTAGATCATCATGGAAAATCTGGAAGCACTGGATGGCCAATTCGTCCTATGATGGGGCTCCTTAGCAGTGCGCATCCACGACTTCACCTCGCAAAACTTGAACCCAGGACCTATCAGTCTCGCACACGAGAGCTTAGCTATTAGACCACTGAGCCGGCCGGCATCCAACGGCGTTAATATTTAGTTTCAACTAATCCACGAAATTGAGCAACACATCGAATCCTGCGAGGAGGGGTCATGGATGCGCGCTGCTGAGGAATCCCACAATAGGACGAAACGGTCGTCCAGTACTACCAGGTTTTCCATGGTTGTCTAGATTCAATAGACTCATGATCTCAAATATTGAAATTATCACGATCTTCACAAAACCCCTTCTGATGATAATTAATCTGTTTTTGTATTATTCAGGTGGAAGTTTATTAAATGAGAAGTGAAAATTAATAAATCTTTTATATCACCATGATTATTTCAAATTTAGTACTCAAAGGTAAGTCTAGAAAGACAGTGAAATTTTTATACTGAAATCATCTAACATATAAGTTCACAATTTCAACAGAAATAATCTACTTAGAGATAAGATGAATTGAGGCGGTGAAGAAGATTTGTAACTCAGGTGGATGATTTTGATGGAGTTTAGTTCACTGAACTGAATGATTTGTTTGTGGAGCTTTCTTCGTTCTTCTGAACGAAATCATCAGCACAAACTTCAGGTAGAAGTGAAGTGTACGAATTACTCGAATGATGAAAGCTCCATGACTAAATCATCCAGTTCAGAGAACAAAACTCCATCAAAATGATGTGTAGTTAATAGAAAAATTCAGGAAACAACCGGATTGGCCGGCATCCAAATGTTAATACTATCATTGAAACTCAATACTATACTCTTCATACATATACTAATAATAAATTCAATCGTGAATGTAGAAGAAAAACGGGATGAAAACAATTCTTGTCACATATTGAACTCAAGGAATCAATTATGAACTACTTAGCAATTGTATTGTTCTAGTTAATTAGACCACAATTGTGATTTGTTAACGATCTGGTTTCGATTCTTGACATGATCATGTATGAATAAGGTCTAAGCTTTATTAAACTCACTATTTCCATTAAAATAACATTGACCATGTCAACCATTGAAACATGATACATGTACAGCAATGAATATATATAGACATATATATGCTTTTAAATATTACAATCAGACTTACCGTACAATATTATAGTCTACACAATCTAAATCTTCCGCTAATGGTAAAGGTAACCTGGATCCAACATGTATTCCTTCTGAAACATGGATTGTATATTGAGGATTTGGAAATTTTGGTGCATTATCATTGATATCAATTAGTTTTATGTTAATTGTAAAAAATTTTGAACGTGAACTACTACTTACAACATCAGCAATATTACCATTACTACTAATACTACCTATACTACTAATATCAGCGATTGCAGTATCAGTAATAATGGATGATCCTTTGTCGACTGAATGTTTAGAAATGGTGCTACTACTACTATTAATACTGTTAGTAGTAGTAGTAGCAACCGTATCATCTTTACCAGTTCTTGTCTGTACAAGTATATTCAGTGGGAAAATACATTCCTTTCGACGATTTATACAACATGTTCGTAAAGAATCCGGTATAGACGAGGTATCAGTCATGAGCATTGCTTGATTACATAATTCTTCACGATCAATATGTTGACTTGTATACAATGTATAATTATTTGGATTAATATTAAAATATTTTGCCATAGGATTTGCTGTTGTAATAATTTTCATACTGATGAATAATTTCTCGGAATTTTTTATTTGAATCATTTGTATACTCGATAATGATGATGATGATGATGAGGATGCAGATGAGGGTGATGATAATGATGATAATAATTGGCATGTATTTCCATTAGTTTCATCAAGTAAATTATATTGAGCTGGTGTTTCATCATAGACTATACAATTATAACTAAGTTGAATTAATTCTGTACCTAGAACTGGTGTTATTGCTGACGGTGATGAGGATGACGATGAAGATGACAATATTTGTGTGTAACGTGGTAAACGATGAATCAAATCCATCTGTGTTTCCATATTGAAAATGTTTCCATCAGAATTAAATAATAAATTATGCTTATTATTATTATTATTATTACTACTATTACTTGTTGCCATGGTGACATGATTTGCTTGTATCATTTTGAAAATCCATATATTCGATAAGAAAATCACGAATTGACATAAAAAATATAAAAAATTATTTATTTGTAAATAAAACTTGAAATGAATTAATAACATAATTAATCAATGAAAATAAGAATAATAATTCTCATTTCAAAAAAATAAATAAATAAATAAATAATTTCCCTTGGAAACTGGATCAGTTTAATTGAGCGGTATTTTCATTTTATTTGTAATTATATGATACAGTGCAAATGATTTTGTATATGTGTCTGTATGTGTTGGTGTGTGTGTATAGTATGTTTGTAGGTGTGTGTGTGTGTGTGTGTGTGTGTACACCAGACAGATGGAGGGTAAATGTACCATTTTTCCCAATTTAACAATGTCGTTTTAGTGAATAATAAATAAATAATTCAATTAATGTACTACTAGTAACCATGTCTATCTGTAGTGTGTATCCATGTATAAGTATCCAAGTTGAATGAAGTAAAACAATTTTGTATGTATAATGATAATTGACTTTGACTATAGAATTGTTATATCAATAGAGATAATATTAATAAGCATCTAACTGTCATATATATTCATCGCCATCATCGTCAACGGCATCATCGTTATCAATATCATCGACATAAGTGATTTTTATTTTGTTTATTTTATTTGTCTAATATACTCTAGAGGTAGATAGATAGATAGATAGATAGATATAGATATGTCGTCAACTTGGTGGTATATACAATCTCGTAGATGAAACAGTTGACTTTTCGCTCCATTTACTGCAATTTATCCTTCTTGTCATACATATATATGTATTAACCATGATGGTAGACAGGTATGTATCCCTATATTACACACACACACATACAGAGACCTCTAAACGAATGAACCTTCAGATAAATCCCTATTTGCTTGTATGTGTACGTATCTATAAATGTAGATGTACGTGACATGAATTAACCCATTAGTAGTATTTACATATTCACACAATACACAAATACAATCATGATTGTGACATTTTTCATTGGATATTTCATAAGTTACATTGGTCTAATGAATTTTAAATCTAAATGAATTTCAAGTTTAGAAATGGGAAAAAAAGATTAGGGTTATACATGATGGGAAAACTGTACATTTTAGTAGACAAGGAAGTTAGAATGAAAGAAAAAACAATGACTTTATATTCATGAAATTATAGAAGAGTTGAATGGAATAAAACAGTTGTCTTATGTAAAAATAGGACGAAACGCTGGTTAAATTGGATTCCACTGTTAGTCACTATCCATCTTTGTTTATAAAAGCTTATGATTTAAGGCAATATTAAGACAATTCACAGAGGATGCACATATACTATCATGAGATTGATCAATTGAAGATACAAGTAAAAGCGGCATCAAGTGAAAATCAATTCTATTTGTAAACTATGTTAACAAGTTTGACGAAATGATTCACATAATGATTGGTAATTACGTCGTAGTATCGAACTATTCAACAGTGCATATTCATGATTGTACAAGCGGATATAGAACTCAAAACCTAAGCCAGTATTAAACGGTATTACAGATTAACTTCATTCAATATATGATTTTATGTAACTATTCATCTATTGGATGTGACGGCTAACTGTCTTGCACCCGACATGGATTGAACTTTATTCATCACAGCTTCCCGCTTATATTTGTTAGGCAGTTTAATGACTATCTGAAGTCAATAGCTCAATGAATAAAGCGTCGAGTATTTTAAAGCATCATTTACTTGGTTAGAGTATAAGTGTTCACATGAAGATTGGTGTGAGACTGTAATTCATGGACGAGATAATCAGAAGCGTTTATGACATTTCAAGGTCACGGCGCCAACTTCAGTGCTTAATGGTAACATACCATCGATTCATAGGGAATTTTGTACAAAACGTGGTAATTGAGAGGCTGTAACAAATAAAACAGCGAGACTATAATTTGTGGACGAATCAATCAGGTATAAGATAATAGATCTCGGATTTTAATGCGAAAACCTTTCATCTATTTGGCTAAATAAATTTCTGGCATTATAGCTTATGTCAGTTCGTGATGAAAACCCTATATATAATTCCTAACTAAGGCAAATTATGACAATTATTGCGAACTGGATAATAAAAGCACCAGTAACACTGGCTGCAGCCAGGTACTACAATATATACGGATGTTTGGAGAGCGTACAGAGTCCTACATAGGCTTGGTTATGTGCATCGTGTCGTTATCCACAAGTAGCATTTTGTGTACTCAACAACCGGAGAGCACACAAACAATATTGAAGCTATGTGGTCAAGACTGAGAGTTTTTGCGAATTTATCATGGCTCCAGAGGCCGACTATTCCGTAGCCATATGAATGATTTCCTCTACTGCATGCATAACGATTTTAGAACCTCTGAACCTCTTTTTAACATTGACAAGTTTTTGAACCACGTATAAGAAGTGCATCCATTTTATTTCTTTGGTTTTGTATAACATCTTTTTACTCTATACTTACTGTTTGCTGATTGGTTAATATTTCCCAAGGTCACTTGAGATTCGTTCAAAGGTCGTCCATAAATTATAGTCTCGCCAAGATTGGAATTGCTAGACGCTGCCACTACTACTGATGAGTTTTCAGTAGGATGAAACATTCATCATGAGTTTTATTATTACTCCTTTACAAACTATTTTTAGTAAAATTTATTAAAATTTAAAAAAACAGGTTTATGACTGAAATTTACCTTACTTTTTTTACACATAGTGATAAATGAGGATCATTTAGAATGGTTGATAATTGCATTGCATTGATTACATTTCTAATAAAACAATTTTGTATAGACTAGTAATTAACTTTCATTAAGATTATGTAATAGATTATTTGGAAAAGATGAAGAAAAACAACAACTTCAGTGTAATTTTGAAATCTTTCAATTATTTTTCATCATTAACAATGGTGTGTGTGTGTGTTAGAATTAGGGTAATTTGTGTAAATATATGCCAAGATAAATGGAATTATCAGTCTTGAGTTGTCAAGATTATTATGTCATTAGTAACTAGTTTCGTGAAGGAATTTTTCCAGAGTTCTGGTGAGAAGCCATCACCAGTGGGACGAATCCATGTCTGGAAGAGATAGGTTTCTGTCTCAGACGATGGAAGATAGTCAGGCGATTACGTGCATTGGTTGGTGCTAGACATTAACACCGTTCGATGTCGGCCGGCTCAGTGTTCCAGAAACTAAGCGTTCGCACACAAGACCGAAAGTCCTGGGTTCAAGCCCCTCTTGCAGGAGCTTGGATGAGCATTGCTGAAGAGTCCCATACTAAGACAAAACAGCCGTCCATTGGTTCCAGGTTTTCAATGGTAGCCCAGCTTAGACCGACTCATAATTTTAACTATTATTATTATTAAGTAAAGATGGATAATGGCTAGCTGTGAAATCCAGGGGGCACGTTTCGTACTATTTGGGACTCATCAGCAACATGTACCTGAATTTCAGAGTTGATGCTCACCTTGGGACTCGAAACCAGTACCGTTCTCTCCAAACGCCAACACGTTATCCACCGAGCTACTGAGTTCTCATAACCACCTCCTTGTGTAATGGGGTGAAGTTTAAATTCATTTGGTGTTGTTTTATTTGTATCTTCCTATTGTTATTTAGGAGTGCGATGGCATTTGAAGCGAACGGTACCCAGAGTGAACACCAAGTCTAAGATGTACGTGTATCCAGCTGACGAGTCCCAGGATAGGAAGAAACGCACATCAAACTGGATTCCACTGCTAGCCACTATCCATCATTACATATAAAAGGGTATGACTTGAGGCTATATTGAGGCAATCCGCACAGGACGCATATATACCATCATGAGACTGATTAATTACAGTCTTAAATAACAATGGAAGATCCATATAAAGCAATATTAAATGAATTTATTATAATAATTATTATCACTCTTTCGATGATCACATTAAGTGAATGAATATATTCCTTACTTACTAACTTACGCCTGTTACTCCTCGTGGACGAGCATAGGCCGCTCACCAGCATTCTCCATCCAACCCTGTCTTGGGCAATCCTTTCCAGTTCTTTCCACTTGTTATTCATCCCTTTCATATCTGCTTCTATTTCCCGACGTAATGCGTTCTTTGGCCTTCCACTTTTCCGCTACCCTTCAGGATTCCAAGTTTCGGCTTGCCTCGTGATGTAGTTTGATGATTTGCGTAATGTATGTCCTATCCATTTCCATCGTCTTTTCTTAATTTCTTCTTCAGCTGGAAGCTGTTTGGTTCTCTCCCACAGAATACATTCCACATACTATAAATACTTTAAATCGTATATCAGTTTACGTAAATCTAATTTGTTCCCTTTTTTCACAAAAAAAGAGAAGGAGAAAAAGACTGATAAACTGTATTCATATACATATTTTTCATATGTATCCTTTAGATAAACAGATGTTTTATTCTTCTTTTTTTTATATTTTTCTCTCTTTTTTTCTTTTTTAGAAAACTGAAATAAATTACCCATCCACACACACCCCCACACCCAAATACACAAAATAAGGGGGGGAAAACACTTTTACAGAAAAAAATAAACAAGAGGAAAAATTAATTTTCAACTATCAACAGGTATGATTATTTTAGATAAAAATTAGGAAATTTTTGAAAGCGATGAACATCTCATTATTATCTATCCTAGTTACAATATAGTTAATGAATACTTTCATAGGATTAGTGAAATGTTATTGAGTTCTAGTGAAATCAATTAGTAGTTTGATCGATCCCTTTCAAGGTTAAGGATAACCTCGCGCGTATCAGATAATTGTATGCTATGGTTTAACTTATGCGATAATATATTTTTGTAATAACGTCATTTGTATTGTACGGAGTAATTCACATCAGGTGCTGACTGTGAAGTGTGAAGTCCTGCGAAGTCCTCTTGTGACAATCACAGAGGAATCCGTTTGACTAATATAGTGTCTAAAATATTAGCCTCAATAATACTGCGACGCCTAACTAAAGCTCGTGAAGAGCAGACTAGAGAAAATCAGGCTGGTTTTCGACCTGGACGTGGTTGTATAGACCACATATTCACATTACGTCAGGTTCTAGAACACAGACACACATTCAGACGCCCCACAATGGTAGTATTTCTCGACCTTAAGGCGGCATTCGACTCTGTTGATCTTAAGGTTCTATGGCAGTGTTTGTCACTGAAAGGAGTACCAAAGAAGTACATTAACCTTATAAAGGCTCTCTACTCGAACACAACTGGTAGAGTGAGAGCTTATGGTGAACTGTCATCAGAATTGATCACCTTAAGTGGTGTTCGTCAGGGCTGTCCACTCTCCCCATTCTTGTTCAATTTTGCCGTCGACGTACTTTTAGAGATAACACTTTCCTCGTCCAAATTTCCAGGGGTGGAACTTCTACCGGGAGGTTCACTTGTTGACTTAGAATATGCAGATGACATAGTTCTATTTGGTGAAGACGCTGACAAAATGCAGAGTCTTCTGACCACTCTAAGCAACAATGCAAGCATGTTCGGGATGCGATTCTCCCCATTCTCGAAATGCAAAATGTTGCTTCAGGATTGAGTTGCATCGACACCTGAACTAATTATAAGGAGTGAAGTAGTTGAGTGTGTCGATCGCTTCACTTATCTTGGAAGTCTCATCGGCCCTTGTGGTCTGGTGTGTGACGAAATCTCAGCCCGGATAATGTAGGCTCGACTAGTTTTTAGCAACTTGCGTCATTTATGGCGTAGGCGAGATATCCGTCTATCAACCAAAGGACGGGTTTACTGTGCAGCAGTTCGTTCCATCCTACTTTATGGCAGTGAAACATGGCCAGTAAGAGTAGAGGATATTTGTAGGTTACTAGTATTTGATCATAGGTATCTTCGAAACATTGCTCGTATATCCTGAGACCATCGAGTATGTAATGCCTGTCACCATATCTTCTTTAGTCTGTTTTCTTTTATCCTTTCAGATTTTAGGTTAAGTAGTTCCTTGTGATCTAATTGATTGCTTTCCGTGAACTGTATCTTATCTACCATCCATAGTCTTCAATTAATTTTCTCCGTAATTACTTTATAGTAATTTGAAGAGTTGAGATCATGAGTCAACTGAAGCTAGACGAATACAGAAAACTTGGAAGCATTGAACGGCTGTTTCGAAGGCTGTTTCAGAAGGCTGTTACTGGTGATATTCGGTCAACGGATATTGAGTATCTTCCGTAGACAGTTTTTATTTATAAATACTTGTACTCTGATGATGGTTGTAGTAGTTCCCCAAGTCTGAGCTCCTTACAGTAGGACGGTCTTGGCATTCGTATTGAAGATTTTGACTTTGATGTTAGTTGACAGTTGTTTTGAGTTCCACCTATTCTTCATCTGTAGAAATGCTGTCCTTGCTTTGCAAATCCGTGGCTTCACATCTACATCTGATTCGCCTTGTTCATCGATGATACTTCCCAGATACCTGAAAGTTTCCACATCTTTCAGAGTTTCTCCATTACGTCCTACCAGGTTGGTGTTCTCTGAGTTGTATTTTAGTATCTTGGTTCTGCTCTTGTGTATGTTTAGGCCTACAGCTGATACACTAATTGTCTTGATCTGCATTTGTTCGTGTGTATGGGATAGGAGGGGTAGGTCATCTTCGAAGTTTAGATCGTCTATTTGGTTCTGAGCTGTCCATTGTATACCGTGGTTTCCCCCAGATGTCGGGATCTTCATAATTCAGTCGACCACCAGAAGCAAGAGGAAGGGAGAGAGTAGACAGCCTTGTCTGACTCCGGTCCTTACTTGGAACGCATCTATCAGCTGTCCTCCATTCACGACTTTGCATTGTAGTTTGTCGTATGAGTTCCGGATAATGTTGACAGTCTGCTCAGGAACTCCATAGTGTCGAAGAAGATTCCATAATGTTCTCCTATTTACAATGTCAAACGCCTTCTCATAGTCAATGAAATTGATGTCTAGTGACGAGTTTCTTTCAACTGATTGTTCGACGATGATCCGTAGTAACGCAAGTTGGTCTGTGTACGACCGATCCTTACGAAATCCAGCCTGTTGATCTCAAAGCTAGACAATGTGTTCAAGCTTTTTCAAGGAAATATAATAAAACATCAAAACTATTGAATATAAATAGGTACATGATACTCCGGTTCACTTTAAATATTGTTAACGTTGATTGGATGACCTATTCAGTATGCAATGAATCGGATTAACATATACCTTATTTATATTCGATAATTTTGATGTTTGATTTTATATTTCCTTGAAGAAACTTGGACCAGATTGTTAGGCAAAACGTTAGATTTACTTCAAATTCATTCGCTGAAATTTTCGCAAATGGATTCTTTCTCTTTAATGTTTCACATCAACTCAGCGCTAAAATACTGTGAAACTATTAGATCAAATTTAGATGAAAATATTAATCTTTAACACTGAAATAAGATGAATTATATTTACATATGGTAAAAGTATAATGTAGGGAATAAGTCAGTTAGAATTGGGGAACACTATTCTTAGGCTTTTGCGTGTAATTCTAATATCACGTATAACGAGTCCCTCCGGGGGCTACTGCCGGTCCCAAGCCCGGATAAAGGAGAAGGGTTGGGCATGGAGTTATCAACTCCATCCCGTCGAAAACTAACTCGCTAAAAAAACGCTAACCAGAGAAGTTAAAATGCCAGGCAAAAAATCACTTTTTTACCACCATAGAGTAGAAACAATAGTGTTCAATGTTACGAATCCTCATTACTGTCTCTATAGATGATAAATGACAACCAAATCAAAACTAATTCTAAACCATTACAAGCAGAGATTAACAGTGGCTAGCAGTAGAATTGAGGACGTGCGTTTCGTCTTATTCTGGGACTCGTCAGCTGGATATACGTGCATCTTAGACCTGATGTCCACTCTGGGACTCGAACCCAATACCGTTCGCTGATTAATTGCAGTCCTAAACAACAATGGAAATAGACAAACAAACAATACCAAGTGAATTTAAACTTCACCCCATTACACAAGGAGGTGGTTATGAGAACTCAGTAGCTGGGTGGATAACGTGATGGCGTTTGGAGTGAACGGTACTGGGTTCGGGTCCTAATGTGAACATCAACTCTGAGATGCAGGTACATGTAGCTGATGAGTCGCAAATAGTACGAAACGTGCTCCCTGGATTTCACTGCTAGCCACTATCAGTCTTTTCTTATAAAGCTTGTGAATTAGAGCAATATCGGGGGAAAATGCACAGGATGCACATATACCATCAATAAGAGACTGCTCAATTGCAGTTCCGAACATCAATGGGAAGATTCAAGGAGACAATACCAAGTGAATTCTAAACGAACATTAACCTGATACTATTCTGTTTTATAGAAAAACTAATCACTAAACAACTCTTATATTTTTTTCCAACAGATCCATGCAGCTACAGGGTATTTTCGGATTATAGCTCATGTTAATTCATGATAAAAATAGTATTCACTTGAATAAGTGAACTAGTTTGTTTCATTGTCAGATATCCTACTTCATCATTGAAATTAGACAGTCTACTAGTCAAAAATGAATCATCAGCAACCTGGTGAACAAGAACAAAAGCGATGAACATGCAATATTCACACTCATTGATGTCAGTTGGTTGTTAGTAGTTGATCTTTTCTAGATTTAAATGGATTTCGGGAACTTGTCGGTGCGATGTATCAGCTTTCTGTATGAAATTGATACCTCTTATATCACTTATGTTTAAATATTTTAGGAGTTTTACCAATGGACTGATCAGTGACTGATCTCTTTTTGGGATAACATTATTCTTACTAAATGATCATTAAGTATTCCTTAAGTATGTCGTATAGAACCTGGAATATGTGTACATGGGTTCAAGTTTCTTATCCTTTTAGTTTGTGTATAATTTTGACTGCAAAGACTGTTATGTTGTACATTGTGTCAATCTTAGTAGAATATACCTTATTCAGTTCTTAAGATGCTTAAAATTTATAAGCGTGTAGTAGATGTCGAGTCGCGGTTGACTATGATCATCACTACACTGAAACTACGTGCCAATTACTAGGTTAGATCCTTCCATAGGCCAAATATCAGAAGGCGGTTGAAAACTGTAGTAAGATGGATTCGTTGGCGATTTTGTGGTATCGAAATAATACCGAGGTTGTGCCAAAGTTTACAAGTGGGACTACTAAGCGCACGAGCGTTCGTTCAAGGTCACAGAACAATGGAAGAGTATGTATCTAGTACAGTTAAACAGTTACAGTAAAACAATCACTGGTACAGTTAGTTATAATAATAATTGTTTCCACTGTACCAATAGCGTTCTCTCGGTAAATCTAGGTCACTATAAGCGTATATAAAAAAACAGATGTTACTAGAAAGATGTGCTATTCGCTGATGTAAATATTAGTTAGAAAAAAAGCTAGAAGCTGCTAAATCTAATTATGGTCTAGATTCAAGATGTTGTGGAAAATAATCTTAATTGTAACTTTATTTTATTTTATTTTAACACATAGATATTGGTACAAGGAGGCACCGAATACATATGCGCCACACAAATCTCATTCGATATGTGTGAGGGCTGTGATACTGCCCGGGTGCCCAGACCGAAGCAGATGGTTTTCTTAGGGGGCCACTCCCCGAGCCTTTGACCTTAAGGTCTGATCCACAAGGCTTTGGAGCATCGTGAGAAGATGCAGTCCCATGGTAGTCGGTGACCAACAATTGGTTCATACTCCATTTGTTCCCTCAGGATACTGGAGTCCATGTGCACCATTGATTTGGGATCCGGTTAAAGTGCCGGACATTTGCTTTTCGTCCTCTCATTTTCGTAAACAACACCTCCGCCACGAAAAGGCAGTGTTTAGGAATTCCCTGGCAGAGGCTATATACGCGTGGCCATTGTAGTAATTTTTAATAGTTGGACTCATGGGTCGATGTAAGCTAGATCACCACTAAAAACCTGGGAGCACTGAATGACTATTTCGTCCTAGTATGGGACTCCTCAGTAGTGACCAATGGAGTCCTATCTGTGTTGGATAGATACAGGTATCTACCTTAGACAGTAGATGAATGGTTGAGAAAGATCATAGATCGATTGAGATAAGACACTAACACCGTTAGATACCGACTCAGTGGTCTAGAGGTTAAATGTTCGCGCATGAGACCTAACGCCCTAGGTTCGAGTTCTAAATGTGTGATCGTTGATGCTCACTACTAAGGTGTCACATACTGGGACGAAATAGTCGTCCACTGACTCTAGGTTTTCAATGATAGTTTAGCTTAGATCGACTCATGAATTCAACAATTAAATATTAAACGTCACTTTTTCAGGTGTAAAAAAATCATACAGCTTTTTCTAGACAAAACAACGTTTAGAATGAAAAAGGTATCTAATTTTTTCTTTTTTAATTACAAGATATATGCCCTTAAGCAACTGTTAAAATAACTATGACAAATTTTTAGCCAATTGTTAATTAACCACAAATCAGTAGTTATAAGTAGTTTGTTTGAATTCCCTTTAAACTTATTGGTATCTGTGATTGATAATGAGTCTGCCATCATTCTAATCTGGAAGTACATCTTTTTTCAATTCATTAGTTATCTATCCTGAGATACTTTTTCTCGATTCCCCTCTTTTGGATCTGTAAAAATGGCTCTATTTTATATTCTTAAAAAGGTAATATGATTAAAGAACAAGCTAGTTACCTATTCCGACTGTTTCATCCCCTTATGGGACTCCTCAGCAGTGAGCACCCAAAATAGGATGGAACGGCCGTCCTTTGCTTCGAGGTTTCCAACGCTGGTCTAACATCAATCGGTTCATGATCTCAATCATAAACTAATCAAAGCATATTATGAATCAGTGATAACAGTAGAATGAATTACATAGATGAACACATACGATAAAACATTGTAAACCGATAGTTCGATGGCAGTTATACTAGTTGTGATAATAATAATAATCAAACAGAATATAAATAGGCAGTGTACTAAATTGAAACGTGCTAAATATTTAATTGTAAATAATATTATTCGCTTATATATGTTTAGAGGTTAGAGATTAAACATCTATGAGGGACCGAAAGTTCTGGTTTCGAGTTCCACATGCTGGATCGTGGATAAACACTGTTTAAGAGTTTCATACTAGGACGAAACAGCCATCTACTGCTTTCAGGTTTTCAATGATGTTCTAACACTGCTTAGTTCATGATCTTGAAGGAAGCCTTTATAGATGTTAATCTTATTTAGATTCATTTTATTCTGGAGAATTTTTGTTCAAGTTTTTAATTAGCCTAAGTAATGGTGGTTAATTTACAAGGTACTTCCTTTTCTCAATAGGAGAGTTGTATGTGTGTGTGTGTGTGTAAATGGACATTTATATATTACTCCTCGTATTTCAATAATATCAGCGAACAATTGCTGAATGTTCTTCCGTCACGTAAATTGAAATCACATATTATTAGTTCTGTTATTCATGAATGAT
The DNA here is from genome assembly GCA_944470375.2 of Schistosoma guineensis. Lineage (NCBI taxonomy): Eukaryota > Metazoa > Platyhelminthes > Trematoda > Strigeidida > Schistosomatidae > Schistosoma > Schistosoma guineensis. Next base: position 45,121,941 of record OX103892.1, on the reverse strand, counting down.
TTGTGGAGTTCAACCATGTTGAGTTATTTCATGAAGTCAGTACTTTCGCTGATTGAATCCAGAGTTTGTAATCTTCAAGGAAACAAACGTGATATGAAATCTGTCAGTTCCTTGTAGAGTTAATGGTAATCACTTCTATGAAGTTCCAAGATGATTATTAATATAAGGTCGTGTTTGGATGTGATCGAAAGGAAACACTGAACTTAGATTTCGTACTGTTCTATACAAGTCAGTGATTTATCATATAAGCTTGAATAGTTATGAAGTCAGTCAGTCAGTAACAACGTAGAACTTCGTACGTACGTACATCAGTTCGAGTTGCCACACCACATTAGCACAGAGATGCATTTGTCGATTCAAATCCCGTAGTGGTAGAGGTAATAAGAGTATAAGCAGTAATCGGGAAGATTAGGGTTTGGAGATGTTATTCAAAGAGTATAATACAGTGAAAGAAACTTGGAAAGAAGAAAAAAGGGACATGAAGAATTCAGAAGATTAGAATTTGGGAGAACACAGAGAGTGGATGCACCTGCGCCATTGCAAACGATTTTGAGCCATGTCATTCAGGGTCTCTAACCATCGGTTGCTATCTTCTCGCGGTCCCCAACCAGGTAGTCTACACCTACCAGCATGACTCAGTTCACTTGTCAGTGACTTCATGGACTTGTGCCATGTTTTGGTTTGGCCGCCCCTAGCTTTCTTCCAACCTACTCCTATACCACTGAACATAGCACGTCGAGGCAGTCGGTCGTTGGGCATACGTAACACGTGTCCCAGCCATCTCAACTGATGAAGTTTCACTACTTCATCAATTGATTTGCCATCCTTACCTAGTACCCGTTTCCTAACAACTGTGTTACTTACTCGATGGTCCCATGATATATGAGCAATGTTTCGAAGACACCTATGATCAAATACTAGTAACCTACGGATATCCTCTACTCTTACCGGCCATGTTTCACTGCCATAAAGTAGGACGGAACGAACTGCTGCGCAGTAAACACGTCCTTTGTTTGATAGACGGATATCTCGCCTACGCCATAAATGACGCAAGTTGGCAAGAGCTAGTTGAACCTTCTGTATCCGTGCTGAGATTTCGTCACACACTAAACCACAAGGGTTGATGAGACTTCCAAGATAAGTGAAGCGGTCGACACGCTCAACTACTTCACTCCCTATCACTAGTTCGGGTGTCGATACAACCCAATCCTGAAGCAACATTTTGCATTTCGAGAATGGGGAGAATCGCATCCCGAACATGCTTGCATTGTTGCTTAGAGTGGTCAGAAGACTCTGCATTTTGTCACCGTATTCACCAAATAGAACTATGTTATCGACATATTCTAAGTCAACAAGTGAACCTCCTGGTAGGAGTTCAACCCCTGTATATTTAGATGAGGAGAGTGTTATCTCTAAAAGTACGTCAATGACAAAGTTGAACAAGAATGGGGAGAGTGGACAGCCCTGACGAACACCACTTAAGGTGATCAATTCTGATGACAGTTCACCATAAGCTCTCACTCTACCAGTTGTGTTCGAGTAGAGAGCCTTCATAAGGTTAATGTACTTCTTTGGTACTCCTTTCAGTGACAAACACTGCCATAGAACCTTAAGATCAACAGAGTCGAATGCCGCCTTAAGGTCGAGAAATACTACCATTGTGGGGCGTCTGAATGTGTGTCTGTGTTCTAGAACCTGACGTAATGTGAATATGTGGTCTATACAACCACGTCCAGGTCGAAAACCAGCCTGATTTTCTCTAGTCTGCTCTTCACGAGCTTTAGTTAGGCGTCGCAGTATTATTGAGGCTAATATTTTAGACACTATATTAGTCAAACGGATTCCTCTGTGATTGTCACAAGAGGACTTTTGTCCTTTCTTAAAAACTGGCACAATCAGTGATTGAGACCAGTCGGATGGGATTACGTCCAGTTCCCAAATTCTACCTAAGACCTCAGTTAATCTCATTGCTAATACTGGACCACCATCCTTAAAAATCTCAGGAGTAAACCTATCATGGCCTGCTGCTCTCCCTCGTTTCAGATTTCCTATGGCTTTTCCAACTTCGTAAAGGGACGGAGGACCTACATTAACTTGCCATTCAGGTTGACTGGAGATCGTGGGAAACCGAAGTGTGGCTGAAGGCCAGTTGAACTGATCCCTAAAGTGTTCTGCTCATCGATCCAATCTCCTGGATTGAGAATGAATAATATGTCCATCTTTCTCTGAGATTGTTTCGCTAACGGTCAGGTTCCTAATTCCGGTTTCCTTAACGAGTCTAAACAATTGTCTGCTATTACCTATTGCCGCTGCCTTTTCCATCTCTCTTGCTTTCGCTACCCACCACTGTTCACGATCATTGCGTAGACTTCTTATCAGCTTGCGCTTAAGCTGACTCCGCTCTTCATTATGTTCAGAGCCAGGTGGAATGTGTTTCCGAGCATTTATCAGTGAGATAGATCCTGCTGAGATCCAAAGTTGCTCCCTAACCTTCTGGTTTACCTTACTAGCAGATATCACTGCTGTTTCCACAGCTTTTCGGATATCATTCCATGCTGCCTCGGGGTGGGCATCACATACATGGCTGCCTAATTGTTTTCCTAGTTGTTCCTGAAATATACTCTTAGCTTGACTATCATTAAGTAGGGCCCTAAGAGGTTTCCTTGCAGCATCTTTCCTACGTCCAGTAAGACGCAAGCAAATACGCGCTCGCACTAGAGCATGATCTGAATCTAGGCATGTGCTCCAGAATGAGCGACAGTCTTCTATCGAGCCCCTCCATCGGTGGCTGATAGCAATGTGATCTATATGCGTCCAACGTTGGGACGAATTAGGGGGTCGCCATGTCAAAAGATGTTTTTCCTTATGCTTAAAGTTAGTATTTGCAAGGAACAGGCGGTTATCTGAGCATAGCTGCAACAGACGGTCGCCATTATCTGTTCTTTGAGCCACGACACCATAGGATCCACCTAGGTGTCTTTCCTTATCGCTTAGTTTACCTACTTGAGCATTAAAGTCACCGGCCACTATTACTACATCCGAGCGCTTAGCTTTTCGGAGAAGGTCCGAAAGCTTTCTGTAAAACTCATCTTTTACATCATCTGAGCTGCAGTCAGTGGGAGAAAGTCAATTCAAAATTTTATGCTAGAACGAAGTTATCTAAATCAATATTTATAACAAACACAAGTTATTATCATTCAAAGATAATGTCATCAATATGACAACTAGTATAGCAGCAACCTCTGCATCAGTAAGCCTCAGTATATAAAAAAGAAAAATCAAGATTGTTAAATACAACTCAGAGAACATCAATCCGATCACACGTGATTGAGAAATTCTAGACGTGGAATGTTTCATATACGTGGGAAGCATCATCGATGAACAAGGAGGATCTGATGCAGACTTTAAGGCGAGGTTTGGCAAAGCAAGGACAGCATTTTTAAAAATGATGAACATATGAAACTCAAAGCAACTGTTTGTCAACCAATATCAAAGTCAGAATCTTCAATACGAATGTCTAGACTGTCCTACTGTACGGAGCTGAAACTTGGAGAACTATTACAACCATCATCAAAATAGCTGTCTACGCAAGATACTCAATATTCGTTGACAGGATACCATCAACAACAGTCTAGTGTGGGAGAAAACAAACCAACTTCCAGCTGAAGAGAAAATTGGGAAAAGATGATGGAAAAGGACAGAACATACATTACGCAAATCATCAAACTACATCACGAGGCAAGACCTTACTTGTAATCCCGAATGGAAACAGAGAAGAGGAAGGCCCAAGAACAAACTGCGTCGAGAAATAGAGGCAGAGATGAAAAGGATGAATAACAACTGGAAAGAGCTGGAAAGGATTGCCCAGGACAAGGTTGGATGGCGAGTGCTGGTGGGTGATCTATGCTAAGTTTTAGTTAAATAAAGAATGCTTGCAGACGACCTATGCTACTCAATGAGGGGTAACAGATGTAATGAAGTAAGTATGAATCTTTGAGAATTAGGAAAATTTCTTATTAAATTAAATTTATCAACTTCACTTCTTCTGTAAATCAATCATAAGATTTTACTAAAATCAATAATCTGAAGCGCGGTTTTTTGTTTTTGAATTCAGTTTTGAACATTATCTTTGGCTTGTTTTTTTCTTTGCTTGTTAGTTGTTTATATTGTTAATTTGTTAAATCTCCTACTTATTAAACATCATATTCACCTAATATAAACTATCTTCGCTTTGTGTAACCAACTAGGCGTTAAAATGTTGTATGTTGTACTTTTTGAAATGTACAACTATTGTAACAAACCTTAGTGAACGGCTGTTTCATCCTAGTATGGGACTTCTCATCAGTGGGCATCCACGACCCCGTTCCACGAGATTCAAATCCAGGACCTATCAGTCTCACGCGTGAGCGCTTAATCTCTAGACAGCTGAACCAGCTAGCATCCAAGGGTGTTAATGTTTAACTTCAACCGATCAACGAAAATGAGCCATCGTCCACTATTGTTTTTAATGAGTTACTATCTCACAACAGACCCGGTTGAACGCTACTGGTGGATTGATTGAAATTAGACAATAACACCGTTGGATTTCGGCTCAGTGGTTTGAAGGTTAAGCCCTCTCACAGGAGACTGATAGGTTCTGTGTTCGAATTTCAAGAGGCGAGATCGTAGGTAAGTATTGCGGAGGAGTTCCATACTAGGATGAAACGGCCGCCCAGTGATTCCAGGTTTTCCGTGGTGGTCTAGCCTCAATTAGTTCATGAATTCAACTATTAAATTATATATATCTGTCACAAAATCCTAATTGTATGTACTCAAATAGTTTATGAATTATTGAGATACTAAACAATGAAAAACTCAGATTTAAACATCGCGGTTCTTGGGACATTTCATACTTTGTCTGTTCAAAACTACCTAAAATGATCATATAAATTCAATGTTCATTTCATTATGGCAGTATTGATGATTATTCTAACTTCCATATTTATTCATTAATAAGTGGACAAAGGCGTTTGAAGGTTGTTTTATGTATCACTGGATCCCCTCTGGGGCTACTGCCGTTCCAAGTTCGAATAAAGGAGGAGGGTTGGGCATGCGGTTAGTGACCACATCCCGTAAAAAACGAACTCGCTAAAGAAACGCTAACCAGAACAAATAATTCAAACCATTTAAACTGTGAAATATTAAAAAGGAAGAATGTAATTTCAACAGTTGAGATCATGAGTCAATTGAAGCTAGACTACCTGGAAGCACTGGGCGGCCAACTCGTTTTATTGTGGAATTCCTCAGCAATGCTCATCCATGACCCCACCCTGCGGGATTCAAACCCAGGATTTGTGAAAGTCTCAGCGAAAGAATGTGAAGTAAATCCAGCGTTTCTCCTGGCAATCTCATCCAAAGGTTTTCAAAGAAATATAATCGAATATCAAAATTATCGAATATAAATAGGTATATGGTTCTCCGGTTCACTGTATACTCAATAGGTCATCCAATCAACGTTAACAATGTTTAAACTCTGCCCTGGAAGTTAGAAGGTCTTAATTTAGATGGAGAAACAATTCCAATAATACAAAGACAATGATAAATTAAAGATCGATAATAACTAATCAACATCCAATGTCGATAGGACAAGCTTTAAGTCAAATGTGGAAAAATTCAAACACTTCACTTCTACCTAAAGTTTATGCTAATAATAATAGTAATAATAATAAAATCATCCACCTAAACTATAAATATTTCCCTTTAAATCTAATTTACTCTTTTTCCTGACCGTTGCTTCTATCTTGACGTGGTGATCGGGTTTCCCTATCGTGATGAGCCAATCGAGCTATACTTGCCAAAACAACTGTTACTCAAGATCATACAATGCCAGACATGTCGGTTGAAGAGCGGTAAGACTGAAAGCAATAAACCCAACGTCTGAAGGTGGAGTCGTACTGCTGATTGTATAGAGATGTGACAGCAGTTAGATGTTTCCGCCAGACAACCAAGCACAACAGCAATGCTGCTTTTCCACAAGAAGGGATGGGGTTAGAAAAGGTCGATCCTAAATATGGACATCTCGTCATATCCAACAGATATCCGTCTCCGGCTGTAAGGTCTCAACAAGTACGGAGCTAACACAAAAAATTAATCACAAAATGCTCACATGTAACTGATCTCAAGCAGTTGTCCCTCGGGCACTGCAGTCACGCTCTCAGGTCACTAAGACCACCTCTAATCGAATTTCCTTTTCAGGTACCTCCAGAAGAATTCTTACACGGTGTGGGCAACCGGGAAGTGATAACTGTTCTCATACCTTTACCAACACTCAAGATCAGTGTATTCACTGACTGACTGATTTTACTCTTTCAACTGTATATCTACCATTGAGTCTTTATTTATTAGTTGTTGAATGATATAAATAGTTTATTTTTTAGAAGAAAAAAAAAACAACAACAACAACACTAATAATAAGGTCATTAAATGTAATGCCCTTTGGGAAACAAACAAAAGATCAAAGTTTCTCTTATATTATCCTTTATAATATTCATCAATTTCAATAGATTTGCTCATCTCTTTGTTGAAGTATGTTTTGCTTACAGCAAAGAATAAATAAACAACCATATCACTGGTACAACAAACAATCCATTAAACATTGAATCATCATCATCATCATCATTCATTGATTCTTTTTTTTGCTTGATTGTTCCAATGGTTTGGTTTATATTCGTTTACTTATTTGTTACTTTGTTATTATAATACTAGCTAAACTATATTATTATTATTATTATTCCCCTGGTACGGCTTAGAGTAGGGCGAGTCAACTCTCCCTCTCCAAATGATCTCACATCGTCACATGCATACAACCACTACTAGGGAAGTCCTACTCACTACCTTCTCGCACCACGGGTATTGTTTATGAAATTGAGAGAACGTAAAACGAATATCAGGCAATTTAACCGGGTCGGTGGATATGGAGGATCCACTTAGAAGAGTTGGAAAACCCTGATTCCGAACCAATCGTGCACATGGATTCCAGGATCCTAATGGAAACAAAGGACGTATGAACCAATCGTTGGTCCCAGGCTATTATGGGACTGTATCTCCTTACATTGTGAATCAAACCTTAAGATCAAAGGCTCCGGTTGTGGCCGTATAAGTAAACCAGTTGATTCGGTTTAGGCACCTGAGCAGTAATGCCAGCCCTCAAATAAATCGAATGATTTACGTGACGCATATCTATTTGATCCCCCTTTATACCAATGTTTATATGTTTAAATAAACAAAAACATAATCAATATTATCATTATTATTATTATCATTACCTTGGTTTACTTTGTTACTGTTCTGTTATTGTCCTTTCTTTTCGTACAAGAAGCATAATAATAATAATGTTCATCATTGAATGCAATCTATATGTAATAACAAATGAGAATGCATTGATTCCAATGCAATACATAATCAATTCATCAGGGATAATAAAGAATAGCAAATAGATAAATAAACAAATAAATATTAATGGTATTTACTTGATTCCCTTTTGTTTTGTTGATTATAATCTCTTAAGTTGTGACTTGTTTTCTCTTTTTTCTTTTTTTTTTCCTTTCTTTTTTTGTTTCTTTCATTGTATATTTAAGAAGTTAGTTATTCCTTTGATTGTGATTTGTTTTTCTTTGGTATGTTGTAGTTCATTTTTTGTTTCTCTTGAAGCTAACAGAAGGGGTTTTGTAGAGATTGTAGTAATGTCAACAGTTGAAATCATGAGTCAATTGAAATTAGACCCTCATGGAAAACCTGGAATCACTGGATGGCCATTTCGTTCTAGTATGGGACTCCTCAGCAGTGTGCATCTACGATCATGACTCGAGAGATTAGAACTTCAGGGCCTATCAGTCTCTCGAGCGAGGGCTTAACCATTAGACTTTAAGTGGCGTTTGCTGGAGTTCCGGTGAGAAGCCGTGACCAGTAGAGTTCAACCAGCTCTGTTGTGAGATAACAACTCACTGAAGACAATGATGTACGTTGGAGCGATTTCGTGGATTGGTTGAAGTTAGACATTAACACTGTTGGATGCTGGCCAGCTCAATGGTCTGTTGAAGCTGTTCATTTTTAATGTATAGTTTTTCTATATTCTTTTCGGTTTTCCTTGTTTTTCTTCATATTGTTCACTGTTATTAATATAGAAGGTGTAATAATGATATAGGGTATTGAGGGGTGTTAGATCCCCCAGAACTCACTTGGTAATTACCTTATTTTTGTAATTTTATTCGAAAAATTTGAATTGCTTGTTTTCGCTCCAAAAGCGCTCAGTTTCGTATTTCCTACTTGGGCGAAACTTAAACACTATTGGTTCGCAGTATATCTTAGAATGCTAGTTTGTAACGCTTCCCAAGGACAATTTTACGCTATATATATATATATATATATGCGTTTGATTTGTGCCTGTTGTTATTGCTCCTGCTTCTGGTTGCTTGTGGAATATATTTCCGCGTTTCGAACTTGAACTTCTCTCTCTCTAGTTAGCGGGGCTGAGACACATCAGCATAGTTAGCTCACTGGCCCTTGGTTACAGAGTCTTTGTGTCCGTCCTCAGACTAGGTGAACTCGTAATCGCTTCAACATATAACATGGGGTTAAATTATTCAGAATGAATCAAAACAATATATGGAGGTTTTTGTAAAATTTAATAAGAAAGGCTTTCCTTAAAAGGGTTTATGACAAGTATGTTATTTTATTTATAGTTTTTTTCTTTAGTAGCCATTGTTCTGAATCTAGTTAGGTTGTTACGGATTGTTATTGAAATGATTGCTGTCAAAATATCCATGTCGCCAATCATCGTATATAGTAATCATTGATTTAATTCGCATTAGTGAATAAAGTAGTATTAAATAAGCCAAATATAAGAATTTCACTCATTTCATTCATTGATTTGAACAGGTAAACAAGGAGACGAAATAAAGAAGGAAGAATGAGACAGATTAGAGAAACGAAATGATGCACAGTAGAGAATGCGTGTGAACCAACTCGATTTAATCAAGTGTTAATCAATAGTTCCAATTACACAACTATAACCCACATACATGTGATGAGTAGGATAAGTAGTATACATACATCGCTCATATAGAAAACAGTCAAGGTTGATAAGTGACTAATTAACAAGATCAAAACGTGACTCAAGAAGAATGGAAGCTATGATAAGTTATGTGAGCTTAACATAATAACCAACACTTCAGTTTTCATCATGAACTAAACTTAATTAGAAAATCATTGAAATCGCAGAATCACTGGGCAATTGATTTCGTTCAGATATAATGAATCATAATAATGCGCTTTCACGACTTCGTTTTAGGGTTTGAATCCAGGATCTTCCGAACTAGCAGTCTGTTCTTAACTTTTTGATTATCGAGCAGTCATCTTCAAATATTACTGGTAGGTAATTCCTTCTCATTCAATAATAGTTGAATTCAATGAACCAAAACAACTGATTGCAATTTCAGAAATTACTTAAGGATGTTAAAGACCATGTATATTATTATATACTCAAGGGAGTTTATCAGGAAAACTATGAGAATGACAATGACAACAGAAATCTGGGACATCAATTATAAAGATTACTTTCGAGATTATTTGTCAGTATATGAATAGCTTAAAGCAATCAAAAATTACTCATCACTAGTTAATGTATTTCATTACATAATGTCACTTATCATTACAGGTGTACAAAGTTCAATAGGTCATAGATACTACAATAGGTTGGTATTGTTTACTTGTAATGAGTTACCTATTTCTTCAATTAATCAAATTATGGTTATTTTAGAACTTTATTGACTTTACAAGTACATGTTTATTCTGCTCGACTTTAAGCTACACTATGTTTTATTTAAACACATAAGCATTAGTACAAGGAGGCATCCAATAGATATGCACCACATAAATCATTCGATTTATGTGAGTTCTGGGATACTGACGAGGTGCCCAAAATGGAAAAGGTGGTTCTCCTAGGGGGTCACATCCGGAGCCTTTGACCTAAAGGTCTGATACACAAGGCAGTGGAGTGACGTCAGGAGATGCAGTCTGATGGTAGCCGGTGATCAACGATTGGTTCATACGCCATTTGATCCTTCAGGATCCTGTAACCCATTTGCACCATTGGTTATGAATCAGGGTTTTCCAACTCCCCTAGGTGAATCCTCCCTAACCAATAATCCATTTAAAGTTTCATAAAGAATACGCCTACCGCGAGAAGGCAGTTAGTAAGACTTTTCTGTCAGTTGTTGTATGCACGTGGCTATGTGAGATCATTTGGAGAGGGAGAGTTGACTCTCTCCATTTTCGGTCGTACCAAAGTATTTGAGGGCTATGTTTAAGGTCTAGCGATATTACTCAACTGTCAAAACTAAAGTCGATATGTGGTTTTTCGAACCATTAACTTATCAGTCCTAACAAGGTTCCTTGAACTAATAATTGCCTTTCTGTTTTTACTATTTATATTCGATTGAACCATCTTGGTATATTTAGTGTACTAAGTGCTTTTTTTTTTCACTTCCATCGTAAAATCAGTAACGATGTTTAACTGATTTGTTCTAAATATCAATTAGACATCTTTAAATATAATAAGATACTAGACATAGAACTATTATAGTGTACATGAAATCAGATGGGGAAAACCGGTTTTATTGTTTAATCCAAAAATTACAGAATGCTTTGATAGATTAAATACTTCATTTGCACATGTTTGAGTTATCTCATACAAACTTCATTATTTCTTCATCTTTGTTATTATTTTGATTACTTACAGTTTTGTTCACTCTTTTATTCATTTTAATCCTCTCATTCTTCTGCTTATAGGCATTCCACATACGACTGATGTTACATACTACTTAAACGTAACAACATAAGTAGCTTACAACATACTATATTGTTATAACTTGTGACCTGAGTGCCCTGTTAATGAATAATGTAATGATACCGCCAATCAGAGAGCAGTGAATTAACGATTGGATCAGTGACGCGTAAAACACCTACGAGCAGTCTGGAGTCCTGGTTGGTCCTGCTTTCCGCCTAGCCCAGCCAGTTAAGTCCAGATCATTAATCTCAGACTCTGCGATATGAGTCATTTATTTCAAAGATCCTGGGTTTATATACCAACCAGACAGACCACATCGTACCATAAAACGGAAAATAACATTTATACAAGATATATGTGGCTGTGAATGAGGGAGATAGTAATTAATAGGCAGGGCATAACTCAAGAATGGTAAATCGTATAATAATAGTCCATAGGTCAAAATAAAGCTTATGATAAGAGGAACACGAATATGAATATGCATAGTCGAGTTACATAACAATTATACAATCAATGAATACATACATTACTAGTTCATAAATGGATCCCAAAAGTTACCATTCATTATGCTTAACGGGGTATAACATATATTAAGCATATAAACCAGATAGTGATTAGTTTTATCAGTGAAGTTATTATCCTGCAATTAGATCAGTTTCAAATCATAAATAAAACTGGTTCTACACTCAGTAAAGTGATTTCCTTTCAACAGTACAATTGTCATTCAGTAAACTTTGTCAACTCTATTCAACAACAAGTTACAATGTTAATATGAAACAACTCTGAAGAGTTATTTCATGCCAAAGGCTTATCATTTATAAAAATACAAGAATTCTGAATATTACATCACTATTGACAACCTACTTAAATATCTGGGTTATCAATTTCTATAGCGTTTTTTTCGCGAGTTAGTTTTCTACGGGTTAGGGTCGCTAACCCCATGCTCAACCCTCCTCCTTTACCCGGGCTTAGAACCGACAGTAACTCTAGAAGATCTACAAATAGAGTTACCTATTACTATCCTCCAGATATTTCAACAAATTATTTGTTTTTACTTGTTTTCCCATATCGTTATATTCATTCAAGTGTATTTATGAAAACTTTACAACTCTTTCACATTGTACAAGTTACAAAAAATCCCAAACAATGACATTGTAGTAACTGGTAATATACGACAAAAACAATATACATTATTTAGATATCGATCAACTGAATTGTTAACTTCTAGCTGACTGATCACTCCATGTGTTATCACCAGGATCGACCAAGAAGTAACAGATGGAAACTTGTTGAAATACTTTATACTAACCATTCTATATTGTACCAATTGAATAAAGTAGTAATCATAGTATTATCATCATTATCATTATATGCTGACTGATCACATGTTTCTACTCAATTCTATGCGTAATAGTTTCTTCAATCTAAAACCGGATGTGATTTTTTTTCCCATATTCCAAACAATCATTATAACCTAATAATGAAAAACGTAAAACAATAAAGGAAATATGGATGACATATAATACAAATAGTGGCGCCATATCATTCAACTATTCATTAAATCACAATTGTATAAACTTGAACAGATTATTTATTCAATAAAGTACTTCTAAAAAAGAAAAGAAAAGAAAACTTTTATTCATATTTTAACCGCTTGTTATAGTTGCTTAGTTACAGGGTTGATGATGACAACAAATATAATTGATTGTTTTGTCTATGTATTACATTTTATTGTACAACAGAAGTGTAAGACTGAACCCCGGATGAATGCAAGAAAGTGATATAACTTTGGAAATAATAGAAGAAAAGACGAAACTATAATTTATGGACGAACCAATCAGGTATAAGATACACAGGTCTCAAATTTTGGCATAAAATTCATTTACACATTTGGATAAATAGAGTTCGTGATGAACAACCCTCCCCCTCCATCAACTGTAAATCATACTTCTAATTCCTCACGCTAGTTTAAAACCTTCATTTGGTTCTAGTTACTAGGTGGACACTCTCAAGGTCAATTTAGTGTCACTTAAAGGTTGTCCATAAATTATAGTCTCATCGAAGTTATTTACACAGTAGAAGATATATATACGAGTCTACTTAAGTTAGACCACTATTGAAAACCTGAAAGCATCGGACGGTTGTTTCGTCCTAGTTTACGACTCGTAAGTAGTACACATTCATGACTATCCAATACTTTCAGGTTTTCAATGATGGTCTAGCTTAGAATAACTCGTGAATTCAACTTTGAAAACAATACAATGCCTACAAATCCCCATACTGATAAAAATAACATTGTCAGATCTTGTCTGAATACAGATTGAAGTGGTAGCTCAATTCGATCATTTCGATACTGATCATTTTTATTGATTAGCCAAATTATAGGATGTTCATAGTGTTTTTATTTGACTAAGTACATTCTTGAATTCAGTATTCTTTCTTTTGTAGATGAGACTAGATTTGTCTTCATCTATTGTTGTGCATTTTGATCTGGATGAAATAGAATATAGTAATTATGTTGGTTTAAGAGCGGTATTAAGTCCTTGCAATGATCTCGGAATTAATTTTCGTTCATGGTCACTTAATTTGTTCTCAAATCTTCTGTAGTGAATTTATGAGATTATTTTGGTTTCCTAGATAGATTTTAAAGGATTTAGAGAAGCATGATACATGCTACTGTGCAACAGGGAGAGATGTGATTTTGTTTTTTTGAAGTGGGATGACTTTTAGCTAACCAGAATAATGCAAGATATCCATCTATCAACCGAAGGACGGCTTTACTGCACAGCAGTTCATTCCGTCCTACTTGATGGCAGTGAAACATGGCCAACAAGAGTAGAGGATATTTGCAGGTTACTAGCATTCGATCATAGTTGTCTTTGAAGCATTGCTCGTATATCCTGGAACAACCGAGTATGTAATGGAGTTGTTAGGAAACAGGTACTAGATAAGGATGGCAAATTAATTGAGGAAGTAGTGAGACTTCGTCATCAGAGATGGCTGGGGCATGTGCTACGTATGCCCAACCACGGACTTCCCCGACGTGCGATGATTAATGGTGTAAGAATAGGTTGGAAGAAGGCTATGGGTGGCCAGACCAAAACATAGCACAAATCCATAAAAGCCATTAACAAGTGAACTGAGTCATGTTGGTAGGTGTAGACTACCTGGTTGGGGACCGCGAGAAGATAGCAACCGATGGTTAGTGACCTTGAATGACATGGCTGGAAATCGTTTACAATGGCACAGGTACGTCCACTCTTAGTGTACTCCCAAATTCTAACCTTCTCAATTCTTCATGTCCTTTTTTTTTCTCTTTCCAAATTTATTTCACTGTATTATACTCCTTGAATAACATCTTCAAACCCTAATGTTTCCGATTACTGCTTATACTTTTACTACCTCTACCACTGCGGGATTTGAATCGACAACTGTATCTCTGTGCTAATATGGTATGACAACTCGAACTGATGTACGCAAGTACATACGAAGTTCTACGTTGTTACTGACTGACTGACTGAATGTCTTATAAAGTAAATCACTCGTATATATGAACGGATTAATTGATTGCTTAAAGAATAGTTTGTTGCTAAATATAATTAGTACTGGAATTATACTTTGATGACGTTATTTAGAATGACAAATTAATCCTTACAATGAAACTATTCAGCTCACAGAACAAAACTTCATTAATTATGTACATATTTTCAACTCAATGAAATGGAATATCAAACCTATATTATGTAAATAATGTGATATTTTCTATCAAACAAACGAGTACTAGAGTCAATCATTTCTATCCTAAACAAACCTGTAAGTTTGTCATAGTAACAGACCTATTTGATCTACAAGTAAGTTTCTGGAACATGGGTAGCTAATGTTTCCAGTTAATTTTCATCAAGTCCATTTATTAACTTATTTAACAAACAATGTTATTCGAATAGTAACAATTCATCTATTTCGTTCTATTATTATAATCAGCATCATGTTTGTGTAAACGTGTATGCGTAATCGCATGTGACAACCTATTCAGATATCTCTCTATAGCTTAAATGTTGATCTCTTAAATAACTTCATTAGTTGAGATCATGAGTCGATTGAAACTAGAACATCATGGGAAACCTGGAAGCACTGGACGGAGAACTCGTCCCATTGTGGGATTCCTCGTAAGTGCGTGTTAGGGATGCAGAGGAATATATCAATAATTATCGTGTTAAGTCTAATGGTGTCCTTGAACGTTAAATGAACATTTCCATTGATCGATATTCATTTCACCTGTCAAATATTGTACAAATGTTATTTTCTATTTTATGATACGATGTGGTCTGGTTGGTTGGTATATAAATAGAGTATGTCTGAAATATAATGATTCGTATCTCAGAGGCTAAGACGCGTTCTGGACTCAACTGGCTGGGCTAGACAGGGAAGCGGGACCAATCAGAACCCCAAGCCGTTCATTACGTGTTTTACGTGTCACTGACTCGATCGATAAATACGCTGCTTCATCTAAGCTGCAATCCACAAGGTTACAACAGGGCGCACACATGATCCCACCTCGCAAAATTCGAACCCAGGACGTATTAGTCTCTCGTGTGAGCGCTTAACCATTAGACCACTGAGCTGGTCAACATCCAGCGGTGTTAATGTCCAAATTCAACTAATCCACGAAGCTGAGTGACACATCCACCATTATCATTAGTGAGTTACAAAAGACCCGGTTGAACTCCACTGGCCACTGCTTCTCACTAGAACTCTAGGATATACATCTTGAAGCCAGACACTAGTGAGTATATGTTGATTAGTATCAGAAGAGACCGAATCCCATGAAGCGGGGTCGTGGATGAGCACTGCTGGGGGGGTCCAGTAATAGGACGAGTTGGCCGTCCAGTGCCTCCAGGTTTTCCATTCTTGTCTAATTTCATTTGACTCGCGACCTCAACTATTGAAATTACTACAATCTCCACAAAACCCCTTCTTAAATAACTGTTGATAAATCATTCTCTTTCCCATGTATATATGTACTCGAATTCTATTAACAGCCTTTGCCTTGCCTCGCTTCACCTTGATTCGAATTCATCATAAATTCTCCCATATCCCCCCTCTCTCACACACACATACATACACATAAATTAGCCTTTCTGCTCCAATTCACTGGATGTACTTATAACTTTGTGATCTGTGCTATCCTTTAATAAAATGTAGTCGCCCCATTTTATTACGTTCTGAATTCAAACATCATTGGGAATTTATATGCTCACGGTTACCAAGGTGATTGATTAATGAATCTAAGTCACTACAACCTTAATACTAATTTTTGCATACAATTGGCATCTCAGATAAATGATTTTATTTCCAAAGAAAACAATATCGATAAAAATTATCACTTTTGAAAGAAAAATAAAGATAAAATTGAACAATCAACAGTTTTATGCCTAATGATATTGTGAATGCTCTTTAGTGATTTTACAGCGAAATTCAGTTCTGGGATGTAGATTTTCTGACGTTTCGTAACTCAGTGTAAGCCATTTCTTCAGAGTAAATCAAAATTAATTCAAGTTTAATTAGTACAATGGAACAACACAAGAATATTATGTGCGATCAATCAAAAAACAAGTCTGAACAAATCAATGACATGTCACTTCGGTCGAGGTGATTCATAAGCGACATATATGTAGATTTGTGTGTGTATATATGTGCACAGTTAAGGATGAAAAATGTGTAACCTATATGGTGTTACTTACTTACTTACTTACTTACACCTGTTACTCCGCGTGAAGGAGCATAGGCCGCTCACCAGCATTCTCCATCCAACCCTGTCCTGGATAATCATTTCCAGCTCTTTCCAGTTGTTATTCATTCTTTTCATATCTGCTTCTATTTCCCAATGTAATGTGTTCTTTGGCCTTCCACTTTTCCGCTTCCCTTCAGGATTCCAAGTTAGGGCTTGTCTCGTCAGGCAGTTTGATTATTTGCGTAATGTATGTCCTATCCATTTCCCTCGCCTTTCCCTAATTTCCTCTTCAGCTGGAAGCTGTTTTGTCCTCTCCCACGGAAGGCTGTTGCTGATGGTATCCAGTCAATGGATGTTGAGTATCTTGCGAAGACAGCTATTTATAAATGCTTGTACTTTCTTGGTTGTGGTTGTTGTAGTTCTCCAAGTTTCAGCTCCATACAGTAGAACTGCCTTGACGTTCGTATTGAAGATTCTCACTTTGATATTGTTTGGAAGTTGTTTTGAGTTCCATATGTTGTTCAATTGTGGGAATGCGACCATTGCTTTGCCAATCCTCGCCTTTACGTCTGCATCTGAACCTCCTTGTTCATCGATTATGCTTCCTAGGTATGTGAAGGATTCTACATCTTCCAGAGTTTCGCCATCAAGTGTGATTGGATTGCTGTTCTCCGCTTTGAATTTGAGGACCTTGGTTTTCCCTTTGTTTAGGCTGAGGCCTACTGATGCAGAGATTGTTGCTACACTGGCTGTCTTCATCTGCATTTGTTCGTGTGTATGTGATAGGAGGGCTAGGTCATCTGCGAAGTCCAAATCATCTAATTGGTTCTGAGCTGTCCATTGTATTCCGTGTTTTCCTTCAGATGTCGAGGTCCTCATAATCCAGTCGACCACCTATATGGTGAGTAGAGTTTAATTTGTAAGATAAGTGTAAATTGTGAATAATATCAGACTAGGTGGCTACGATCGTTAGTCCAAACAGAATGCACAATAAAGCTTTCTTTTCTAATTTTATTTTGGTTATTTATTCTCTGAAGAAGTGGCTTACACTGAGTCACGAAACGTCAAAAATACAATTTTTCTAATCATTGGGATATCTACAACTTTATTAATTGATTTATACTAATCTATCCAATGCTCAATTTATTCGAACTTGATAATGATACCTACAAAATCAATTCTCTAGTTTGGAGAAAAACTAACAGAACTGAAAAAAATTACATCCACTGTTTATTACTAACTAAATTCATTAAAGCAAAGTGGATTAGTGGCTAGCAGTGAAATCTAGGATGAGCGTTTCGCCCTATACCTGCATCCCAGAGTTGATGTTCACTCAGGGACCTGTGTGTATGTTTGTGTATGAGAGTGAGAGAGAGAAGACATAGGCGAAGTTATAGTCAAATGGAATCAAGGTGCAGTGAGGTAAAGCAAAGGCTATTAATGGAATTTGAGCATATATACAGTGGCTTTATGCAATATTATATTCTTGGCATAACATAGAATTTTCAGCACAAAGTATTTGAACAAGTTTCTTTTTGTTATTGTTTGATCGATCCTGACGACACATCGAAATCTTCTAATGATACTGATCAATCGTCTTGTAAAGAATTTAACCAGGATTCTTGAATGGTAATTACATTACAATTACGATACATGTTTAGACATTGAGGGTAGTCTATATTACCAATTAGTGATCGCCAGTTAGATGTTAGCAGTTCAAGAATCAATATATGAATAATGTTCATTATTTTCAATGGATATTGCCCACCAGCCATCCGGATGTCTCTAATTATACAGTTTTTTAGCTTGATAAATGAAATGTCGTAAACATTTTATAAACGCGCCCAAGTAGGTTATACGACTAATACACATATTAATGTATTATAGCGATTAAAAACAGATAACTTGTTGAAATATCTAGAGGGTAGAGACAGGTAGACCAGATATTCAAGCAGGTCATCAGATTGATATATACGATTGTTCAGTTTTGAAAATGTGAAAACCACACAACGGGTGAATTACATTTCATCCACTGGGTTTAAGATTTTTAGTTTATTCATTTTAATAATAAAAATATACTTAATGAGGATTAGTTATGAGACAAATAAATCATACATTGCTATTAATCATTATTATGGAAGTCTGATCAATCCTAATGGGTTGGTGTCTGAAGAAATCTCTTCATGGATTAAAAAGCTCGTTTGACCTTTGCCAATTTACGTCACCTATGGCAAAGGCGAGATATCCGTCTATTAATTAAGGGACGAGTATATTGCGGAACAATTCGTTCTGTTTTACGTCACAGTTGAGAAACGTGACTGTTAAGAGTAGAAGATACTGGTAAGTTACTAGTATTCAATTGCAGATGTCTCAGAAATACTGCTCGCATCTGCTGGTATCATCGGGTAAGTAATAGTGAGGTTAGACACAGGGTATTAGGGAATGATAGTAAATCAGTTTATGAGGTTTTGAATCTTCATCGACTGAGATGGTTGGGTCACGTGTTACGTACGCCTGAATACCGATTATCACGACGCTCATCGTTGACTAATGTTGAAGACGGTTGGAAAAAAGTTGGGGGCGGCCAAACCAAAACGTAATATCAGTCCTTAAAGTCATTAACTTCTAGTCTGAGCCATGTTGGTAGATGCAGACTACTTGGTTGGGGTGAATGTGCGTTAATAAGTGAGGGTCCGCGTGATCATCGTAACCAATGGTTGGAGACTCTGGGTGACAAGGTTCAGAATCGATCACAATGACGGCGGTGTATAAACTCCTTGTCTTCCCTTAAATAGTAAGAATAAAATTACTTTATACCTTTGTTTCTACCAACTAATTCTTTCTTCATGTATCCTTATATTCTTATGTGCAATCTTTCTTTTATATATTGCCACCATTGAATTAACTACTTCTATGAACCCGGTGTTCATCTTGTTGTGCTAATGAGGTATGGCAACTTAGACCAATGCATATATATGTACGTGATCCTATGTTTCAGCTCTCTGAATGACTTATTATACTTGTGATCTGTTGAGCCTATGTCAGTTGAACAAACATGAAGTATATATCACTAATGATTATATAATATAATAATTAACTAATGTTGAAAATGTTAACTATTGGACTATATTTAAATAATATAAAAGTGAAATGATCCCTTCTTGGTGAGTAGTTCATAAGTTTGATCCAATGATAGAATCATATGTATCTAAGACGTTTTCTCTTCTCTTTTTTTTAAGATTTTAAATAATCATCTCACTGGTTGAAATCATGAGTCAATTGAAGCTATACCACCATGGAAAACCTGAAGCAATGGACGGCCGTTTCGTCCTATTGTGGGACTCCTCAGCAGCGCGCGTCCACAATCCCGCCCCCCGCGAGGTTCGAACCCAGGACCTATTAGTCTCCCGCCAAGCGCTTAATCAACTAGACAACTGAGCCAGCATTTCAACCAGTGAAATTTCTAAAAATCTCCACAAAACCCATTCTGATAACAATAATAAACATCTTAGTTATGAATTGGATTTCAGTACTATTTTTACTAATCAAGAAAAAAAATTTCTTTACTTAAATTGAATTTTTTCTCTAAAAGAAAAAATAACCAATGAAATTCGAGAAAATAATTTTAGAAAAGAAAAAAAGAAGAAAAACTGATTCACTTAATTAAGGATAGATGGAATAGAAAATTCTGAAATATATTTTTATTAGTATCAGAAGGGGTTTTGTGAAGATTGTAGTAATTTCAACAGTTGAAATCATGAGTCAAATGAAGCTAGATCACCATGGAAAACTTGGGAGCATTGGAAGAACAACTCGTCCTATTATGTGACCCCTCAGCGATGCGCATCCACAACCCCGCCTCGCGGATTCGAAGCCAAGACCTATCAGTCTCGCGCCAGGCGATTAACCAACTAGACCACTGAGTCGGCATCCATCGGCATCATCAGTGAGTTACTACCTCACAACTGACCTGGGGTCGTAGATGCGCACCGCTAAGGAGTCCCATAATAGAACGAAACGGCCGTCCATTCCTTCAGGTTTTCCATGGTGGTCTAGCTACAATTGACTTATGATCTCAACTGTTGAAATATATTTTTATTGTTGAAAAATACACATCGTTTGTTTTATTATAAGATATATTATTAGTTTTGGTTTGTGTGTGTGTGTTTATTTTTAGTATCACCAGGCAAACCTTAACTTGGAATCCTGTAGGATAATGCGAGGCCGTGGAAGGTCGCACAATATACTTCATCGAGAAATGAAAGCAAATATGAAAAGGATGAATAGCAACTGGTATTATCTGGTAAGGATTACACAAGACATAGTTGGATGGGGAATGCTGACGGTTGGCCTCTGTTCCTCTCTCTAAAGGATATTAAGCGATAATAATATTATTGGTTTTGCTCACTTCGATACTTTTATCTCACATAAATATATGTTTATATTGATTTATTTCAATGGCTGAGATCATGAGTCAGTTGAAGCAAGACCATCATTGAAAACCTGAAGGCACTGAATAGCCGTTTCATCCTATTGTGAGATTTCTCAACACTGCACATTCATGATCCCGCCTCGCAAGATTTGAACCCAGGACCTGTCAATGTCGCGCGCGAACACTTATCTCCTAGACCACTGAGCTGGCCAGCATCGGACAGTGTTAATGTTCAACATCAACGAAATTGATAGTGGTTAAAGTGAGACATTAACACTAATAGATGATCTCAGCTATAAAATCTACAAACCCTCCCCCTTCTGATATTTATTTATTTACTTATTTGAACAGAAGTGAAAAATTGAATTTTTCAGAAAACTCAAGTATTTTTTTTTCAGAAACAATTTAATTTATGATACTTTACTTATTTCTTTATCACCATCACCATCACCATCATTATCATCATCCATAACAACAACAACACCATAATTATCATCTTTTTCGCTAAATAGATTACTGAACAGCTGTTGTATATTTTGATCGGTTGCCGAGTGAAACACAGAAAAAAAACTTTTTCTTTTTTACTAAAAATTGATTAAAACATGATAGAATGAATGAAAGTTTTTCAATTTCACTCGTTTTTAACATTTGTGAAGAAGAAGAAGAAGAAGAAGAAGAAGCGAAAAAGGAGAAAAGAGAAAAAGAAAGAAAGATAAATCCCATTTTCAATATTCCATCATATTCATATACCTACCTTTGTATCCACAGTGACTACGTATTTATATTCCAATGGGAAACATATAGGAAGACAGTAAATGGTACATATCAATGTAATACAGTGTAGATATACAAATGAATATCTACTGATGAGGGTGAGATTAATTTGAGCTAATATAAACAGCTGTTATTCACATTTATTTATTCATATAGATAACTGTATATACATATTTATCAATATAAGTGACTTATTTAGATTTTTGTAAAAATCTATACACTTAAAATTCATTTTGGTATTGTTTGCTTGTATCTTCTATTTCATTGATGTTTAAGATTGGAATGGATTAGTTTCTTGTTGGCATATGTGTATCATATACGAATTGTCAGTCAATCAGCTACAACATAGGACCAGGCACATATGTGCATCGGTCCAGGTTGCCATACCTCATTAGCGCAGCAACATGAACACTGGATTCATAGGAGTGGTTAGGTCAAAAATGGTAATATATAGGAGAAGGATTGCTACCTTGACGTGGTGGTCGGACTTGCCTATCGTGATGAAGCAACCGGGCTATACTGGCTGAAACAACCGTTCCTCAAGGTCCTACCATGTCAGACAGGTCGGTTGAAGAGCGGTAAAACTAAAAGCAACAAACCTAAGGTCCGAAGGCGAAGTCGTACTGCTGACTGTACAGAGGTGTGACAGCAGTAAGGTGTTTCCTTTAGACAACCAGCATGACAGCGATGCTGCCTTTCCACAAGGAGGGGTGGGGTTAGAAAAGGTCAACCCTAAAAATGCACACCTCACCTTACCTCACGGATTTCCGTCTCCGGCGATAAGGTCTCAACAAGTACGGAGCTAACACAAAAATCACTCATGAAAAGGTCGTGTGCGACCGACCTCAAGCAGTTGTCCCTTGGGCACTGCGGTCATGCTCTCAGGTCATTAAGACCACCTCTAATCCAATTTCCTTTTCAGGTACCTCTAGAAGAACCCTTCCACAGTGTGAGCAACCGGGAAGTGATAACTGTTCTCATACCTCTAACAGCACTCAAGACCACTCTATTCATATACGAATTGCCTCGATATTGACTTCAGTCACAAGCTTTTGAAGCATTTATAGATAGTGGATAGCAGCGCAATCCAGTTTGATGCGCGTTTCGTCCTATTTGGAACTCGTCAGCTGGATATATCTACATCTCAGACTTGATGTTCACGGTGGGACTCGAACCCAGTACTATTCTCTTCAAACGTCATCACGTTATCCACTTAACTACTAGGTCCTGATAGCCACCTCCTTGTGTAATGCAGTAGAGCTTAAAGTTCACTTCGTATTGCTATTTTGTATATTCCAATTGATGTTTAGAACTGCAATTGATCAACCTCTTGTTGGCACGTGTACATAATCTTAGTATTGCCTCGATATAGCCTTAAATCACATTTCTTTTAACCAAAGATGAATAGTGGCTAGTAGTGAAATCGTACTCATCAGATAAATGTACCTGAATCCCCGGCTTGATATTCACTCTGTGACTCGAACCTAACACCATTCGCTTCAAACGCCATCACGTTATCCAGTTAACTACTTAGTTCTGATAGCCACTTCCTTATGTAATGGGGTGGAGTTTAAATTCACACGGTATTGTTTGTTTGTATCTTCCTATTGTTGCTTTAAGACTGCAAGTGATTAGTCTATACATTAATTCTATATAACCTGAAATAGAATCACCATCAACTATAAAACGTATATATGTACAATTTAAGTTTTGATTACTTTTAAAACACTTTTCAATAGTTCAGTGAGATCACTGTTAATTGGTTACTTTGAATTATATTAGTATTAATAATTAAATCTTTTGATCAAGTGATTGATCTTGATAAGATTCTAGTAGTTGAGCTCAAACTTGTAAGAAGCGAGGCAGTCACCCATTAGTGAGATTTAAAGATTTCATATTATCTCATCTAAATTAGTTGCTAAAATAGACCATTTCGGCAAGACTATGATTTGTAGTTGAACTAATCAGATTTACGACAACAGGTCCTAGTAAGTCCTAGTACGGGACTCCTCAGTATTCTCACGTGCGAAGCCTAAGATCCTGGGTTCGAATTCAATGTGCTGAATCGTAGATGCACACTACTCACCAGTCCAATACTAGGATGAAACAGTCATTCAATGCTTCCACATTCTAAATGGTGGTCTGAAATTCATCGATTTATCATCTCATTCTAACATGAAAATAGTTAGCATGTTAAAACAACAATTACATAATTTAATGAAAAACAATTACAGAACATTATGTTGCTGATAAAGTGAATGAACGCTATCAGTGATGATGATGATGATGAACTAATCATTGTTGCTTCGTCTTCACAACATCTATACACATTTATTCATCCACTCACTCAATAAATCACACACTAACACATTAACTAAATCATTAAATGAAGGGAATAAATTGGGGCTGGAGTTATTCTCTGAATTACAAGTTCATTTTAAACAATCTCACAGATAAAACATGCAATGAAATTGTTTAAAAAAACACCGGGGATAAAAAGTCAGACAAAGAATTGTCATGACAACAATGGTGAATCGAGGCTTTATTCACTTGTTTTTACATGGTCATCACAATGATAACAATTTTGCAACACACGCACACATACAATCCCTGACAGTCGTGGACGTACACACAGACAAACGTGTTTGTTCTTACAGAATACTATCATAATAGAACACATGAATTTTTCATTCATTGTTAACAGGTATATTCATTCATAGTTTGTTAAACAGTGTCTCTCTGAAGAGCATCATTCCATATCCCATTTCATCAATCTGTCCGATTAACTACCAGTCTCAACAAAGCTTCATACTGTCAAGTAGTTTGTAAGAATATTGACAGATTAACGTGCATACCTGTTTGACGGGTTAGATGGATGTGATGTGTTGTTTTCAAGTGTGGAATTGACTTAGTGCTTCTTTATTTGTGTGACACGCAATGATATAAATTGCATGTTTCATGTTGGTAACAATTAAATGCACATTAATCTAATTCAAATGTGATGGGGTGGTGAGAAATAAATCTCGTAAAAATAGTAATAATGAAACTGAATTGTTGATCAGGGTGGTTTTCCATGGTGGTCCAGCTTCAATTGACTCATTATTCCAACTATTGACCAGGCATCATCCAACATGTTTATATGGATTCACATCCCGACTTCAAGAAGCATCTCTGACATTAGAGATTACTTAATGCTGATTTCAATTTATCACACATCCATTAATTGGATGAAGGTTTCCACGTCAGATGGACAGGTTGGGATATCGTTGTGAATGAGAACACAGATGGCGACAATCAAATGCATTTGAACACAAAATTGGAGAACATATTAGTAAAATCTGTGAACTATACAGTAATTACTCCATTTGTAAAATGTCCATCAGTTGTCTCAGAATTCATTGCTCTCTCATTTCCATATCAGTCAATTTCTTGATGTTCTCTTATCGTCAAACTTCTCAACCTTCTAACTCATGACGTTCCACTTTCGACTGGTGATACATACTACATACATCTGTCAACATCAGTAGCACACAACACAATATGACTAAGATTCTGATTTATATCCTATGTTGTTGTAAGTTATGTGAATTGACAAGTGAGAAATTCCTATAAACTAATGGACTGAATCCCTTCAACAATTTTTGACTCAACTACTTCTACAGCACAATTACCAACTCACTCACTCTACTTCATTATTCAACACAGATTTCTCACATTGTGGTCACACTAGACAACAAACATGATGATAATGATAATATCAACTCATTTTTGTCATTTTCTCCTCTTCAAATCAATCATGGGAATCAGTACCAGATTAGTAAGTGTAGTTTCCTCTCAAACCTCGATTCGATTTACTCGTATTCATGTCAACATTCATTGAAAACATCAGTGAGAATAAGAGACATCACGCAATCTATTGGAGAACACATTGGATCAGTCTGTTTTATTTACTGAAAAATATCAAAACTAATTGATGAGTTGCTCCCTGTTAGATTAACACATGGCAAATAATTAATTCTCTACTTCCATTCTCACTCTAGCCCTATCGTTGATTGAAACACGCGTGTTAATTAGTTACAATCAGTTTGAGACTTGAAGTTGAAATCATGTAGCCAATTTGATCAATCGTGTGTATGTAACATGATCTTTCAAACGAAAGAAAAATAAAGTTGTGTTCTCATGTGAAAGGGTTGTTAAGCATAGATGCTGCATTGTGTCGATCAGATTTCGAGTAAAGCAGAATATTGATGATAATCGGACATTCGGGAACATTATCGTGTAAGTCAAATGATTAGAAACATGACACTCGGTTGACTGCATGATGAGGATAAGTAGTGAAATGAAGAATAACAGTTACATTCCCATTGAAGTTCTGCGAAAACGACCTATGTGAAGATGGAACAAACGTCGAATCGTCATTCAATGAATCAAACATTGTTCATGAAACATCTCATTCAAGGGAATGTTGAATTCGATTTTGATATTTTCTGTGAAAATTATGTTTTCCATGATTCTTCCATTCGTGTCGACATATATGGCAATGAAAATATTAACTGCTCGTCAGTTTATGATGGTTTATACACCATGTCCACCGGTAGAACAGGCTTCGTTGAGTGAAGCGAAAACGTGGAAACGTCTGACGTTTTATCTGGTATATAAGTACGACTAGCTACTTCAAAGCATGATGTCGATACGAACAATCTGGTCTTCTTCGTAAATACAATTTTATGCACAACACAACAGTCGTAAGGTGAAGTGAATCCGAATGCCATCACCAAACATTCCTCTCGAAGAATTGTAAGTGGATATTAAATGAAACGTCATATTTAGTTGGAGTATTGCAAAGAGTTTAATAGTCCAAAGCTCGTATTAATTACATAAGTCGGTTAGAATCAACACCCAGGAAACTTCTTAAATAGATTCATTTCAATGTGAGTAGATGTTTTGTACTCAACTGTTGAAACACACAGAGTGTTTGAATGACGATAATATTCTAATAATTTGATCTGTATGACTGAGAGTATGTCGATGAATGATTGTTAATGGACAAGATGAACTTTCATTTCAGATACTACAGTGTGAACAACTGTTATTCATGTAAACTGGTTATCTGTATTCATACACATATTTGTGCATATTTATGTATGTATGTGTTACGAGAGAGAGAGAGAAGGCATTACGCATGTCGGTGACAAAAATGTACAAATTCGTTTATATGAACACTGTGATGATTGAAAATAGAAACACCATGGTCAGTATG
Organism: Schistosoma guineensis; assembly: GCA_944470375.2. NCBI lineage: Eukaryota > Metazoa > Platyhelminthes > Trematoda > Strigeidida > Schistosomatidae > Schistosoma > Schistosoma guineensis. The sequence goes on along the minus strand of OX103892.1, from coordinate 45,094,919 downwards.
AAGAAGTGAACCGTTTAGATTTACTGAAAGTTGAATGAACTGATTGAAAGTCTGTTGAGATTATTGTTTATTATTGTGAATTGTTGATACTGGAAACCTTGTGTTCTTGCTAACTGAAGCTGAAATGATTCAAGTCGTGGAACTCGATCAACTCACTGGAAATGAATTCTTCAGTGGATTTACACTCATGTTGATTACTTTGTGAATAGTGTGCAAATTGTGAACTGAACAAATTCTAAATATTCTCCATAATTTAGACGTGATCAGTTATCAGTGAACATTTACTAATTGAATAACATTCACAGGATTGTTCTGCAGCTTCACAACTGCAAATAATCCCATGAATACCCTCACGTCTTACTCACAATTCGAGGTTCTATTTATAGGCTCAACAACGGACATCGATGCTAAAGTATTCCAGATTGATGTGACGGGCAGTCTATGTGACCGCACAAACTCAGTGTTGTTATCCGTCAATAAGAATAACGCTTGGTGACACAGGTTTAAGTTCTATAAGAAACATTTATTTCCTCGTGTTTTACATGAACAGTCGCTGTCACCTAACACGTAATCAAAAGAAATATGTTTCACTAGAATTCTCTCACAACACTGAGGCAAGATAGACTCAACTGAATCCATTCCTTAAACAAAACACCATAATTTGTGATATGATCAAGTCATATAATGAAGTCATTCCATGTTTCGTAGAACAAACACACAAACAGTCTGGTTCTCATCATGTTTAGCAAAACTTCCAGTTTCCATACAGATCACATTGACAATGATAGAACTTACGATCGAGAAGTTTGTCATCATCAACTGAAATCGGTACAGTAATAATTCTGTAATTCATCTATCGAATTCATTGTTCACATTCCACTTTCACACACATAATCTGTAGTCAAATATGAAAAGATTCATTTTGTTTATTTCCCTCTACACATATTCCCTGATCTTACTAAATGTGTTATGTTATACTAAGTATCGTTATTCATGTGTTGTAAATGGTAACAATCATGGCCATTAGAGTTAATGACAGATTGTTCAAATGTTCAATGTATTCAATGATCGTTGTTTCAATCCATTAGTTGGAAGTCGATACAATGAGATACAGGGTATGATAAGAAACAATAATGAATAGTTAATGGATTGCATTTATTGTCTATTTTTGTTTCGATATATATGCCAACTCAACTTTACTTTATGATATGGACACAGTGAACTAACTTTAATTCATCACTTGTCAAATTGATCTTGATAATGTGAGATTTCGATTATTCCATTTGATCAACATTCCTCATTGTTCGTCTTCATGTGTTTGAATCAAACAATCTGTCAACTGGATAAAACTGTCAATGAACCCAATCAATCAACTGATGATTAGAGTTGTGTACACCGGAATCACTTCTTGTTTGCTCTAACATTATCAACTATGATTTTCAATGATGAAGATTCCCATGGATAGAAGACAAACTTCAATATGAACATAAAACACAGTTGGGAATACGAACTCCAACAAATTCACAAATCTATTTGACTCTTATTGGTATCATCATTATTCGTCATAGAAATCACACCATCACTCAAATGAAACGGATGTGAAGAGAAACATTTGGACATAAATGTCACTTCAATCAGACCACTGTCTCGTTCACATTCACTGATGAGCAAACATCGAATCTCGAATCTGAATAGTAATCAGCCATGTTTTCTTTCCACGGTGAAGAAGGAAGTGTGCATTTTCAATATCAACATTTCAATGAGACTTGTTTATTTGTTTTGATGAACAGAGAGAATTATATCAGTACAATGGAGATTATTGTAGATGATTCACTAAGTTTCTCAGTTGACTTCTTAGAAACAACACATGGATCAGACAGCACAAAGATCAGGTCAAAGATATCTGTTCACAGTTTGAAATATACATTTCATTTCTCTCACAATATGGACGCAGTTGAAATTTCTGAATAATCCATGAGTTCATTTGACGCAACTGTATGAGAAGAAATGAGAGAAATCATAGGTGAACACTATGTGGTAATCGTGATCCAATATAATCCTTAACTCCTCATTCTGTTCGTCCTAATAACCTTCACTAGATAATACCCCAACGCGGTATATTAATCATAAGGCAAACACAAAGCGTTAATTACGTTAATCACTGCACCACACACAGATAACCAAAATTACAAGGATGTTAATCAAGCACGAAAGAGTAGTGCCGAGAAGCAAACAGGCAAGCGAGTGAGTGAGCGTGCGAGTCGAATGAGCGAGTCAGCATGTCAATGAACAAGATTGAAATGTACATATACACACATAGTGAACTGAATGAACCATGGAATCAATTCAGCTACTAATAGTAAGGCTAGCAGCATGTATATATATGCGTAGGCCGCAAGCAACGCTCAAGCATACATATCCACACCAGCACAATAATAATAAAGGTTCGATAGTATAGATAATTTGTTATTATACGAATGTCTCTATCCTGTAAAAATGTGTTAACAAAGGGGTTTGACCAAAATAAATGCGAACAAACTCAATTACACATGAGCTGCTATCACCACGTCATACTATCCACACAAAATGTTTAGTGAGTCCAATTCCACTTATGCATACCAGACATATTCAAATTCACTTCGATGATATCCTATATCATCAAATTGATAGAGTGTTCATTGGAAGCTCATTGCGTTCAGTCCTGGCATATGCGTTTATGAGATATATAGAACAGACAGCAAAGAAATCAGTGATCAATTAGACACAGCTTTATGTCACTTATGTGGATGATACATTTGTGGCGTGTAAAACATAACACTTTGCTTCCCATATACTCAAGCTCCCAGCCATAGGACACTTAAATATCAGACCTACAGTTGAACATGCTTATTTTTCTTGCTTCAATCGAATATACGAAATTCGTAAACCATTTATTATTCATTCAAACACAGTATTCGCAGAGATTTTCTCGTTAAACATTATGGAGTTTCACCAATTCATAAAGACCAGTATTTTGATCCATCAATGAACAACATGTCTGTATTCATTTTATCACAAGTAAAACTGAACAGACATTTTGGTTCTCACAGATTTCGCTCACAAACGTTTAAACAAAAAACAGGATGATCTCATCAATTGGGTGAAATAACGTTCTGTTAGATGTATCATTTCATTCTGATTAGCGCTTTTTAGCGAGTTAGTTTTCTACGGGATGGGGACACTAACCCCATGCCAAACCCTCCTCCTTTATCCGGGCTTGAGATGTATCATTTACTGTTGAAGCATTCATTGTGTTTTGCCAGACAACATCACAGACGTGTATTCCACAATGAAGTGGGTGACTAAACGAGATTTTGTCAACATTATATTTATGAACAACATGGCTTCCGAGATTTCGAGTTCTAAGATTGTGATGAACAGAACACCCCAGTTGATAGCAAAAACTCTGGAATCAATCAATGGATTCCAGAAATGTTTCACTTTATTGTCGGCAGTGTTACATGCTCAGATCCTAAAAATGTGGAATTAACAGATTTTCCACGAAACTCGCACTCGAATCCAACACATATCCTCATTGTCTATTTTACCTCGATTTGTTTACTTCAATCAACCCAAAAAACACAATGTTCAATTCTCACTAACACATTGCATCAGGTACATATACACACTGTGAACATACACATACTTGAGAATACATGTGTAGGGAATAACACACTCGCATACACACACACACACTTGGAACTAATCATATCTCGTATTTTAATTATCAACTTTGAAAATCGAATGTACAAATATTCCATTTCACAGACAACAACTCACATCGAATTCAATGTTCAATCATATCACATTGAATAATGATCAGTTCATTATTATTAATGATCACGCAATGTTGCAATTAATTACTGAAGTTGTAACCTGAGATCGATCAGTCCATCAACTCGGGAAAGTGTATAATATTCAACGTGTTTGTGTAATCACTAATCCATCTCAGTAGATATATCGAACTAACTAGGGTTGGAAGGAACTGTGGATTTACTGAACAATTGGAAGTGGATATGTGACTGGAATATATCTTCAACTAGTTTCTTTCAAACATTTCAACCAGTATGTTTGCCACATGCACCAACTTACTGTACTCACACATCAAATTACCCGAAAGAATCTTCTATCCATTCATATTGGATACAGTGTTTAACAGACATCATCAGCATCATCATCCATACTAAACATTCTTGTTTCAATGCAGTTAATTCGTTGAAGGTGCTCAGTCAAGCACAGTGATCACTTGCAGCGACCGGTATCAGAGATTTCTCTGTCAGGCTGTATGAATCCAGATGATTAGTGTAACACAAGTCGTCAACCACTATCCACTTCCAAACACACGTCACCAACTTCTCACATTTTACTCAATCAGATTCGATGTTTGAAAGAACATGAAATCACCATCGTCTGATTGTGCTACATCAGGTCATCTTCACGTTTATCCATCTTTCTACTGGACACCATCTGGATATGTTCGTTGAACGGTCGATAAAAATGAGTAAAAGCTTAAATGGATGGAATCAGAGATAATCAAAATACCATGTGAATATATCGAAAATTCATAAATATCAACAGATGAGAAAATCATGATCTGAAACTGAATTTGTGGTGTCTAGTTCTATATCATGTCCACAGATGTTAATCTGTTTTCCAGATTGACCAACTCATTCATTCGTCTTTACTCACATTTTCACCTTGTCAATTATTCGCTTATCCACACTGACTGATTTTATATGAGCGTATGTTTGAGTATGTCGCCCAACCCACTCATCATCATCACTGGTCTGCAGTTTACTTTTGTTTAGCCACAGAGAGTGAATCACTCTTTGAAAAAAGGAACAAACACACTTACTGTGTACAGTCTGCCTCTCCACTTCATTTATCTCATTCTCTTTCTGCACCATTATTCATTCTCATATTTCACTCACTTTTCACAATTATCATCCAATGAGAAGGAAGTCGATAATTGTATACGATGGTAGGCGGCATGCTTATCACATTGTTGGTTCTATTCATATTTAAATTGCACATTTCATTTTGCCAACCACACTACACTATTCAGTATATCAAATACTCTTCCGTTATGCCCCCACTCAATGTGAAATTGATGAATCCTCTCATTGCATACAATATCAGTTGTGACTGGCATTACATTGAATGAATATTTTCACGGGTTTCCGTTTCCAATGTATATTGTCAGTTTGTTCACAACCGTGTGCGTATGCGTGTGTGTGTTTAAGTGATGGAGGAAAACAGAAAGAAATGTAGAGAGAAAGAGAGAGAGATTACCAGTGGTGTGGTTTGAATGATACTTCCGTTCTCTTCAGTCGAACGTCTATCTATCTATCTATCTATCCATGTTTCTATTGAACTACCTATCTATCTATCTATCTATCTATCTATCTATCTATCTATCTATCTAACTATCTATCTATCTGCTTATCTACCATGCTTGGGACAATCCCATTGATGGAATACAAAGAAGGCAACAGATAGGATGAATTGATTTCCGGTTTATTCATTTACTTGTTTCAATCAATTCATATGAAAATTTCAATTTGAACATTTGTGTGGTATGCATGTTGAAGAAAATGTAATGTGATCAGATCACTCAAAGAGAATAAATCTCCTCCCTTGTTCATGTATCTTCAAATAATGGATCGGAATTTCGTGATGATGTGAATTTTGATCGCAGTACTCAAAAGAATATCGGAAGTGGAAAGTCACTAGATTTCCACTAGCAAGATTTTCACCACAATATATCAACTCAACACTCAACATCGTTTTCCACATTCCACTGATTGCTTACAAAATATTCAACAACATAATAAGAATACTGAATGAACATTGTCCTAATTTACACTCATTCCACTAACATCCATTCCACTGACCTGAGTGTTGGATGGATGACGATGTGAAAATGGAATGATGGGGATTTGTAGCTGAACACAGTTAATCGATAGGATCACCGTAGGCCAAATATCAGAAGGCATTTGATGGCTGTAGTCGAGATGTATTTGTTGGCGATCTCGTGGTATGGAAATAATACCGAGATCGTGACAAAAGAGTACAAGTGGAACTACTGACCAAACGTAAGTTCGTTACTTACTTACTTACTTACTTACTTACGCCTGTTACTCCCAATGGAGCATAGGCCGCAGACCAGCATTCTCCAACCCATTCTGTCCTGGGGCTCCTTTTCTAGTTCCGTCCAATTCTTGTTCATTTTTTCCATGTCTGTTTCCATTTCTCGGCGTAATGTGTTCTTTGGTCTTCTTCTTTGTCGCTTCAGCCTTGATGATTCCATGTGACGGCTTGTCTTGTGACGCAGTTATGTGCTTTCCTCAATGTGTGTCCTATCCACTTCCAGCGCTTCTTCCTGATTTCTTCCTCCACTGGGATCTGTTTTATTCTCTCCAACAGTAGGTTGTTGCTAATAGTGTCTGGCTAACAGATCCGAAGTATTTTATGTAGACAACTGTTAATAAACACCTGTATTTTCTGGATGATGGCTTTCATAGTTCTCCAGGTTTCTGCCCCATACAGTAGAACTGTCTTGACATTTGTATTGAAAATCCTGACCTTGGTGTTGGTTGACAGTTGCTTCGAGTTCCAGATGTTCCTTAGTTGTAAATATGCTGCTCTTGCTTTGTCGATCCACGCCTTCACATCTGCATCAGATCCACCCTGTTCATCAATGATGCTGCCCAAATACGTAAAGGTTTTTACATCTTCCAAATCTTCTCCGTCAATTGTGATTGGATTGGTGCATTCTGTGTTGTATCGGAGAATCCTGCTTTTCCCTTGGTGTATATTGAGACCTACTGCTGCTGGGCTGCTGCCACACTGTTTGTCTTCTCCTGCATTTGTTGTTGCGTTTGGGATAGAAGGGCCAGATCGTCTGCGAAGTCTAGATCATCCAACTCCATCCTAGATGTCCATTGTATCCCGCGCTTTCCTTCAGACGTTGAGGTTTTCATGATCCAGTCGATCACCAGAAGAAAGATAAAGGGTGAGAGTAAGCAACCTTGCCTAACACCGGTCTTCACTTCGAACGACTTTGTCAACTGTCCTCCATGCACGATTTTGCAGTGTAATCCATCATATGAGTTCTGTATTGTATTGACTATCCTCTGAGGCACGCCGTAGTGTCGAAGAAGTTTCCATAGTGTCGTTCTGTCCACGCTGTCAAATTCCTTTTCGCAGTCAATGAAGTTGATGTAGAGTGATGAATTCCATTCAATTGATTGTTCCACAATGATCCGTAGAGTTGCGATTTGGTCTGTACACGATCTATCCGTACGGAATCCTGCCTGTTGTTCACGAAGTTGGGCGTCTACGCAGTCCTTCATCCTGTTTAACAATACCCTGTTGAAGACTTTTCCCGGTATTGAGATAAGAGTGATGCCCCTCTAGTTATTACAGTTGCTGAGATCTCCTTTCCTCGGTATTTTGATCAGAAGTCCTTCTTTCCAGTCTTTTGGTACTTGTTCCTCATCCCAAATCCTATTGAAGAGAACGTGAGTTCGTACAAGGTCACAATCAACTGAAGTATGTATGTATTTAGCACAGTTAAACAAACAAGTGCAGTAAAACAATCACTGGTAAAGTCGGTTATAATATTAATTATTTCCATTATACCAATCGCGTTCTCTTCATAAAAGTAGGTCACTAAAATCGTGTTCGACATTCAACTGATTACTCACAAAATATTCAACAACGTAATAGGAAGACCGAATGAATATTGTCCTAATTTACACACAATCCACTAACATCGATTCCACTGACACGAGTGTTTGATGGATGACGATGTGAAAATGGAATGATGGGGATTTGTAGCTGATGAATATACAGCATTTTCGTGCTATCACTTTCGGATTATTCAGCTGTTCAAGTTTCACAAATGATTATCTGTCCACAATACACATTTGGCAGATTGTTAACACACACGTGTACTAACATGCTCTTCCTTAGTGTAATTTACGACACATCGACTAGAATAACATTGAATAAACAGACTTCATATTAATGTATTTGTGTTTGTGCACACATGAATTTTGTAGAAATCAATTATACAATGATGTCGGTGACAGTGATCTGTTCCAATATAACTGCATACTCACTCATCCACAAATAACAGAACGTTGAATGTTTAATCGAATCACTTCTCACCAATTATTTCCAGTTGTCCAACACACCTCGCATCAATACTATACTAAACATTACTATACTATACTATTCATGCTTGATTAGGATACTACTGAACAGAAACAAATCATAATGAAAGTGACAACAGCTGTGTGCACACTGTTAACTTAATGTGAATAGGTCAGTCGACATGATTAAAATAAGCATGTCTGTCTTGGTTGCTAGTGTTGATGCTGATGATTTTCATGTATTGTCTTATGCTTACTCAATAGTCAACTATCATAACATCAACTTATATTCGTAGGTGGAATTAAAAGCACATAGATATGACAATGTTCTTATAGTTTGATTGCTCAAACATCAATAAACACATCACTTGCAGTTCAGCCTGATCAAGTGAACGACGGATAGGAAGTCAGTTTGGTCAATGAGAAACCCTGAACTGAAATACGATCAGTTTGATGTACCATGATGATTGTGACCAGTTCGAGTAGTCAAATCAAATCATCAATCGATTGATCGTTGTATGGAATGAGTCAAATAGTGTGCTAATTCACTAAATAAACAACTCTATTGAATAACACAGTTATAAAATAAAAAGATTGGTCAAATCATTTGTTGTTTGAGAAATGTTACAACAAACATTAATCGAAATCGGAACCAAATCTCATCAATTAATAATGTGTTTTCCAGTCAACAGTTGATGTTTAATTCAGGTCACAAATAGAACCAGATCAATTCTGAAATCGAATCGAGTGAACTAACCAGCTAATGATCAACATAATTTCACTTATTCATCTACAATCTATGAAACTGTGTAATCAAACTGTATTGTGCCAACTGAAACATCAACAACAACAAAACACATTCATATTGATCATGGTGGATAAGAGAGCGCGAATGAACATCTCGTGTGTGTGTAACATCTAATTTGAAACAGCTGTTATTCTTATCAATGTCTATACATAGTTGATAATTATTGTATGTAGAAGAATGAATATATAACAGTGTGAAAATGTGTTTCACATTAACCAATTCACAGTATGCATTATCATCAATCCTGTGATGGTGGTGATGATGATAATAATAATAACAGGATATCACGATTTTAATGTCTGTGTGTGTGTGTGTAGATATTCAGTTCAATATTCATTGAAGAGGAAGCTGTAACTTGCAGTAAGTCAAATACAACGGGTATTTATACCACAGTAGGTCAACAACTGGCAATTCACAGGATTACGTGCAGTTATTTGCACATCCAATATTACGTCAACATCACATCACTGACATCATTGATCAGTCACACAATTCGCATATGAAAACATGACAGTGATGAACGTGCTTCAAAGTGGCATACACGTGGAATGAATTTAATTTCAACTCGATTTTCATAACAGCAAAATTCTCTAACATGGGATCTACATGTGTCATCATTATTTGATAATATCAGAACAGCAATGAAATTTGATTAATATAATGAACGATCCCGCCCTTCCACTGAACAATGTCGGTCAACATGGAAATATTTGATGCTGATCGGTTGTGAATTCGTATCATGATGGATTCACTGACAATGAATTAACATCTAAACAGTCATTATCATCGATTTGAACGAACTCGTTTAGAAGTGATAATTTCCTATGAATATCATCGTCACACAATTCACGACATACTTTTATCTCTTAACGATCCACAACAAAATCAACACGATCATTTACAATCTGTTGAATAACTATGATAATTTGTAGTAGACAGATTTCCCATTGAAAATATTTCACCCTCTTGAACAGTACAACAAGACCTGAGGGAATTACTTAGCTTTCCATTCTACTTGAAGGAAAACACACACCAATCATCAGCAAAGCACTACACTACATTCTTATCACTGTCCCTCTCATTAAACAGAAACACACATTCAGTATTACAGAGTTCAAAAATAAACAAGGCAAATCGCGAATTACACTTCTCAGATTCATCACCAATATTCCTGAGGGAAATCTGGAGTTCCGAAACAAAATATGACTCGACAAATGCAATGACAATGGGCATAATGTTAGCGAGTGAGTGAGTGAGGGGTGAAGATGAGGAAGGAATTAGGTGTAGAGAGTAACAGAGAGTGGGAGGGATGAAAAGAAACAAGACTGACTGATCAGAATTCACATGTTGACAAGGACTCGAGTAAGGTAACTTGTCACACACCTGTCCTCACTTCGAGTGCATCTGTCAGCTGTGACCAGCTTCATTCAATTGACTGTTACGCAATGATCAGTAGTGTCACGATTTGGTCTGTGAACAACAGATCCTCAGACGAACTCAGGTCGTTGATCTCGAGGTTGAACGTGTGTGTGCTGCTACGATGTCTGATGGATCGAGTGTGGTTGATCCATCCACAAATTCTTCAAAGTGTTCTACATACCTATTCTACTGCTCTTCAGTCTCAGTGATGTTCTTACCTTCTTTGCCCTTCACTGGGCTCTCTGGTTTGCAATATTTGCATATCAGTTTCTTCGTTGTGTCATATAGTTCACTCACGTTTCCTTCTCCCAAAGATTTCTCCGTAGTCATTGACAGGTCATCTACCTATTTCCTGTTCTCAGCTCTTTTGCTGCTCTTCACTTGCTTGTTTGATTCCGTGTATTCGTATTGTGCCTTTACATTTTCTGATCCTGTTCAGCTGTCGTGAATTGCTGTCATTTTGTTCTCCCTTTCTTGATTACTGTACAGTGTTTCGATAGAAATTTATTCTTTATGATGGTTCTCCATTCAACTTCAAACTAATTATTGACAGTCGAATCGTGTAGTAAATTATCATGTCTAATGAAATTACTCAACACGATAAACAATAATCTAGTAAATGATGTTCACTTGTGATCACAGATGAAGTCCATTAATTGAACATTCGATTTCAAGTCAACCAACTATGTACAGTGATTTGAAACATGTGTTATGATATCCAAGTTTTAATTACCCGAAATCCAAAACATCTATTCACTCATTTGTATTCTCATTCACCTTTTTACAACCATACTTCTCATATGACACAAGTGACTACTACTCATCAACAAACTCACATTTATCATGTCATCAATTCTCAATGTATGAAACAACAGAAAGACGAACACGATGATAGAATGATTGTTCCACAGTAACATTTTCATTGTTATATGTGGTGAAATGATGACGATTGTAGTGTTACAGGAAGTCATTCACTTACACATAAAACAATATCATCATCATTATCCTCGTTTCCCTTCATCAATATTGTTATCAAAGATTATGTGGATAGCAACAATATTTATACAACGAGAGAGAATGTCATCAATTACATTCAATGAATATCTATTCATGGTTTAATTTATTATGATGATTATGATTATTATTAGTATTTATATAAAACGACCGGAAATAATTATGAATCGGTAATTGTGGAGATAATAATGATATCATGGTAGAATAGATTTACAATCGATTGATCATTGGTTAGTGATCAATGTCCTGTACGTCAATTCCTTCTTAATGCAGATCGAATCCTATCGACTAGGTTGCAGTTTAGACATTAGTGTAGGTGACTTGACATTGAGTGCGCTATATCGGGATGAGTTGGCAGTTGGAGGTGAACAATAGAAATCCCTGAACCTAGATTTCCTGCTATTTTGGCACTCGTCAGAAAGGTGAACGTGTAATCTTGATGGAACTTATACTCCTTGACGGATTCGATCCCGTGTCACTCAGCTTTACATTCAGAGACGTTAACATTAGGCTATCTGGGCCATATGCATTAAGTTAACTAGTTGAACATTCATATCATTATAAACAAGTAAGTTTAAGTTATAATTATTATACATTACAGTGGATATTACAACATGTCGGTTTCATTGAATGTTATTTACTTGATAATTATTGATTAACTTGGAGTTCTCAAAAGTCTTACTTACTTACTTACTTACGCCTGTTACTCCTAGTGAGGGAGCATAGGCCTGTAGTCGATTTGAGATTACCAATTGTAGCGTGGCGTCGAGTTGAGATTAACTATGAACACCGCTACCAAGAAACACGTGCCAGATAAATCAGAAGGCGTAAGTAGCTCGTTCCAAATGATTCCATAAAATCCCCGAGAAGCCGAATACCAGAAGGCAATTAATGGACCAAGTCGATGTTTATTTGCTGGCGATCTCGTGGCATCGAAAGGATACCGAGATCGTGCCAGGATACAAGCTTGGTTACAGAACGTAACCGAATTCGCGCGAAGTTACAATCAAAGTGTAAGTAAGAGAATGGAAGCACAAAATAGCTGTCATTAGCACAGTCAAACAAAAGCACGTTAAAACAAACACTGGTACAGTTGGTTATAATAATAATTGTTTTTATTAAACCAGTCGTGTTCTCGTGATAAACGTGAGTCACTACAGGAGCCCCCCGCTAGAAAGGGTTTACACTTTCGATAAATAGCGGTTTGAATCGTGGGACTGATCGGCTGACGAGCGATTGTAGGACGGGAAGATTGGCGAACAGGAAAGCGATCGTTGATCGTCGAGTTGCCAACGAAGGTCGTTTTCGGAGAACGGTACCAGGTGCGATGTGCTGTATTTGTTGCTTGAGTCGGCATGCTACCAGAGTGGTTTGTATCCAGAATCTGAAGAGGGCGTTCGTACGGGTCCGGACCATAAACGCTGCAGAAAAAGGACGAAACCACGTTGAGCCAAAAGACCAGAAGCGACCGTAACGACCAAGTTCGAGACCAAGCGTATGCCAAGCATTCGAAACCAATATATCGACTGAGTACGTTGACAAGAGCGTGGGTGATCAGGCCAGCTTTCGCCAAAGTTGACTGAAGTCGACGGAACCAAACGGAGATGGTCGAAGGCGTGGGCTCAGGAAACAAAAAGAAAATCAAAAAAAAGAAGAGTGTAGCATGCAAGTAGCATAGGAATATTCCTACACCGTATCGGTTGTCGACTGTGCGACTAATCGAGGAAGCGTACGGGTAACCGTACTCGGCGACCGGAACGTGAGACGATAGTCTCGTTCGCGTCGCGTGAGCCTGCAATCTCATCCGAAGTCAAGGGCGGCGTGGTCTGCTGATCTGGACGTGAGACTGTGGTCTCGTCCGTAGACGGTGCAGATGACGCGTGCTGTTGACTGGGACGTGAGAATGAGGTCTCAGATGTATCTAGCGTGGGACCTGAAGAAGATTTAAGGATCCCGCTAGGTTTGATAGGTCTAGCATTGAATCTCAGGGTGTCAGATAGGGCACTGTCATCGACGTGTGCTGGTTTGAGACGATCAATGCTGACGATCTCGACGCGTCCATATCGATCAACCTTGAAGGTCTTTTCGTGACGAGCGATCACGTCGGGCTCACCAATTGTAGTCGATTTGAGATTACCAATTGTAGCGTGGCGTCGAGTTGAGATTAACTATGAACACCGCTACCAAGAAACACGTGCCAGATAAATCAGAAGGCGTAAGTAGCTCGTTCCAAATGACTCCATAAAATCCCCGAGAAGCCGAATACCAGAAGGCAATTAATGGACCAAGTCGATGTTTATTTGCTGGCGATCTCGTGGCATCGAAAGGATACCGAGATCGTGCCAGGATACAAGCTTGGTTACAGAACGTAACCGAATTCGCGCGAAGTTACAATCAAAGTGTAAGTAAGAGAATGGAAGCACAAAATAGCTGTCATTAGCACAGTCAAACAAAAGCACGTTAAAACAAACACTGGTACAGTTGGTTATAATAATAATTGTTTTTATTAAACCAGTCGTGTTCTCGTGATAAACGTGAGTCACTACAGGCCGCTCAACTCCTAAATGATATACAATTAAATTTTAATTAACATCTCTAGTGATAAATTTAACTATATTCTTTTACTAGAGTGTAGGAGAGGACGAACCAACTTCTAATAGAGGAGGAAATCAGGAAAAAGTGTTGGAAGTGGATAGGACATACATTACGAAAATCATCAAACTGCATCACGTGGCAAGCCCCAACTTGGAATCCTGAAGGGAAACGGAAAACAAGAAGAACAAAGAACACATTATGTCGGGAATCGGGAGTAGATATTAAAAGAACGAATAATAACTGGAAAGAACTGCATACGGTTGGCCAGGACAGGGTTGGATGGTAAGTGCTGATGGGCGGCCTATTCTCCTCAACGAAGGATAACAGATATAAGTAATTACGTTTCTTCAGAGTGAGATGTAAATCATGTATTTATATTTAAGTAATGGCGTTTTGAAGGAAAATTAAATCTCTTTCTCTAATTAACTGTTTTCTAGAATGAAAAATCTAGGATTTTTCTATCCCAGTGAATGTAATTGTTAACATTCCTTCATTAAATTGACTTATACGATCCATTAATTGAAGAGATAATTGAATTATAATTTGATTTGAATATATCCCATGACCATTCAATATCTGAATGGTGATTTTACTAATTGAATTCATGAGTCAACCTAAGTTAGACTACCACTGAAAATCTGGAAGAACCGTTTCGTCCTGGTATAGGACTCCTCAGCAGTGTGTATCCATGATCCCACATGAAGGGTCTGTACCCAAAACAATTATTAACGTTTTGAAAGTAATAGATTCAATGTATATTAGTATGACAAATCATCTCCAATTCAACAGAGATGATACATTAGTAGATACGTACTGGGAGACATCTCTCTTAAATACAACAATCATTTAATAAGTTATTGGATTCAAATGTATCTTCTTTAAGAATTAATCGTACGTAACTAAGCTTACTCAATTAGTTGTAAGTAAGAAAGTCAGTGGCATAAAAAAAAAACGAATCCTTGAATAAGTACCATTCAAACAAATATGCTCTTGATCTTTCTTATCAATGAGAAGATACTTTCAATTCTAAACGGTAAATCTCATTCACAAATCAATATTAGATTACTTTAAATAGTGATGTTAGGCTTCATAACAAAAAATAGTAGTTTAAATAGATGTTGATGTTATAGCTTGTGGCCATGTGACCATATCACTATATGAAGTAATGATACCACCAACTAGAGAACAGTGAATTATCGACCGGACTAATGACGCACAAACCCGTACGAGCAGTCTATGGTCCTTATCGGTATTTCTTCCTGTCTAGCTCTGCCTGTAAAGTCCAGAACACAAATCTCAACCTTCACGATATGAATCATCTATTTCAAACATACTCGGTTTACATACAAACCAAACAGACCACATCGTACCATAAATGTAGAAAATACAGAGTTGTACAAGATCAAGCCAAAAGTGGCTGTGAATATGGGAGACTGTAATTAATAAACTGGGCATAACTCAAGAACGGCAAATCGTCTAATAACAGTTCGTAAGTCAAAACAAAGCTTATAATAAGAGGAACATGAGTATGCATAGTTTAATCAATAGTTGACACTAAACATAATCACTGAAATGGTTAAAACATAATAATTCATTTAGTAAATGAAATAATTATCAGTATAGAGGTTGTGGAGATTATTAAGCTTTTGATTGAGATCATGAACCGATTGATGTTAGACCACCGTTGGAACCCTGGAAGCACTGTGCGGCCGTTTCGTCCTATCGTGAGACTACTCAGCAGCGCGCATCTACGATTCCACTCGCGAGATTCAAACCCATAGCCTTCAGTCTCGCACGCGAATGCTTGACCTACTGGACCACTGAGCCGGCACCCAATGCTGTTCGTGTCTAACATCAACCGATCCACGAAATTGCTCAACCATCTTCCATTATACTGAGGTAGATACCTGTCTCTACCCAACACGGATTAGCTCCACTGGTCACGGCTTCTCACTAGAACTCCGAGAATTCTCTCACGAAGCTAGTCACTAGTGAGTACAAGTAATTGTTTACCAACCAACTTAAACACACCTATCGTTTGTATTTAAATAGACAATTCATTCAATTCTATATATATACATATATAAATATTTGATAAAACATCTGATAACTAGATGATTCAATTCAATAGTCTCCATCATATTGTTGTAGATTGTTTCGATAGCTTATCTTCATCCATCCATTGACTGATTGACTGATTGATTCATTCATTTATGATCTAATTTAGTTTATTTAATCTCATGGGTAATCATTGTAATTTATTTCGATCATTTCCATTGGAATTCCATTTTACTATATTCACTCATTTACAATAAAGGATAACAGACAATTTATAACACTATCGACATTATTCTTCGTTTACCTACTAATAAGTTGAATGATAAGATCAATCATGACTTCTAAATAAATATTGAACCATATAAAGGTGCAAAAGAAACTACTGGAACATTACCAATAAAGGGAATTCGAGGACCAAGGAAAGATGAAGAGGTTGAAAGAATCGTTTCTGCTTAAGTTCATAGATTGCCAATACTTTATGTAGGGCACATTACATTGGATGCACAAACCGATCACTTTCTAAACGCATCTTAGAACACTATCCAACTTGGCTTTTAAAAAGGAGAATGTAAAACAATTACTAGTTCTATACAGGAAAATTTCATCAACTGTGGACATATGGCTCCAATGGATTTTACTTTTAAAGTAATCTACAAAATCAAAGAACTTGGATTGAAGTGATGTCGAATCAAGCAACCCACGAAGTCAAACCCGAACTTCACGTGCAGAAACGTGCAGAAGTTATACTTCAAGACGTTTATTAAAAAAAAGAAATTATGATATTCTTATAACATTTTACACTTAGATTTAAAAGTATCCTCTCTAATATATACTTCTATTAATTCATAGTGATTGCCATCATATTTGCATGCTCCGATCAAAACGAAACAAACTTGATTAATTATATAACTAAGTGTGTGACTGTTTACTGACTTACTTACATACCTTACTTACTTACTTACTTACTTACTTACTTACTTACTTACTTACTTACTTACTTACTTACTTACTTACTTACTTACTTACTTACTTACTTACTTACTTACTTACTTACTTACTTACTTACTTACTTACTTACTTACTTACTTACTTACTTACTTACTTACTTACTTACTTACTTACTTACTTACTTACTTACTTACTTACTTACTTACTTACTTACTTACTTACTTACTTACTTACTTACTTACTTACTTACTTACTTACTTACTTACTTACTTACTTACTTACTTACTTACTTACTTACTTACTTACTTACTTACTTACTTACTTACTTACTTACTTACTTACTTACTTACTTACTTACTTACTTACTTACTTACTTACTTACTTACTTACTTACTTACTTACTTACTTACTTACTTACTTACTTACTTACTTACTTACTTACTTACTTACTTACTTACTTACTTACTTACTTACTTACTTACTTACTTACTTACTTACTTACTTACTTACTTACTTACTTACTTACTTACTTACTTACTTACTTACTTACTTACTTACTTACTTAAGTCTGTTACTCTTAATGGAGCATTAGCTGCCGACCAGCGTTCTCTAACCCACTCTTTCCTGGGCGTTCCTTTCTAGTTTGATCCAATTGTTGTTCATTCTTCTCATGTCTGTCTCCATTTCTCAACGTAATGTGTTCTTTGGTCTTCCTCTTTTCTTTTGGCCTGCTTTGTGTTATAAAAAAGATTAGATTGCGATGACTGTAAGGGTTATAACTTTGATCTTTAGTCATTAGTAATAAAAATAGTAGGTTGGTGGACCAGTGTTAAACCTGACAGTTAACCTTCTAGTGAAGGTTCAACTTCTCCTTGGAAATGTTCACTGATGGGACTGATACCACTTATTTGAGTAAAGCATTCTAATCATTGATCCCTTGATGATGATGATGATGTCTAAAAACTTCATATTTTCAACAAGCAAATATAAGGTAACCATCATATTGTGAAAGTCAATGATTCAAATTATAAACATCATTAACTGAACTGTCATATCACTGATTGTCTAATCAATGAGGTTCCGTCGATAATAGTTATTACTCATAAGACATTGATCAACTCATTCTAATACATTTCGTTTGTAGAGGGAGAAATTCAATCTATTTTTTTGCATGAAATAATAAGTCAACATGTAATACTGAATTCCAAGAAGTATAACCTCTTTGGTTTCAATCTGAGATGGCTTCACAACTTATAGGAATAAGTGGAAAGATCTTCTAAATCACAGTCAAGTGATGATATCATACTTTAATAAGAATCTATATTTTCAGTTGAAGGATTGTAGTAACTCATCGTAAGTATATGTGAGCACGTTTTGTAGTCACTTTCATACATCTAAATTGTATATATTTATATTCCTGGATTGTATTCTAATATCAAGACAATAGAATATTTGTTTACGTATTTAAACATCAACTCTGGAATGAAGGTACATCCGGCTGATGAGTCCTAAATAGGACAAAACATGCGTCTTGAATTCCACTGCTAGCCACTATTTATCTTTGCATAAAACAAGAACAGTTTAAAGTATCAATGTTTGTTACTTCAATCTTTTTTTATCGTTTACACACAACTTATGTTACAATTATTAGATTGGTCGATATACACAATCGCAATTTCAGATAATTGTTTGATATGAACAGAGAAACGTGAAACCGTGACAAACTGTGGAAGCTATTTTTAGGGATGTTATTTCAGTTAATTCAAAGCTTGTGAAACATTAACATTTATTTTTGTTTCAATAGTAGAAATTATGAGTCAGTTGAAGCTAGACCACTATGGAAAGCCTGGAAGCACAATCCCGACCCCCGCGTGATTCGAATCCACGACCTATCAGTGTCGCGTGCAAGCACTTAACCATTAGACCAATGAGCTGTCCGGCGTCCAACGGTGTTAATGTCTAACTTCAACCAATCCACGAAATTGCACCACCGTACACTATTGTCTTCAGTGAGTTGATATCTCATAACAGACCTGGTTGAACTCCACTGGTAACGGCTTGTCACTAGAACTTCAGAAAATGCCTCTTGAAGTCAGTCACCAGTGAGCAGATGACGAAACCGCCATCCAGTGCTTCCAGGTTTTCATGATGGTTTGGTTTCAACTGACTCACGATTTCGGCTAGTGAAATTACTAAAATCTTCACAAAACCCCTTTTGATATTTATTTTTGTCCTTAGTCTGTTCTACAGATCGTTTGATGTTGATTCACTGCCATAACGTAATATTTTGTACTCTATTTTCTACTCTAATTCCCAGCTTTGGGCATAATCATATTTTCCTAATTGTATGTGGTGTGTTGTGGTCTGGTTACTCATCTATTTATTCATGAATCTTTTTACACTGATCTGAAATCTGGAACCAGATAGGAATTGAGAATAAATCGAGTAGTGTTTCAGATGACTTGTCTTCTCTCACTCGTGTGCATGTCAGCCAATCAGATGATAGAATAGTTTTCTTGTCTCTAACCCACGTCGAACTCACGCATACTAGCCACAACATTAAGCCGGTCAGCGTATCGCGTCAAAGTATTAATCTAAATTAGATAAGTATTCTCAACACCGAAAATGGGTAGACAAATCAAGGACGTAACAATGTTGATGCGATGATTCCCCTTCTTTGATTCTCTTTGCTTACATAATTCATTTACATCATTTGAGATTCTATGAATATGTAGTTCAAATGGATATGAATAGCTCAGTAGAAAAGATTACCAGTAGTATGTCAAAATGAAACCATATCAATTAAGTTAACGGTTGATGAATCCAAATATTTATTCAACTAGATAACTTCACACAGACACACATACATACATACATGGAAGTATTTAATCTATTCTCCCATGATATCATTATCATCTCTACAATTACCGATTCATAATTATTTCCGGTCGTTTTATATAAATACTAATAATCATAATCATCATAATAAATTAAACCATGAATAGATATTCATTGAATGTAATTGATGACATTCTCTCTCGTTGTATAAATATTGTTGCTATCCACATAATCTTTGATAACAATATTGATGAAGGGAAACGATGATGATGATGATGATGATGCTTTGGATGATGATGATGATGATGATATTGTTGTATGTGTAAGTGAATGACTTCCTGTAACACTACAATCGTCATCATTTCACCACATATAACAATGAAAATGATACTGTGAAACAATCATTCTATCATCGTGTTCGTCTTTCTGTTGTTTCATACACTGGGAATTGTGTGAATGATTATCCACATTGTTGATGACATGATAAATGTGAGTTTGTTGATGAGTGGTAGTCATTTGTGTCTTATGAGAAGTATGGTTGAATAAAGGTGAATGAGAATACAAATGAGTGAATAGATGTTTTGGATTTCGGGTAATTAAAACTTGGATATCATAACACATGTTTCAAATCACTGTACATAGTTGGTTGACTTGAAATCGAATGTTCAGTTAATGGACTTCATCTGTGATCACAGGTGAACATCATTTACTAGATTATTGTTTATCGTGTTGAGTAATTTCATTAGACATGATAATTTACTACACGATTCGACTGTCAAAATGTGGTTTTAAGAAGAAAGAATGATTCTATGTCGAAAACTGGACAATATTTAAGAAGGGAAGAACAAAATGACAGCAAGGAAACGTGAGTGAACTATATGACACAACGAAGAAACTGATATGCAAATATTGCAAACCAGAGAGCCCAGTGAAGGGCAAAGAAGGTAAGAACATCACTGAGATTGAAGAGCAGTAGAATAGGTATGTAGAACACTTTGAAGAATTTGTGGATGGATCAACCACACTCGATCCATCAGACATCGTAGCAGCACACACACGTTCAACCTCGAGATCAACGACCTGAGTTCTTCTGTGATCTGTTTTTCACAGGCCACATCGTGACACTACTGATCATTATGTAATAATCAATTGAATGAAGCTGGTCACAGCTGACAGATGCACTCGAAGTGAGGACAGGTGTGTGACAAGTTACCTTACTCGAGTCCTTTCTTATTCGTCTGGTGTTTGACTAGATCATGAAGAGCGCTACATATGAGGTGAAGCGTTGAATACGATGGACAACTCGTAATATTCAACACCATTTGGACGTCACATATCACCTAGAACTTCCATTGCATATAAACCAACATATGCAAGTGAATATAGTGAGCAATCGGGAACAACCGGAATGGAAAACCTAACGCAGAATCGATTGGCGAATACTTGTGGATGTCCTATGCTCCTCCATGAGGTGTAACAGGCATAATCGAGTGAATATCTAAATACGTATGTGTGTAAGATGTGGGACAACGTTCATGAAGAGGAAATCGATTATTTGATTTGATGTGTTAATATATTCTTAGAAATTGTGACCTGTAATGAGACAGTATACGTTGATTGCATGTAGTAACACAAATGTGATGAAGTGTGCAGATTAACTGAGATTATTGCACTACGCAAAATACATGTTTCAAGTTTTCGTGGATTATAGTTTGATATAATGTTAGAGGA
Organism: Schistosoma guineensis; assembly: GCA_944470375.2. Lineage (NCBI taxonomy): Eukaryota > Metazoa > Platyhelminthes > Trematoda > Strigeidida > Schistosomatidae > Schistosoma > Schistosoma guineensis. The sequence goes on along the minus strand of OX103892.1, from coordinate 45,073,310 downwards.
TGTTAAAGGAATTATTGATGTGAGTTTGTGAGATGTGTAGTGGCTCACATGTATCACGAGAACACGACTGGTTTAATAAAAACAATTATTGTTATAACCAACTGTACCAGTGTTTGTTTTAATTTGCTTTTGTTTGACTGTGCTAATGACAGCTATTTTGTGCATCCATTGATATTCACACCCTTTGATTGTGACTTCGCGCGAATTCGGTTACGTTCTGTAACCAAGCTTGTATCCTGGCACGATCTCGGTATCCTTTCGATACCACGAGATCGCCAGCAAATATATATCTCGATTTGGTCCATTGATTGCCTTCTGATATTTGGCTCCTCGGAGATTTTATGAGTTTCTTTGGTTACGTTCAACCTTCGCCTTCTGATCTACTTGGCACGTGTTTCTTGGTAGCAGTGTTAATAGTTAACCTCAACTCGACACCACGCTACAGATGTATGGAGGATACGTATTGAATTGATTGATTCTCGACTAAAAGATTTCATTGATATGGAATACAATGTGACATTGACATTTGTATAAACAACTGTATAGTCAAAACTCTATTGATTCATTCCCATGTTCATTCGATGGATAGATACGAATTTATATTTGAACACACACAACCTGTAACAGTCTAGATGAAATGGTTATCTTGTCAACATGTGAATTCTGATCAGTCAGTCTTGTTTCTTTTCATCCCTCCCACTCTCTGTTACTCTCTACACCTAATTCCTTCCTCATCTTCACCCCTCACTCACTCACTCGCTAACATTATGCCCATTGTCATTGCATTTGTCGAGTCATATTTTGTTTCGGAACTCCAGATTTCCCTCAGGAATATTGGTGATGAATCTGAGAAGTGTAATTCGCGATTTGCCTTGTTTATTTTTGAACTCTGTAATACTGAATGTGTGTTTCTGTTTAATGAGAGGGACAGTGATAAGAATGTAGTGTAGTGCTTTGCTGATGATTGGTGTGTGTTTTCCTTCAAGTAGAATGGAAAGCTAAGTAATTCCCTCAGGTCTTGTTGTACTGTTCAAGAGGGTGAAATATTTTCAATGCAAAATCTGTCAGCTGCAAATTATCATATCTATTCAACAGATTGTAAATGATCGTGTTGATTTTGTTGTGGATCGTTAAGATATACAAGTAAGTCGTGAATTGTGTGACGGTGATATTCATAGGAAATTATCACTTCTAAACGAGTTCGTTCAAATCGATGGTAATGACTGTTTAGATGTTAATTCATTGTCAGTGAATCCATCATGATACGAATTCACAACCGATCAGCATCAAATATTTCCATGTTGACCGACATTGTTCAGTGGAAGGGCAGGATCGTTCATTATATTAATTGACTTTCATTGCTGTTCTGATATTATCAAATAATGATGACACATGTAGATCCCATGTTAGAGAATTTTGCTGTTATGAAAATCGAGTTGAAATTAAATTCATTCCACGTGTATGCCACTTTGAAGCATGTTCATCACTGTCATGTTTTCATATGCGAATTGTGTGACTGATCAGTGATGTCAGTGATATGATGTTGACGTAATATTGGATGTGCAAATAATTGCACTGTATTCCTGTGTCGGATCTCTTATGTTTGTTTGAACAGTGAACTGCAATTTAATCGATGGATTAGTGCAATTGTTGTTCAATCGATCACTTCTCCATTGATTATTCACATTGTTATCATGTCACTTTGTTATATACGTAATCCTGTGAATTGCCAGTTGTTGACCTACTGTGGTATAAATACCCGTTGTATTTGACTTACTGCAAGTTACAGCTTCCTCTTCAATGAATATTGAACTGAATATCGACACACACACACAGACAGACATTAAAAACGTGATATCCTGTTATTATTATTATCATCATCACCACCATCACAGGATTGATGATAATGCATACTGTGAATTGGTTAATGTGAAACACATTTTCACACTGTTATATATTCATTCTTCTACATACAATAATTATCAACTATGTATAGACATTGATAAGAATAACAGCTGTTTCAAATTAGATGTTACACACACACGAGATGTTCATTCGCGCTCTCTTATCCACCATGATCAATATGAATGTGTTGTTGGTGTTGTTGTTGTTGTTTCAGTTGGCACAATACAGTTTGATTACACAGTTTCATAGATTGTAGATGAATAAGTGAAATTATGTTGGTCATTAGCTGGTTAGTTCACTCGATTCGATTTCAGAATTGATCTGGTTCTATTTGTGACCTGAATTAAACATCAACTGTTGACTGGCAAACACATTAATAATCGATGAGACAGATGGTAGATGAACAGTTAATCACTTGTGAAACATGGTCAGCTGAATAACTCGAAAGTGACAGCATGAAAATGCTGTATATTCATCATCGTGTTCAGCTACAAATCCCCACCAGTCCATTTTCACATCGTCATCCATCCAACACTCAGGTCAGTGGAATCGATGTTAGTGGAATGAGTGTAAATTAGGACAATGTTCATTCAGTATTCTTATTATGTTGTTGAATATTTTGTAAGCAATCAGTGGAATGTGGAAAACGATGTTGAGTGTTGAGTTGATATATTGTGGTGAAAATCTTGCTAGTGGAAATCTAGTGACTTTCCACTTCCGATATTCTTTTGAGTACTGCGATCAAAATTCACATCATCACGAAATTCCGATCCATTATTTGAAGATACATGAACAAGGGAGGAGATTTATTCTCTTTGAGTGATCTGATCACATTACATTTTCTTCAACATGCATACCACACAAATGTTCAAATTGAAATTTTCATATGAATTGATTGAAACAAGTAAATGAATAAACCGGAAATCCATTCATCCTATCTGTTACCTTCTTTGTATTCCATGAATGAGATTGTCAGAAGCATGGTAGATAAGCAGATAGATAGATAGTTAGATAGATAGATAGATAGGTAGACAGATAGATAGATAGATAGACGTTCGACTGAAGAGAACGGAAGTATCATTCAAACTACACCACTGGTAATCTCTCTCTCTTTCTCTCTACATTTCTTTCTGTTTTCCTCCATCACTTAAACACACACACGCATACGCACACGGTGGGAACAAACTGACAATATACATTGGAAACGGAAACCCGTGAAAATATTCATTCAATGTAATGCCAGTCACAACTGATATTGTATGCAATGAGAGGATTCATCAATTTCACATTGAGTGGGGGCATAACGGAAGAGTATTTGATATACTGAATAGTGTAGTGTGGTTGGCAAAATGAAATGTGCAATTTAAATATGAATAGAACCAACAATGTGATAAGCATGCCGCCTACCATCGTATACAATTATCGACTTCCTTCTCATTGGATGATAATTGTGAAAAGTGAGTGAAATATGAGAATGAATAATGGTGCAGAAAGAGAATGAGATAAATGAAGTGGAGAGGCAGACTGTACACAGTAAGTGTGTTTGTTCCTTTTTTCAAAGAGTGATTCACTCTCTGTGGCTAAACAAAAGTAAACTGCAGACCAGTGATGATGATGAGTGGGTTGGGCGACATACTCAAACATACGCTCATATAAAATCAGTCAGTGTGGATAAGCGAATAATTGACAAGGTGAAAATGTGAGTAAAGACGAATGAATGAGTTGGTCAATCTGGAAAACAGATTAACATCTGTGGACATGATATAGAACTAGACACCACAAATTCAGTTTCAGATCATGATTTTCTCATCTGTTGATATTTATGAATTTTCGATATATTCACATGGTATTTTGATTATCTCTGATTCCATCCATTTAAGCTTTTACTCATTTTTATCGACCGTTCAACGAACATATCCAGATGGTGTCCAGTAGAAAGATGGATAAACGTGAAGATGACCTGATGTAGCACAATCAGACGATGGTGATTTCATGTTCTTTCAAACATCGAATCTGATTGAGTAAAATGTGAGAAGTTGGTGACGTGTGTTTGGAAGTGGATAGTGGTTGACGACTTGTGTTACACTAATCATCTGGATTCATACAGCCTGACAGAGAAATCTCTGATACCGGTCGCTGCAAGTGATCACTGTGCTTGACTGAGCACCTTCAACGAATTAACTGCATTGAAACAAGAATGTTTAGTATGGATGATGATGCTGATGATGTCTGTTAAACACTGTATCCAATATGAATGGATAGAAGATTCTTTCGGGTAATTTGATGTGTGAGTACAGTAAGTTGGTGCATGTGGCAAACATACTGGTTGAAATGTTTGAAAGAAACTAGTTGAAGATATATTCCAGTCACATATCCACTTCCAATTGTTCAGTAAATCCACAGTTCCTTCCAACCCTAGTTAGTTCGATATATCTACTGAGATGGATTAGTGATTACACAAACACGTTGAATATTATACACTTTCCCGAGTTGATGGACTGATCGATCTCAGGTTACAACTTCAGTAATTAATTGCAACATTGCGTGATCATTAATAATAATGAACTGATCATTATTCAATGTGATATGATTGAACATTGAATTCGATGTGAGTTGTTGTCTGTGAAATGGAATATTTGTACATTCGATTTTCAAAGTTGATAATTGAAATACGAGATATGATTAGTTCCAAGTGTGTGTGTGTGTATGCGAGTGTGTTATTCCCTACACATGTATTCTCAAGTATGTGTATGTTCACAGTGTGTATATGTACCTGATGCAATGTGTTAGTGAGAATTGAACATTGTGTTTTTTGGGTTGATTGAAGTAAACAAATCGAGGTAAAATAGACAATGAGGATATGTGTTGGATTCGAGTGCGAGTTTCGTGGAAAATCTGTTAATTCCACATTTTTAGGATCTGAGCATGTAACACTGCCGACAATAAAGTGAAACATTTCTGGAATCCATTGATTGATTCCAGAGTTTTTGCTATCAACTGGGGTGTTCTGTTCATCACAATCTTAGAACTCGAAATCTCGGAAGCCATGTTTTTCATAAATATAATGTTGACAAAATTTCGTTTGGTTTCCCATTTCATTGTGGAATACACGTCTGTGATGTTGTCTGGCAAAACACAATGAATGCTTCAACAGTAAATGATACATCTCAAGCCCGGATAAAGGAGGAGGGTTTGGCATGGGGTTAGCGTCCCCATCCCGTAGAAAACTAACTCGCTAAAAAGCGCTAATCAGAATGAAATGATACATCTAACAGAACGTTATTTCACCCAATTGATGAGATCATCCTGTTTTTTGTTTAAACGATTGTGAGCGAAATCTGTGAGAACCAAAATGTCTGTTCTGTTTTACTTGTGATAAAATGAATACAGACATGTTGTTCATTGATGGATCAAAATACTGGTCTTTATGAATTGGTGAAACTCCATAATGTTTAACGAGAAGATCTCTGCGAATACTGTACTTGAATGAATAATAAATGGTTTACAAATTTCGTATATTCGAATGAAGCAAGGAAAATAAGCATGTTCAACTGTAGGTCTGATATTTAAGTGTCCTATGGCTGGGAGCTTGAGTATATGGGAAGCAAAGTGTTATGTTTTACACGCCACAAATGTATCATCCACATAAGTGACATAAAGCTGTGTCTAATTGATCACTGATTTCTTTGCTGTCTGTTCTATATATCTCATAAACGCATATGCCAGGACTGAACGCAATGAGCTTCCAATGAACACTCTATCAATTTGATGATATAGGATATCATCGAAGTGAATTTGAATATGTCTGGTATGCATAAGTGGAATTGGACTCACTAAACATTTTGTGTGGATAGTATGACGTGGTGATAGCAGCTCATGTGTAATTGAGTTTGTTCGCATTTATTTTGGTCAAGCCCCTTTGTTAACACATTTTTACAGGATAGAGACATTCGTATAATAACAAATTATCTATACCATCGGACCTTTATTATTATTGTGCTGGTGTGGATATGTATGCTTGAGCGTTGCTTGCGGCCTACGCATATATATACATGCTGCTAGCCTTACTATTAGTAGCTGAATTGATTCCATGGTTCATTCAGTTCACTATGTGTCTATATGTACATTTCAATCTTGTTCATTGACATGCTGACTCGCTCATTCGACTCGCACGCTCACTCACTCGCTTGGCTGTTTGCTTCTCGGCACTACTCTTTCGTGCTTGATTAACATCCTTGTAATTTTGGTTATCTGTGTGTGGTGCAGTGATTAACGTAATTAACGCTTTGTGTTTGCCTTATGATTAATATACCGCGTTGGGGTATTATCTAGTGAAGGTTATTAGGACGAACAGAATGAGGAGTTAAGGATTATATTGGATCACGATTACCACATAGTGTTCACCTATGATTTCTCTCATTTCTTCTCATACAGTTGCGTCAAATGAACTCATGGATTATTCAGAAATTTCAACTGCGTCCATATTGTGAGAGGAATGAAATGTATATTTCAAACTGTGAACAGATATCTTTGACCTGATCTTTGTGCTGTCTGATCCATGCGTTGTTTCTAAGAAGTCAACTGAGAAACTTAGTGAATCATCTACAATAATCTCCATTGTACTGATATAATTCTCTCTGTTCATCAAAACAAATAAACAAGTCTCATTGAAATGTTGATATTGAAAATGCACACTTCCTTCTTCACCGTGGAAAGAAAACATGGCTGATTACTATTCAGATTCGAGATTCGATGTTTGCTCATCAGTGAATGTGAACGAGACAGTGGTCTGATTGAAGTGACACTTATGTCCAAATGTTTCTATTCACATCCGTTTCATTTGAGTGATGGTGTGATTTCTATGACGAATAATGATGATACCAATAAGAGTCAAATAGATTTGTGAATTTGTTGGAGTTCGTATTCCCAACTGTGTTTTATGTTCATATTGAAGTTTGTCTTCTATCCATGGGAATCTTCATCATTGAAAATCATAGTTGATAATGTTAGAGCAAACAAGAAGTGATTCCGGTGTACACAACTCTAATCAACAGTTGATTGATTGGGTTCATTGACAGTTTTATCCAGTTGACAGATTGTTTGATTCAAACACATGAAGACGAACAATGAGGAATGTTGATCAAATGGAATAATCGAAATCTCACATTATCAAGATCAATTTGACAAGTGATGAATTAAAGTTAGTTCACTGTGTCCATATCATAAAGTAAAGTTGAGTTGGCATATATATCGAAACAAAAATAGACAATAAATGCAATCCATTAACTATTCATTATTGTTTCTTATCATACCCTGTATCTCATTGTATCGACTTCCAACTAATGGATTGAAACAACGATCATTGAATACATTGAACATTTGAACAATCTGTCATTAACTCTAATGGCCATGATTGTTACCATTTACAACATATGAATAACGATACTTAGTATAACATAACACATTTAGTAAGATCAGGGAATATGTGTAGAGGGAAATAAACAAAATGAATCTTTTCATATTTGACTACAGATTATGTGTGTGAAAGTGAAATGTGAACAATGAATTCGATAGGTGATTTACAGAACTATTACTGTACCGACTTCGCTTGGTGATGAGAAACTTGTCGATCGTGAGTCCTATCATTGTCAATGTGATCTGTAAGGAAACCGGAAGTTTTGCTAAACATGATGAGAACCAGACTGTTTGTGTGTTTGTTCTACGAAACATGGAATGACTTCATTCTTTGACTTGATCATATCTCAAATTTTTGTGTTTTGTTTAAGGAATGGATTCAGTTGAGTCTATCGTGCCTCAGTGTTGTGAGAGAATTCTAGTGAAACATATTTCTTTTGATTACGTGTTAGGTGACAGCGATTGTTCATGTAAAACACGAGGAAATAAATGTTTCTTATAGAACTTAAACCTGTGTCACCAAGCGTTATTCTTATTGACGGATAACAACACTGAGTTTGTGCGGTCACATAGACTGCCCGTCACATCAATCTGGAATACTTTAGCATCGATGTCCGTTGTTGAGCCTATAAATAGAACCTCGAATTGTGAGTAAGACGTGAGGGTATTCATGGGATTATTTGCAGTTGTGAAGCTGCAGAACAATCCTGTGAATGTTATTCAATTAGTAAATGTTCACTGATAACTGATCACGTCTAAATTATGGAGAATATTTAGAATTTGTTCAGTTCACAATTTGCACACTATTCACAAAGTAATCAACATGAGTGTAAATCCACTGAAGAATTCATTTCCAGTGAGTTGATCGAGTTCCACGACTTGAATCATTTCAGCTTCAGTTAGCAAGAACACAAGGTTTCCAGTATCAACAATTCACAATAATAAACAATAATCTCAACAGACTTTCAATCAGTTCATTCAACTTTCAGTAAATCTAAACGGTTCACTTCTTCATACTGACCATGGTGTTTCTATGTTCAACCATCACAGTGTTCATATAAACGAATTTGTACATTTTTGTCACCGACATGCGTAATGCCTTCTCTCTCTCTCGTAACACATACATACATAAATATGCACAAATATGTGTATGAATACAGATAACCAGTTTACATGAATAACAGTTGTTCACACTGTAGTATCTGAAATGAAAGTTCATCTTGTCCATTAACAATCATTCATCAACATACTCTCAGTCATACAGATCAAATTATTAGAATATTATCGTCATTCAAACACTCTGTGTGTTTCAACAGTTGAGTACAAAACATCTACTCACATTGAAATGAATCTATTTAAGAAGTTTCCTGGGTGTTGATTCTAACCGACTTATGTAATTAATACGAGCTTTGGACTATTAAACTCTTTGCAATACTCCAACTAAATATGACGTTTCATTTAATATCCACTTACAATTCTTCGAGAGGAATGTTTGGTGATGGCATTCGGATTCACTTCACCTTACGACTGTTGTGTTGTGCATAAAATTGTATTTACGAAGAAGACCAGATTGTTCGTATCGACATCATGCTTTGAAGTAGCTAGTCGTACTTATATACCAGATAAAACGTCAGACGTTTCCACGTTTTCGCTTCACTCAACGAAGCCTGTTCTACCGGTGGACATGGTGTATAAACCATCATAAACTGACGAGCAGTTAATATTTTCATTGCCATATATGTCGACACGAATGGAAGAATCATGGAAAACATAATTTTCACAGAAAATATCAAAATCGAATTCAACATTCCCTTGAATGAGATGTTTCATGAATCACGTTCGATCCATTCAATGGAGATTCGACGTTTGTTCCATCTTCACATAGGTCGTTTTCGTAGAACCTCAACGGAAATGTAACTGTTATTCTTCATTTCACTACTTATTCTCATCATGCAGTCAATCGAGTGTCATGTTTCAAATCAATTCACATACACGATAATGTTCCTGTGTATTCGATTAGTATTGATATTCTTCTTTACTCGAAATCTGATCGACACAATGCAGCATCTATGCCTAGCAACCCTTTCAGATGAGAACACAACTTTGTTTTTCTTTCGTTTGAAAGATCATGTTACATACACACGATTGATCAAATTGGTTACATGATTTTAACTTCAAGTCTCAAACTGATTGTAACTAATTAACATGCGTGTTTCAATCAACGATAGGGGTAGAGTGAGAATGGAAGTAGATAATTAATTATTTGCCATGTGTTAATCTAACAGGGAGCAACTCATCAATTAGTTTTGATATTTTTCAGTAAATAAAACAGACTGATCCAATGTGTTCTCCAATAGATTGCGTGATCTCTCTTATTCTCACTGATGCATTCAATGAATGTTGACATGAATACGAGTAAATTGAATCGAGGTTTGAGAGGAAACTACACTTACTAATCTGGTACTGATTCCCATGATTGATTTGAAGAGGAGAAAATGACAAAAATGAGTTGATATTATCATTATCATCATGTTTGTTGTCTAGTGTGACCACAATGTGAGAAATCTGTGTTGAATAATGAAGTAGAGTGAGTGAGTTGGTAATTGTGCTGTAGAAGTAGTTGAGTCAAAAATTGTTGAAGTGATTCAGTCCACTAGTTCATAGGAATTTCTCACTTGTCAATTCACATAACTTACAACAACATCGGATATAAATCAGAATCTTAGTCATATTGTGTTGTGTGTTACTGATGTTGACAGATGTATGTAGTATGTATCCCCAGTCGAAAGTGGAACGTCATGAGTTAGAAGGTTGAGAAGTTTGACGATAAGAGAACATCAAGAAATTGACTGATATGGAAATGAGAGAGCAATGAATTCTGAGACAACTGATGGACATTTTACAAATGGAGTAATTACTGTATAGTTCACAGATTTTACTAATATGTTCTCCAATTTTGTGTTCAAATGCATTTGATTGTCGCCATCTGTGTTCTCATTCACAACGATATCCCAACCTGTCCATCTGACGTGGAAACCTTCATCCAATTAATGGATGTGTGATAAATTGAAATCAGCATTAAGTAATCTCTAATGTTAGAGATGCTTCTTGAAGTCGAGATGTGAATCGATATAAACATGTTGGATGATGCCTGGTCAATAGTTGGAATAATGAGTCAATTGAAGCTGGACCACCATGGAAAACCACCCTGATCAACAATTCAGTTTCATTATTACTATTTTTACGAAATTTATTTCTCACCACCCCATCACATTTGCATTAGATTAATGTGCATTTAATTGTTACCAACATGAAACATGCAATTTATATCATTGCGTGTCACACAAATAAAGAAGCACTAAGTCATTTCCACACTTGAAAACAACACATCACATCCATCTAACCCGTCAAACAGGTATGCACGTTAATCTGTCAATATTCTTACAAACTACTTGACAGTATGAAGCTTTGTTGAGACTGGTAGTTAATCGGACAGATTGATGAAATGGGATATGGAATGATGGTCTTCAGAGAGACACTGTTTAACAAACTATGAATGAATATACCTGTTAACAATGAATGAAAAATTCATGTGTTCTATTATGATAGTATTCTGTAAGAACAAACACGTTTGTCTGTGTGTACGTCCACGACTGTCAGGGATTGTATGTGTGCGTGTGTTGCAAAATTGTTATCGTTGTGATGACCATGTAAAAACAAGTGAATAAAGCCTCGATTCACCATTGTTGTCATGACAATTCTTTGTCTGACTTTTTATCCCCGGTGTTTTTTTAAACAATTTCATTGCATGTTTTATCTGTGAGATTGTTTAAAATGAACTTGTAATTCAGAGAATAACTCCAGCCCCAATTTATTCCCTTCATTTAATGATTTAGTTAATGTGTTAGTGTGTGATTTATTGAGTGAGTGGATGAATAAATGTGTATAGATGTTGTGAAGACGAAGCAACAATGATTAGTTCATCATCATCATCATCACTGATAGCGTTCATTCACTTTATCAGCAACATAATGTTCTGTAATTGTTTTTCATTAAATTATGTAATTGTTGTTTTAACATGCTAACTATTTTCATGTTAGAATGAGATGATAAATCGATGAATTTCAGACCACCATTTAGAATGTGGAAGCATTGAATGACTGTTTCATCCTAGTATTGGACTGGTGAGTAGTGTGCATCTACGATTCATCACATTGGATTCGAACCCAGGATCTTAGGCTTCGTATGTGGGACTGCCTAGTAGACCCATACTAGGACGAAGCGGTCGTTCAGTGTTTACAGGTTTTGATTAATGGTCTAACATTGATCGATTCATGATCTATAACCATTTGATCAATTATAAATTGATTCTCAACCCTGAGTTTGAATAAGAGAAGAAACCAGTAAAGCTACTATATCAGTCACTTTATATCTCTGACTCAACCATTTATTAGTTTATATACATGAGCTATCCAACTAGTACATATCCTAAACCGTAAACAGTACATACCATTAAAGTCAGCAAACAATAGTTAATGAGTTTAATAGAAGCATATAATAAGAAGGAATATAACCAGTAAAATATATTCTGAAAATGATTACAGAATGTATGGATGTTTATAAGCGTAAACAGTTTAATCTAGATAGTAAAATCAAATATAACAAATAGAGATATGATTTTAGATAGTTTCAGGTGTTATAGTTCAAAATTGATTTAAGTAGAATCCCAGCGGAGGGAGAAGTTCTGGAAGTGGATAGGACACACATTGAGAAAAGCACCCAACTGCGTCACAAGATAAGCCGTCACATGGAATCCTCAATGCCAAAGGAGGTGAAAAGGAAGACCAAAGAACACATTACGCTGGGGAATGGAGAAACGCATGAGAAGAATGAACAAGAATTGAATGGAACTAGAAAAGAAGGCTGAGGACAGAGTGGATTGGAGAATGCTGGTCGGCGGCCTATGCTCCATTAGGAGTAACAGGCGTAAGTAAGTAAGTCATTCATGAGATATCAGTTTAAGAATCATTCATTCTCTATTATGGATATTTAGCTAGTGAATGAACAAAATACTCAAGATTATTTCCGGTATCATAAAAGATTGATTATTATTATCTACAACTATAGAAAATAAAATAGAAACAGTAATCACTGAGCAACAAAAAAGTAATAATTACTACCGTGATGTGACCTACTTATATCCATATAAGTAGTATATAATGGTGGTTAGACATAGAATGTATTTCAGTGGAAGATCGAGTGGAAAAAGATGGAAATGAAGAGCAATTGGTATTAAAATGCATTAACAATGAAATTTGAGACGATGGACTGAGATTTGCAAAAGGGACAGTCAATTTTGAGACAATCGATTTATATTTTGCAAATTACCTATTTACTGTATGCAATGATGGATAGCGTTTAGCAGTGGAATCCTGGACCCACGTTTCGTCCTATTTGGGATACATCTGCTTATCGGAGTTGATGTTCACTCTGGGACTCGGACCTAGTACCGTTCCTTTCAAACGCCTTCGTGTTGTCTACTTAGCTACTAGCCCTGATAGCCATTTGCTTGTGCAATAGGGTGAAGTTTAAATTCACTTGGTATTGTTTACTTGAATCTTCCCATTGATGTTTAAGACTTCAATTGATCAGTCTCTTATTGGCATATGTACATACTGTGCGTATTCCTTCGATATCGCCCTAATTCACAAGCATTGTAAGCAAAGATGGGTAGCCTGTAGCAGTGCAATCCAATTTCGTCCTATTTGGGACTCGTCAGCTGGAATCACCTGATCAATTGCTGTCCTAGATAACAGTGAGAAGATTCAAGTAAAGCGACATCAAGTGAATTTAAGTTACGTACTGTTGCGCTATTATTAAGTATTGACAACTCAGAATGAATAAGTTTTAACTTATGAATTTCTTTAATTTGAATAAAAATTTGAAAAAATATGATACAGAAATAATGTAGTTTGAGTAACATAACCACGGCTCTTAATGCTTAGATTTCATTGAAAAGTGAACGTGCGTTCATAAGTGAGGGTCCGCGTGATCATCGTAACCAATGGTTGGAGACTCTGGGTGACATGGCTCAGAATCGATCACAATGACGGCGGTGTATAAACTCCTTGTCTTCCCTTAAATAGTGGGGATGAAATTAATTTCTACCAACTAATTCTTTCTTCCTGTATCCCTATATCCTTCTATGCCATCTTTCTTTTATACATTACTATCACTGAAATGACTACTTCTATGAATTCGGTGTTCAACCTGTTGTGCTAATGAGGTATATCAACTTGGACCGATGTATATATGTACCTGATCCTATGTTGTAGATCACTGACTGACTGAAGTTTAAAAGAGGAGTTTGGCGTGCTTAAAATCTGATAACATCCTTATCGATGTAATGTATTTTAGTTGTGATAAAACTATAATTTGGACCAATTATTTGATTATTTAACTGGATAATTAGTTAAATCATCTATTCATTAAGATCAAGTAGATGAATAGTATGAAACCTGATAGTCTATTTTAACCTTTGATAAATTGATTAAAGTTAATTATTAACAATTCGCCTATTTCTATATAAGATAATTTCATGTTCACTATTTAGATATATTGGCTTTTAATGGTTGAGATCATGAGTCAGTTGAAGCTAAAACACTATAGAAAACCTAGAAGCACTAAACTGCCGTTTCGCTCAATTTCCTAGATTAGTTGAAGTAAGACATTAAAACCGTTGGATGCCGACCATCTTACTGGTCTAGTGGTTAAACGCTCGCTCGCGAAACTATTAATTCCTGGTTTCGCCTCTCTCAAGGCGGGATCGTGGATGCACACTACTGAGGAATCCTACAATAGAACGAAACGTTCGTCCAATACTTCCAGGTTTTCTATGATGATCTAGCTTTAGTTGATTCATGATCTCAATTATTAAAATGACTATAATATCCATAAAACCTTTTCTAATATATTCGTTTCTTACAATGAGTCTAGTAATTTCAAGTAACAGATTACCCTTAAAACTATTAACTCTATATATCTTTACAGAAATGCTTGTTGTTGTTGTTGTTGTTGTTGTGACTAAATACAGTAAAATAATCAGTTAATTGTTTATTTGTTTTTTCTTTTCAATTTATCTTTTTCCAAATGAAAAAAACCACTGTCACCCCCTCCTCCGACACACACACCCACCCACCCTGTTTTTCTTTGTTTTACCGTAAATTTGAACTTTTGTATTTCAATTATTGTAATGTGAATAGAGAAAAAAAAATTTTTTCGTTTTTCTTTTCTTGTTGTATTCCTTCTTTTAATTTTAATCAAGCTGTTAATATAATCTTAATTGGATTGTTTGTAAGGAGGAATAAGTTAATCAATCAGTTAGCTACAATGTAGAACCAAGTGTATATATACATTAGTCCATGTTGCCATACCTTATTAACACAACAAGATGAACACCGAATTCATAGAAGTAGTTAATTCAGTGGTGGTGATATATAAAAGAAAGATTGCATATAAGAATATAAGGAAACAGGAAGAAAGGTGAAGGGAAGACAGAGTGTGTATACACTTAAGACATTGTGATCGATTCGGAGCCATGTCACACAGAGTCTCTAACCATTAGTTATCACCATGGCTCAGACTAGGAGTTAGTGACCTCAAGCATGAATGCCATGTTTTGGTTTGGCCGCCCCTGCCTTTCTTCCAAACACCCACAAAACTAGTCAGCATTGCACGTCGTGGTAATCGGTGTTCAGGTATACGCAATAAGTTGTAAAAACAGATCCATTAACTAGTTAAATTTATCTTAACTTTCAACCAGTTGATTATATAGTTGAAATTCACTTCACTTAATTTAGTCTGAATAGCTAAATAGTTGTCAGATTATGGTATGTGTGTATTTTATTTTATTTAAACACATAAATAATCGTACTAAGGGGCAGCGAATACATATGAACCACACAAGTCACTGGATTTGTATCTGGGCTGTGATACTGCCCGGGTGTTCAGACCGAAGCATGTGGATTTCCTAAAGGGCCACACCCTGAGCCTGTGACCTAAAGGTCTAATCCACAAGGCAGTGGAGCAACGTAATGAGATGCAGTCCCATGGTTACCGGTGGCCAACAGTTGGTTCATACTCCATTTGTTACCTCAGGATACTGGAGCCCATGTGCACCATTGGTTTTGAATCAAGGTTTTTCAACTCCCCTGGATGGACCCTCCGTGTCTACCAACCGGGTTAAAGCGCCGGAAATCCGCTTTTCGTCCTCTCGATTTTGTAAACAACACCCATGGTTCGAGAAGGCAGTGAGTAGGATTTCTCTATCAGTGGTTGTATGCACGGTCCATGTGAGAGCATTTTGAGAGGTAGAGTTAAACCTCCTTACACTCGGCCGTAACAGGGCATTTGAGGACTACTGATGTCGATAGATATAAGTAGTATGTACCATCAATTGAAAGTGAAATGTCCGGTGGCAGAAGGTTGAATGAAGATTAAAGAAAAGAGAACGAGAACAAAGAATAATTAGTGTGGAAATGAAGGAACAATGAAGTTTGAGACAATTGATTGGCATTTTGCAAATAAGGAATTAACTTTATGGTTTTCAGGTTTTACTAAGATTATCTGTAATTTTGTGTTCATGTACATTCAATTGTCCCCACTTTTGTTTTCGTTCACTACAACATAAGTTATTTGGTTTAATTTCAAGTAAATAAACTGATACCTAGTTAATGAGTTGACATTAATAAACAGATATGGTCTGAGTTATACACCACAGTTGTCTTTATCAGATCAACGATGCATTGAAACATTGATTGCTCGTAGTCAAAGTAGTGAATAAACAATAATGAGACTAAATTAAGTGCTTTGGTGGAAAGTTATAAGGTTGAGTATCCTCATCAAATTATGTAACCCGAACACACAATACTTCATCTTCGTAATCACTTACACTGATATACTATACTGAGTTCCATCAAAATGTATTTACTTAAGATTACAGGTGACCAGACTAAAGCATGACACTCATTGTGATTATGATAAGTGAACAGCACAATGCACCTTGATCAAACAACATATAGTGTCACAATTATTTGTTGAATGTCTAACAGTGTGGCATGTACTACTCTTACGGACAGATATAAGTAGTATGTATCAGGAACTGATTACATAATCCGTATAATGCAATGAAATGTAGATAATATGTATATTATCAACATGAACAACTGAAGTATATTACCATTAGTTAACAATGCTTGAAAATTGTGGTCAGTGTTATTAGTTAAGCTAATCTCCTTACTAGGTACACGTTCACATACTCTCTCTAGAGATAAAAATTTTGTTACAAAGGCTAGTGAGATACTGTCAGGCTTCCTGAACTGAAGTAGTTACAATGTAATGAGAACTTTAATTTCGACTGTGACAGTAATCCTTAATACTAAATCCGAAACTTGACCTGAACTAATGATCTTAACTTAAACTCTTAAACCTTACTTATCCTAAATCTTAAACGTAAGTAAAACATCTAGTTTTAAACTTCTACAAGTTATTATGTAATAAATTATTCTTTTATATAATGTTAACCAACAGATTCATAAACAAAAAGAGTCTAAATATATCAACCAATTACTCGCCTAAAACAAGCCCTAAGTTATGTATGAAATATCAAGACCGAAAGAATGAATCCGTATTGTCTAATAATGTACAATTCTCGAAACACTAGATCCTTAGCATTGAGAAAGAGTGTCATCCGATCAAGAGTAAATATGTACTATGAAATGTGAACATAGAATACATATATCAGAAGGGAATATCAATGGTCAACGAAAATAAATTAAGCTCTACGATTCAGAATAAGAGACAAGTTGTTCAAAATAAATACAATAACAAGGATTAGCATATACAAGAAACAAGAAACATTATTCAAGGTGTATTGTACAAGTTTTAAACAGAGTTTAAACATTCACAAACTACTGAGTATTATTCAGTAGTGTAAAGTAATACACAAAAAAATCAGAAAGGATCGAAACTAGGGAACCGGGGATAAGTATAGTTTACCGATAAACCTATCACATTAAAAATGGAAACGATGGGTTGCTCATATCTCATTAGAAATTAAATTTTAGTCAAAGACGCTTACACTTAAGATGAGAAGAGTAGAATGTAGGGAACATGATTTTGAAGGAAAACTAGGTAATTCTTGAAATATACAATGAAAAGATTAATTTCAGAATTATTTATAAATTTAACTAAGAGGCAATTCACCACTGTATTCTTACCCAATACTGCTATCTGGTATTCAAAACTCGTTTTAATCACAAGCTTTAACCGTAACTCTTATTCCTAATACTCACTCAAAAAACATGAGTAAAATTTTAAATCTACACACAAAATCAACAGTAGGTCTCATCATACACAAAGGGAAAAGCAAGATTCTCCGATACAACACAACATCCACCAAGCAACTCACACTTCACGGAGAAGATTTCGAAGATGTAAAGTCATTTACATATCTGGGCAGCATCATTGATGAACACGGTGAATCTGATGCAGATGTGAAGGCGTAGATCGGCAAAGCAACAACAGCAGAACATCTGGAACTCAAAACATCTGTCAACTAACAACAAGGTCAGAACCTTTCAATACAAATGTCAAGAAAATTCTACTGTATGGGGCAGAAACCTGGAGAACTACAAAAACCATCATCCAGAAGATACAGGTGTTTATTAACAGTTGTCTACGCAAAATACTTCAGATCCGTTGACCAGACACTATTAGCAACAACCTACTAAAGAGAACAAACCACATCTCAGGGGAGGAGGAAATAAGGAAGACGTGCTGGAAGCGGATACGGCACATATTGACGAAGGCATTCAAATGCATCACAAGACAAGCCCTTACATGGAATCCTCAAGGCTGAAGCAACGAAGAGGAAGACCAAAGAACACATTACGCCGAGAAATGGAGACAGATATGAGAATGAACAACAATTGTATAGAACTAGAAAGGAAGGCCAAGGACAGAGTGGGTTAGAGAATGTTGATCGGCGGCCTATCCTCTATTAGGTGTAACAGGCGTATTTAAATAAGTACACATAAACTAATAATCCGAAATACTAACCCGAACTTATAATTCCAATTCTTAGCTCTAAATCTTAATCTGAACTTTTTGTAATAAATCATTTGTTTATACCATCTACAATCTGATCGAATGAATGTTCGCTCTACATTCTTATGATCCTGTAGTATAGGATCGAGTCACGTTTGACTATGATCACTACTACAAGATGAGCGCGTATCAGAAAATCAGAAGGCGAAAAGAGATTGTAACTAGATTTATTCGTTGGTGATCTCGTGGTATCGAAAGTATACCGAGATCGTGCCAAGTGAAATCAATGGGCTAATGTGCGAGCGTACAAGATCACAGTCAACGGAAGAATAATGGAGCAGTAATATGTCTGTCTTTAGCACAGTTAAACAAACGAGCACAGTAAAACAATCACTAGTATAATTGATTATAATAATAATTGTTTCCATTAAACCAATCGCGTTCTCTTGATAAAAGTAGGTCACTACAATCCTATTAAGAACCTTTGAAGTTCATCAATAAATTAATTGATAGAACATTCCATTTAAGATACACACACACACATACACGAAAACCACTACTACTACTAATTAAATATCAGTAGTACTACAAAAATAACTCAGAACAATGATGTATATATATATATCAATCAGAATATCATTGAAACAGAAGAATTAACTATTTCACAATCCTTGTACAGATTGATCTGATTATAGTACAATATTTCCAATGTAATATATGAATACAACTAATTGCATGAATATATACATTGTAATTATGGTGACTTTTGTGATACAGGAAGTTATACATTTCCATATTACAATACAATAGAGAATTGCATTATCAAATTGAATTTAATTGATGCCTATCATGTAAACACACTACCGGAAATACATGTTATCAAAACAAACAAACAACCCAACTGATAAAGGTGGAGATTATTATTTAATAATCATTTACACTAATGAGAATACTGATACTGAAGTAAATGAAATGGTTCATTAATTCAACAATTAATTAATTGAATACACTTTAATAATAATATAAATAGTTGAAATCATCAGTCAATTGAAGCTAGACCAACATGGAAAACCTGGAAGCACTGGATGGTCGTTTCGTCCTAGTAAAGGACTCCCCAGCAGTGCGCATCCACAACCTTGCCCCCCGTGAGAGTCGAATCCAGGACTTATCAGTTGGACATTAACACTGTTGAATGCCAGCTGGTTCAATGGTTTAATGGTTAAGCGCTCGCGCGCGAGATGTCGTCCCAGAGAATCATTTACTACTAAGCTTAAAATTTATTTATACTAATTTGTTATTTAAAATTACCTTTTGTTTATTTGTAATCTTTTCATGTATACAGAATTTTCACTATCACTCTTAATTAACTGAAGAAATCATCATCAGAACAATAACAACTATGAAGCATAAGATCCTGTGAAAAACTGTAACAAGTGATTATTTATAATAAAACAGTCTCTGTTTCATAATTGATTGATCACTGGGTGATGATCAATGTCGTGCGTGTCTAGTCACCTAGATTGGTGACCACATTGCAACATGATCGATAGCATTCGATCTGCACTAATAAGGACTAGACACGCATGAGATTGATCACCACCCAGTGATCAATCAATTGTAATTACATCTCAGTCCTAGAGGAGGTTAGTCGTGGCTCGGATAGCTCAGTGGTAACGTTTCTGACTGTGAAGATGGATGACACGAGGTCGAGTCAGCCAGGTAGCACCAGCTCCCTCAAGATTACAGGCACACCTTGCTGACGAGTGCCAAGTAGCACGAAACCCAGGTCCAGGGTTTCCTGTTGACTACCTCCAACCACCATCTAAATCACAGTCTCTGTTTGTCATATAGCCTGAAGATAAGAGATATCAGTAATCAACTTATTGAGATATTAAATTCTCTCAATAGGCTTGTCTAATCATTTATTACATAATCAACAGAAATACATAAAAGAAACAGATCGTATCAATCAATAATTGATAATCAATAAAAAGATGAAAGATCAAATTAAATGAAAATGATAGTTACGATTGATTAAGGAAGTTTGGTTTAAACATATTAAGTGCATGTACTCACAGGAATCCTCAGGGACAAACGTTAAGAGATTTTAAGCAAGGTAAAGTACTAAAAAATGCCATTTATGTACTTAGTTAAGGTATTAGACTATATGCGATACCGACCCGATTTCCCTATAGAATCTTAAGTAGCCAGAAAAGTGCTAAGATTATTTTTTAACCAGCACACGCCTCAGAAACTTCTTGAACACTGACCGATTATGTATTATACTCTGACTGGATGATTACTTACACTGTTAGGAAATTAGGTATGCTTCCAGAAATTTCTAGATACCAAGGGCTACAGATACACCAATAAATACTGTTGTTTTCTGGAATAAAGCTTCTTTCCTTAATTAGAATGACTAGAGGTTTTCTGGTTAGATACACTGGTTGATATTGGCTTGAAATCGATGGTAATGGCAGGGAAAGATTCCTTTCACTTAGTTTGGGGCTTCATATAATTCCTTACTTATAAGTCCCAGAATTTCAATTGCATCATATAAGCAAAATTTGTCTCTATGATTGTTATTTATTTCTAACCTAATGAGATCCTCACCAACTTATATTAACATGTGATGGCCCGTTGATTTGACTCCAAGACCGTGAGAATGATCGTTATCACCTTTTCTCGTATATCATCGTCGACTTAAATCGCGTTAGTCCATAACGGAATTAAATAAGTCGAATAACGAGAATTGACTTGAGAACACATATATTTCGAATATGAAGCGAATGAAACGAATGAAGCACAGCAAAGCAAAAATGACACGTATGGAAGATGGCTGGGAAGCCAACTCCATTTTAATTAAGCGTTACTTAATATTTATAGTCAGACAAAAATAAAGCTACAGACATGTGATTAATGGAATAAGAAGGGCACACACATATACGCTCATATAAAAACAGTCTAGATTGATAAGCGAATAAATAACAAGGTCAATGTATGGCTCAAGTAAAATGAATAGAATGGGATGTCCGAAAGCTCGAATAAGGTATATGGGCTTGGCATAATAACTGACACTACAAACATACGTTGTGTACAATATTGTTATTTATAAAACTGGAGAACACTAAATTCACTTCATATTACATAAGCAATTAGTATTGTAAAGAGCTTTGAACTGAAACCATTTCAAACGAAGTGTATGTGAACTACACCACTGTATTGTTTCTAACATGAATAAAAGCTAGCAGTGCATACTAAAATGGCAGTGTTGTCAAATCTGGGACTCATCAGTTGAACATACCTGAATCCCAGTATTGATTATTCCATTCTAACTACGTCAGGGTCGTATGTATTTCATGGTTTTCTTTATGAAAAGTATGAACCCGTAGTTTACAAATAATTCTTTAAATTCTCAGGTACTTTTACAGCTGGTGATAAACAGTAGTCTACTTGAATTCACATAGACACTTGGCTTCTAACCAGAGATCTCGGATTCGAACCTCACTCAACTTAATTCAAATTCTGTAACTTGAAGCCAAGTACGTAGACTGTATTCAAATTAACGATAAAAAGATAAGTACAAATCAAATGGACTAACATCTCCGTGTAACACACTACTTTTTTATTGGGATTTGAATAGACAAATCCAGTTACAACTTCATAACACAAATGTAGTGACATTGTTTTCTCCCTCCTAAGACTAGACAGGTTGAATTAGTCTTCCCACACCTCCTTACTTATCAGTCAGTCAGTCAGCTACAACATAGGACCAGGCACATATATTCATCGGTCCAAGTTGCCATATCACATTAGAGCAACAAGATGGACACCGGATTCATAAAAGTAGTTAATTCAGAGGTGGTAATATATAAAAGAAAGATTGTATATAAGGATATAGTACAGGGAGAAAGAATTAATTTTTAGACAGGAAGATATGAAGCGATTTTAATCTCATAGTCTAAGGGAAGACAGAGAGTGTATACACCGACGCTATTGTGATCGATTCTGAGCCATGTCACCAAGAGTCTCCAAACAATTGGTTACGATAGTCACGCGGACCCCAATCAAGTAGTCTGCATCTACCAACATGGCTCGGACTAGAAGTTAGTGACCTCAAGCACTGGTGCCACGTTTTGGTTTGGCCGCCCCTAACTTTCTCCCAACCATCTCCAACACCGGTTAGCATTGCACGTCGTGGTAAACGGTGTTCAGGCATACGTAACACGTGGCCCAACCATCTCAGTCGATGAAGATTCACAACCTCATCAACTGATTTACCATCATTCCCTAATACCCTGCGTCTAACCTCACTATTACTTACCCGGTGATCCCAGCAGACGCCAGCAATATTTCTGAGGCATCTGTGGTCAAATACTAGTAGCTTACGAGTATCTTCTACTCTTAATGGCCATGTTTCGCTGCCGTAAAGTAGAACAGAACGAACTGCCGCGCAGTATACTCTTCTTTTTATTGATAGACGGATATCTCGCCTTCACCATAGGTGACGTAAGTTGGCATAAGCCAAGCGAGCTTTTCGAATCCGTGCTGAGATTCCGTCCGATGCTAACCCATTAGGGCTGATCAGACTTCCAAGATAAGTGAAGTTGTCAACGCGTTCGACTACTTCACTCCCTATCCTTAGTTCAGGTGTTAACGCAGACCAGTCCTGAAGCAACAACTTGCATTTCGAGGGAGAGAAGCGCATTCCAGACATTCTGACATTCTTGCTTAGTGCTACCAGAAGACTGCATTTTGTCAGCGCCTTCACCAAACAGGACTATATCATCTGCGTATCCTAAGTCGATAAGTGGACCTCCTGGAAGGAGATCAATACCCGAGAATTCAGTAGACGAGAATGTTATTTCCATCAATAGGTCTATGATGAAGTTAAACAAAAATGGAGAAAGTGGACAGCCTTGACGGACACCACTTGAGGTTGCAAAAGCAGATGACAGTTCGCCATAAGCTCTGACTCGACTAGTAGTGTTCGAGTAAAGAGCCTTTACAAGGTTTATGTACTTTTGTGGTACGCCTTTCAATGACAGACACTGCCACAGTCTCGCGGTCTACCGAGTCAAATGCTGCTTTTAAGTCGAGAAAGACCACCATTGTCGGACGCCGATAAGTATGCCTGTGTTCTAGAACCTGACGAATGGTGAATGTGTGGTCGATACAGCCACGACCAGGTCTGAAGCCAGCTTGATTCTCTCATGTTTGCAGTTCACGAGTCTTGGTTAGGCGTCTGATAATTATCGAGGCTAGTATTTTAGATACTATATTAGTTAAACTAATCCCTCTATGGTTGTCACAGGATGATTTTAACCCTCTCTTATATATTGGGACGATAAGTGATTGTGACCAGTCAGATGGAATAACATCTAATCCCTAGATCTTAGCTAAAATATTAGTCAACCTAATCGCTAAAATTGGACCACCATCCTTAAAGACTTCTGGAACCAATCCATCTGGACCAGCTGGCCTTCCTCGTTTCAGATTAACTATAGCCTTTTGAACTTCAGCAAGAGTTGGGGGACCTACTTCAATGTTTCATTCACACTGTCTGGGAATGGAGGGTAGTTTTAGAGTAGCTGAAGGCCAGTTGAACTGTTCTCTAGAATGTTCCGCCCATCGTTCTAAACGTCTGGACTGGGAGCAGATGAGAGTACCGTCTTTTTCCGAAATAATCTCACTTACACTTGACTTATTAATTCCAGTTTCTTTTATTAGTCCGTAAAGTTGTCTTGTGTTCCCTATAGTCGCCGCCTTTTCCATCTCTTTTGCTTCCGTTACCCACCACTGCTCACGGTCGTTCTTTGGACTTTTGGTTAACCTAGATCTGATTTGTTGTCGCTCTTCATCGTGTTCAGAGCCTGATGGGATGAGTTTACGAGAATCCATCAGTGCAATAGACCTTGAGGAAATCCATAGGTTCTTTGTAACCCTGTGGTTTATATCATTGATAGATGTCACTGCTGTTTGTATTTCTTTCCAAGAAACATCTGGGTCAGCCTAGTTTTCAGAACTACCTAATTGTGACCTCAGTTGTTCCTGGAACCTACTTTTGGTTTCCTCGCTACTCAAGTCAGTTCTAATGGGTCTTTTTAGTGTGGCTTTTTTTGCGTCTAGTGAGGCACCATGCCCGTATTAGTGTATGGTAGGAGTCCAAGCAGGTACTCCAGAATGAGTGACAATCTTCAATCGATCCTCTCCAAGTATGACTGATGACAATATGGTCTATTTGAGTCCATCGTTGGTTTAGTATAGGGCGTCGCTATGTTAGACGATGTCTTTCCTTATACTAAAGATTTATGTTTGCTAAAAATAAACGATTGTCTGAGCACAGTTGCAGCAGACGATCACTATTATCTGTTCGCTGTGCCTGAACGTCTTTCTGTTTGGTTTAAACTACCTCTCTTGGCATTATAGTCACCTCCTACGAGTACTATGTCTGAGCGTTTAGCTTTCTGAACTCCTTCAGAAAGCTTTCTTTAAAATTCATCTGAGCTGCAGTCAGTGGGAGCGTAGGCAGAAACGACAAAACGGCAACTACGTGTGTCCCTATCCTTCCGAGTTCTTACGTAGCCGTTTAGCCGAACAGCACATAAACGACTGTTGACGGGAATCCACTCTAACAGTGCTTGTTCCGCCCTCATGCTTAGTGCTATCCCTACTCCTGCCAGTCCACGAGAGCTGGCCATCGCGTCACCAGATACACCGAGGGTGTATCTCGTTGGCTCTCCGTGTTGCCGAGGTGAGGTCAAGTGAATGACCAAACTGGGATCCTGTATGCATGTTTCGGATACACAGCATACATCAATGGTACGAGATTCTAGGGTTCTAGTCAGGGAAGCCTGTTGACCGATTTGACATAGAGTGCGTACATTGAAGGCTCCAATGTGTAGCTTGGAGCGAGGTTTCAGTAGACCTGGGACAGTGTTTTGAGCACTAGAATCGTTGGCTGTGGTGACACTTGAGGGGGAAGCCGAAGGAGGAAGTTTAGAGGTGAAAGTCGATGTAGGAGGAATAATAGGAATTAAAGAGAGAAGTTGATTATGAATACAGTGGTCTTGAGTGCTGCTAGAAGTATGGGGGCAGTTTTTACTTACCGGTTGCCCACACCGTGGAAGGCTTCTTCTGAAGGAGCCTGAAAAGGAAATGGGATTAGAGGTGGTCTTAGTGACCTGAGAGCGTGACTGCAGTGCTCAAGGGACAACTGCTTGAGGTCGGTCACATACGACCTTTTTATGGGTGATTTTTGTGTTAGCTCCGTACTTGTTGAGACCTTACCGCCAGAGACGGATATCCGTGGGATAAGGTGAGGTGTGCATATTTAGGGTCGACCTTTTCTAACCACACCCCTCCTTGTGGGAAGGCAGCATCGCTGTTGTGCTGGTTGTCTGAAGGAAACGCCTTACTGCTGTCACACCTCTGTACAGTCAGCAGTACGACTTCGCCTTCAGACCTTAGGTTTGTTGCTTTTAGTCTTACCGCTCTTCAACCGACCTGTCTGACATGGTGGGACCTTGAGGAATGGTTGTTCCAGCCAGTATAGCTCGGTTGCTTCATCACGATAGGAAAGTCCGACCACCACATCAAGGTAGCAACAACGGTCGGGCCTTACTTGTAAACACTAAACAAATCCTGAAGCGACAGAAATATAGTCATCTAGGGTATACTTCCATGTGACACAACAATCTATTAAGACAAATGCACTAGCCAATAGTCCATAAAATCTTAATGGGAAACAATAATTGTGATAAAAAATCTTGACTACTCACAGTAGTTTGTCTTATATTAAACAAAAAATATTGAAAATTGTGTTACAAAGTTACATTAAGATAAAAAAAAGTTTATGAATGTAACAGTCAAATGTATACAAGCACATTTCCTTATTGAAATGGTAAACATCTTGAGTTAAAGTTATTCTGATTATTATTATTATTATTTGCATTATTATTATTGTTACTGTTATTCAATGTATTCGATACACCAGTAGCCAATGGATTCCAATTGGGGTTAGTAGCTCGAAGTGCATTTGTAATTAATGATGAGGCATTCAATGGATTAGGTGGCTAGGAAAAGTATTTAGAAAATATATATCCGGAGATACATGAATTACATGAAATATTAACCATATAAATTCAAAAGTCTAGATAAATGAATAAAGATCAAGTTACGGATATTGTTGTGATCATTAATAATGGCCAAACTAAAAAAAACTGAACAAATGTTCCATCCTTGTTTACTGCTTCTGACCAATGTACACCTATGGTCTTATCATAGTGGGCAGAGCTGATGATTACTAGATCTAAACTAAGCCATAACTCATTTACATTACAAAGCAGGGGAATTTATTGCTTCATATTTTTCAATTCTGTCAGCATGTAGTTGATGTGATCATTATCCAATGTTATGCGAGAATTACTGCTTTAATTTCAATTGAGTTGGTTTTATAAGTTTACCAAGAACTTGGGTTTGGATCACACTTTAGTTACTTGAGGGCTGGGCAAATAAAAGTAGGCGGAACAGTGTTCAGAATTGTAATCTACTAGGTGAGAACTAAATACTTTTTAATCATCAATAAGCAGATATCAATGACATTCGATCTAATATTCAATACCTTTTCATCGAATAATGTAACCCTTCTGTTTGATGATCTACAAATAACCCTAACCTTATACACTACAGTCTATTTATGTAAAATTTATAGTTTATAAACTATCTCAGCTGATAGGGCTGGCTATGTCTTTGGAAAGTCTTAATATCGACGTGTGTTGTCTATCCGAGACCCGTACTCAAGACTCTGGCGAAGTGCTACAAATTCGATCTCCATCTGTCGCTTCGAAAAGCTTGTTTTACGTGCGCTTATCCGGGGACCCTGTGGCATCTTCGTCTGGTCTTGCTGGCGTTGGTGTCGCACTAAGCGCTAGAGCTGAGGCAGCACTAGTCGATTGGATCCCCATTAACAGTCGGTTATGTGCTGTTAGATTAGAAAGTTCCATCAAAGTGAGAAGAAATCGGCGTGAGAAACGATGTCTTTTCGTCATCTCCGCCTATGCCCTGACAGATTGCAGCCCGGATGCAATCAAGGATGAGTTTTACCACCAGTTATCAGTTCTTCTCCAGAAAGTGCGTTCGACAGATATTGTAGTACTAGCCGGAGACCTGAATGCTCAGGTCGGGCGTCTAGGCACAGAAGAGTCGTTTAGGTGGCCGATGGGGACTCGTTGGTCGCAGGTCAGATAACGGGGACCGTCTACTGCAACTTTGCACAGACCACAACCTGTTTCTGGCTAGCACTAACTTTCGGCACAGTCATCGCCGATGTGCCACCTGGCGTCCTCCCTCTGCATCTCAAGCCTGGACTCAGATTGATCACATCGCGATCAGCTACCGCTGGCGTGGTTGTGTACAAGACTGCCGCTCCTTTTGGAGTACCTATCTGGACTCTGACCATGCCTTGGTCTGCGCCAATCTTGCCTTACTTTTCAGTGGACAACGAAGTGAACGCCATCAACGGATTGATATTAGCAAGCTGGTTGCAACTTCTGTTGCAAGTAAGTATCGAACCGAGCTAGCCTCTAGGCTAGCTACCACTCCACCGAAAAGTATAGATGACCATTGGTTGCAATTGCATGACGCCATGAAAATGGCGGGAACAGTCAGTTGTGGGTTTGCGAAACGTCCCGCTTTTAAGCACTGGGTTTCTTCTGGTTCCTTACAACTCATTGAAGCCAATCGGTCTACTCCGGGTGACCGTGAGTTTGACCATAAACGAAGGATGTTACGTGAGGAAATTGGGCAAAGCTTGCGTAAGGACCGAGAAGCCTGGTGGTCGAAGCGTGCTAATGAGCTGGAAGCAGCAGCTGCATCTGGTAACTGCCGGAAGCTCTTCCAGCTCATCCGAGCCACTGGCAGCAAGAAGTCTGGTGTGAGTGAAACAATCTGCGAGGATGATGGGATGCCAATCACTAACATCCATCGACATCTTGGACGATGGGCAGAATTTTTCGAAGGGCAGTTCAACTGGCCTGCTGCTCAGGCAACATCGGTCAGACTGTCCTGCCCTCCATGGCCGGTGACGACTGATCCACCAAATGAGGAGGAAGTCCGCAAGGAACTCCAACTCTTGAAGCGTTACAAATCACCTGGCCCAGATGACTTACCTCCGGCCCTTTTTAAAGATGGTGGTGACTTTTTGACTAAGGAATTGACGACGTTGTTTACAAAGGTTTGGGAACTAGAGAGTGTACCAACGTCATGGAATGAGTCGATAGTAGTCCCTTGAGATGGTGGAGAAGATTTGTAGCTCAGGTGGATGATTTTGGTGGTGTTTTGTTCTCTGAGCTGGATGGTTTAGTCGTGGAGCTTTCATCGTTCTTCTGAACGACATCATCAGCACAAACTTCAGATAGAAGTGAAGTGTTCGAATTTCTCCATATGTGTTTCACAGCTTGTTCTGTGCACCTCGATGATGATTTTGTTACAATCAATACTATGCAAACCAAAAGATGAAATAACAAAGGAAAACAAATCAAACATCATCTACAAAATAAATTGTACCAACTGCGACAAACACTACATCGGACAAAGCGGACGCCCCCTCCACCTACGCCTACATGAACATCAATTAGCAGTCAAACGCCATGATATCTCTTCACTTATATCAATACACGTGGATAACTACGGACATTCGTTCGATTGGGAAAATGTAGAAATCTTAGACAGAGGAAACTCCAAAAACACCAGAGAATTTTTAGAAGCTTGGCACTCAGGTCAATCAGCAATCAACAAACATATTGAAATCAATCCAATTTATCAACCAATCAGGAAAATCATGCATAAATATAGGAACAAAAATCAAACCAATGGGAGACACAACCAAAACAAAGAAGTAAACAATGATAAATTTAAGGTCAACAAGAACCAATCAACATCGAGGTGCACAGAACAAGCTGTGAAACACATATGGAGAAATTCGAACACTTCACTTCTATCTGAAGTTTGTGCTGATGATGTCGTTCAGAAGAACGATGAAAGCTCCACGACTAAACCATCCAGCTCAGAGAACAAAACACCACCAAAATAGTTGTCCCTATCTTTAAAAAGGGTTCACGTCGTTCCTGTAACAACTATCGGGGGATAAGTTTACTTCCGATTGCGTCCAAGCTATTGGCTTCCGTCATTCTTCGTAGGTTGTTCAAAACCCGAGAACGATTGACTCGCGAGGAGCAGGCTGGGTTTCGTTCTGGTCGAGGATGTATTGATCATATCTTCACCCTCCGCCAAATGTTAGAACACCGCCATACTTTTCAAAGGCCAACAATCGTAGTGTTTCTTGACATCAGGGCTGCCTTCGATTCGTTGGATAGGACTGTTCTCTGTGATTGTCTATTGAAGAAGGGTGTGCCTGAGAAATTTATTAACATCCTAAAAGCCCTATATAAAAACACCTCAGGCAGAGTGAGGGCATACAACCACCTCTCTCCATTGTTCCATTCAAGCAGTGGGGTTAGGCAGGGTTGCCCAATCTCACCATTCCTCTTCAACTTTGCCATCGATGACATTCTGGAAACAGCTCTGATGAATGTAAGTAATGGTGGTGTGGATCTGTTGCCTGGAGAAAGACTTCTCGACCTTGAGTATGCGGACGATATTGTCTTACTGTGCGATAATGCCCAAGGCATGCAATCCGCACTTAATCAGTTGGCAATCAGTGTCCGTAGGTATGGTATGTGCTTTGCACCTTCGAAGTGCAAAGTACTTCTACAAGACTGGCAGGATTCTAATCCTGTACTCACCCTGGATGGTGAGCAGATAGAAGTAATTGAGAAGTTCGTGTATCTGGGTAGCTGCATAAGTGCTGGTGGGGGTGTAAGTGATGAGATCAATGCACGTATAGTGAAAGCCAGAGCGGCTTATGCCAATCTGGGCCACCTTTGGCGCCTTCGTGATGTTAGTCTGGCTGTAAAAGGCCGGATCTACAACGCGTCGGTGAGAGCAGTTTTGCTCTATGCTTGTGAAACCTGGCCTCTCCGAGTTGAGGACGTTAGACGACTCTCCGTGTTCGATCATCGCTGTCTCCGAAGGATTGCTGACATTCAGTGGCAACACCATGTCAGTAATGCAGAGGTTCGGCATCGTGTGTTCGGGCACAGAGATGATAACTCAATTGGTGTCACCATCTTGAAACACCGACTTCGGTGGCTTGGACATGTTCTCCGAATGTCGTCCCAGAGAATTCCACGTCGTGCATTATTTGCCGACTCTGGGACTGGTTGGAAGAAGCGGAGAGGTGGTCAGTGCATGACATGGTGTCGTGGCATGAAAGAAAGCTGCAAAGGACTGGCTTGTGTTGGTCCTTCACGACTCCCTGGCTGGGGTCTGAGAGATGGTGCTACACAGTGGCTAGAGACGTTATCAGATATGGCTCAGAATAGAAGCCAGTGGCGATCCTGCTGTAACCTTCTTTTACTTTCTTCATAAAAAGTGGTTGTGTCTCCTTTACCTGAAAGATTTCTTCTGATTGTACCTTTTCGTGCCGTCGTTACTACCACACTACCTTACTCCAATCTCTTCGTCATTGTTCTCTTTTTCTTTTGCGTTCCTTAGTTTTTTTTCTTTCTACTTCTCTTCGAATTCTCATTGTTTTGTGTGGCGCATATATATTGGCGCTCTCTTGTACCAATATTTATGTGTTTAAATAAATAAATAAATAAATCAGCTGATCCTTTACCCAGTTTTCTTAACTAACAAATTCAACTCCCTTAAAAATAATTCCCTGTTGACAATAACAATACAACAGCACTCCTGAAAGTAAAAATTCTTCCGTGTTACTGAAATTGTGTGGAGAAAGAAAATTAATTGGTCGTATTTATCTTATAAAAGAACAATTATTATATATGCTACTTATGGCCAATAACCTATGTCGATGGAATTTCACAGCTTCATCAACTAGCCAGTACTCAATATTCACTATCTAGCCCATCGTTTCAACATTACACCATAGCCAAACAACGCTTCGAAAATATATCTGCTATTTAAATACTAACACTGCACAAATATCTTCAGTTTTCAAAGGCTGAATTTCATTAAGACTAGATAAGAGCGAAGTTTCAGGTTCAACTATGATTAAGGTCAAATGCGTAAAAACATCCTGGACTTATAAGAAAACACCTTCCCTGTCATTTTCAATGTTATTTTTACGCCCAATCCAAGTTTATTATGAAAATTACCACTAAATATAATGAAGACAACAGCTCAGTGGATTGTGTGTAGACTGGTTGAAATGTAGGTCGTATTCTAGTGGCTAAGTGTTAGCCATGAAACCTGTAGGTCCTGTTTATCATCCCTGGTGATATCGTGAGTCCGTGCTGCCAAGGAGGCGAATACTAGGACGAAATAGTTGGTTCGCTAATTTTCAATACGACTCTAAATGAGTTCAATCTCATATGAATTCAACCGACAAACGACGATATCGGTCAAAATAAGTGATTAGTAAAATGAACGAATAAAATATTTATACATAATTACCTGGATTTGATTACTAGTCAAAGATTGTTGAATCGTTGCTCCAGATAGATTATTTGTACCACCAACTACTGTCATTCCAGCGGATTTCGACTGGACAGCTGCTGCTGACATCGCCGCTGAGACAACAGCAGCTAAAGCAGCAACAGCTGAAGCACCACTAAAGTTCTGATTATGCTGTGTGGACGACGATGACGGAATGGAGAGTGAATTAGCAAGAAATGCAGACGGTGGTGGTGCTTGTTGTAGTGATCCTGGTGGTGGCGCACGAATATTCGGTGCCCCGATAGATGGTGGAGGTGGAAGTGTAAGCGGAGGACAGTTTGTGAACTGTTGAAGTTGAGGAAAATTATTAGTAACAGTGTTATTACTGTTATTATTATTGTTAGTTGTAGTATTACAACTACTATTCAGGTTGTTTAGTCTAGGCGGTCGAGGTATTCCCATAGGAAGTCGATTCGAAAAAATTGTTGAGGATGAAGTCTGTGCAGGCGGTAATGGTAAAAGACCACTGTTTTTCTGATTATTAATATAAATGTTCGGTTGAGTTATTCCACAAGTTGGTGGAATCATCGTATTCATAACTAACCTTGGTGATGGACCTAACAAAGACATTGGAGGAGGAGCACCAGTCGTTGTCTTATCTATGGATAAAGGTGTAGTCACTTGATTAGCATTTGTTGTTATAGTTTTTACAACGCCGGAAAGTAGAGACGCCTCTTCCGTAAAATTGACTTGGTTTGGCAAAGGTGTAATTATTTCTGAATGTGTGACAATATCGTTTTTAGTTATCATCGTACTATTTACATTATTACTACTGCTATTATTAGCGACCGAAGTAATTGCAGTTGACCCAGTACGATGTCGATGGTCAATATGGGCTTGAAGATCACGATGACTGAGATAAGTACGCCGGCAACCATCACTTTCAAAGCACATGAATATTCCTCCGACTAAACATCGTTCCACAGTTTGTATAGACTTTTGACATCTAATTAGAGAAATATACACATTAAATTACTAAGAATACACTGTATAGATAAATAGAAATAACTAGATTAATTACTCACTGAATAGTTATCAGTGTGACCGATCAATGGAGTATATAAACCATGTGAAAGCTTTCTACTTAAACACTACTGGTTAGATTAGTTAAGAGATTTTGCGGTGCCGTGATCTCTATCCGATTTGACCGTGCGAAAATGCTATGAGCATAAATCTTCTACTTAACTCCGTATATTACCTCAGCCAACATTTTGTGTGACAGCGGTAATACGAATGGGGGAACAGTCGCATACTAAAACACTCAGCCTCCGATTAGGCCCTTAAGTAGTGCCTCAGCTAACATATAAATATGATATTGTATAATTATGAGGAAAATGATCTACCTGCTCTGCTCCATAAATAGCCAGAACAATATCTGAAAGCCTGTGTTTACTTACACTTGTTAGTCAAAAGAATTTAAAAAAACTACCGAAGTATGTGAAGGACAGACATAAGCGCAAATCAACTCACCTATTACATTTCTTCATAAGATTCATAGCACATGTATAACACAATACATGCTTACAAGGTAGCTATTTTGGAGAAAAAAGCACATTATTGACAAAATAGACCCACCTACCAAACGTCCATAGATTACAATCGGTAAATCACAAATATCACAGAAATGAAAAACTGTATCCTTTGCTTTTTCACCAACTAGCCAAACCTATTTCGTAAGAAAGAAAAGTAGAAAACGGGTGATGGAAATAAATACGACAGATTCTCTAACTAGACAGTCATCGAAAATCAGAGAGTAACTGATGTTAGCATGATCCTAGGAATCCATGAAAGTATCCACCCTTGAGCCCATTGTGAATTGAGTATTCCAGATTAGCTTAAAATCGATTACCTGAAACTCAATGTACCACATTTCCAAATCCAATGAATTTGCGATACTACATGATCATTACCCACTGTTATCAGTGAGATGTCTCAGGTTCCACTACTACCTACAATTTCTTACTGGAATTCAAAGGACCCATTGAAAAGCTATTCATTAGTGGGAACTTGACTGTCATTATCATTAATGACACGAAAATATTTATGGAGACAAATTTTCAGAAATCCCTCAGGCTAACAGATTCTTTTTGTCCTGATATATTTTACAATGCAATGATACTGAACGTTTTGGATCGACATATTATTGAGATGTAGTTCGTAAGTCTATGATACTACTGGAGACCTAGCTGATGAGTGACGAAAAAACAGGTCAAGCAACAAAGCCGATTCGGAATCTAGTCGTCATGGACCTATTATGAGATTTGCGGATAACACTAGTTTCACATGCACCATCAATATATATAGTTCAGCAGATAACCATAGTGAACGCAGGATTTGGTACTAACGTGCATAGGTTCGATCCATATTCCGCACCTTACGTCAGCGTAACGATAGGCAAAATTAACAAGATGAGGAACAAAGATGAGATAATATGAATGCCAACTGTAGTGGAGACCTAGACATGAGAAATATGGTGAGAGAATAGTTAATGACAACGGAAAGTTAAGAATGACAGCCAAATTAATTGGTCAGTTATAAGGAA
Source organism: Schistosoma guineensis (assembly GCA_944470375.2). Lineage (NCBI taxonomy): Eukaryota > Metazoa > Platyhelminthes > Trematoda > Strigeidida > Schistosomatidae > Schistosoma > Schistosoma guineensis. The sequence goes on along the minus strand of OX103892.1, from coordinate 45,038,764 downwards.
CAGAAAGTGGAACATTTCTGCACCGATTCATGTTGAGACATTATATTAGCAGTGAGATGAAATTAATAAACAACCACAGGGTAGTAAAAGTAATGACAATATCAACGGTAGTAGAAAAGATTATGCATTAAGAATATGATTTAAGAAGTATAAACCCAGGAAATAGAAAGTAAACGATAGTTTTAAAACTCATGATCTAAGGGAAGACAAAGAATGAATGCATCCGCTCTATTGCAATTGTTTGAGCTAAGCCACCCAATATCTTTAAGCACTGATTACGATAATCGCTACGACCCCAACAAATTTGTCTGCACTTACCTACAGGGATTAATCTAAAAGTTAATGACTTCACAGACATCTCATGCCTTTGTCTAGTCGTTCAGTCTTCTAAAACCTGTTATATCCCTATTTAATGGTTGAATGCCCACAAAAAATATATGACCCTTAATTTATATATCATATTGAAACAACACAGGGATTTCTTCAAAGATTCATGTCAAAGAAAATGAATCCACTTTCCCAATCCAACACTGGTAAAAATCTTTTCGAAGAATATCTATTCAGGATTTCACTGTACTACATTAATCTACGCGATTCACCAAACAGGCTCTAAGCACGTGTGTAGGATGCACAGAATTACTAGTAATAGTACAATTACAGTCGTTATTCAAGAAAAAATTATGCAATAGAAACAAAAGCTTGAATAGCATCATGACGTCAAAAGTTAATTGAAATAATTTCGATGTTAACAAATGGAATAATTCGATAGATAATTACATTATTTGTCCAATGTGCACGCTTAGAACGATCCCTCGGATCTTTGACACATTTGGCGCTTGGTGAAACGTTTCTTGAATTGGGGCTGTGTGATCGTGAACGAACTGAATGATACGAACAACTTCTTGTTCTACTTCTAAAAAACGACTTTCTCCGACTACGATAAGATCTTGATCTGGAACGACTAGCAGAACGTGAACGTGACGAGTAAGCAGACCGACCATGAGAGCGTGAACGTGATCTAGACCATGATCTGGAACGTCGACTGCCAGAATGTGAACGAGAATAATTGGAATGACTTTTCGACCTAGTACTCCGACGTGAATGGGAACTGCGTCTGGAAAATGATCTGGTTCCTGATCGACTACGATTCGAATGTGTATAACTTCGCCGAATACTGCCACTCCTAGATCGACTTCGGCTTGCGCTATGAGTGTGAGCTGTACTTCGGCTTACAGATCTTTGGGAACCAGGTGAACAAACCATTGCAAGTTGACGAAAGTTGTTCTTATTGTCTGAAATAGAAAGACAGAAGGACTATTGCAAGTAAACCCATGATTCGAATTTCTAATTAAGTTAAAAAAATAAATTTGTTTCTATGACCTTAGTACCTCAGCTAAATTTAAACTACGTTCAATTCAATCCTTAAAACTTGAAGTAGTGTAATTACACTACTTCCGTGTGTGAAGTACCATACTAGCGACTTTTACTATAAATCCAAGTTACGACTGCATTATACGGTCAAAGTTCCAGTGGCCGATGTAGCGATTATACAGAACGTGAGGCGCAATTGGACTGCGGTGGTGCTAACATTCACAAACATATTAGAGACGCCCCAAAAGCAAGAAAATGTGTCACTTAACGTGTCCATTTGGGAAAAAAATGTGCAAATATAGATTAAATTACAAGTCACAATATCCATAAATACAAGAAGTGACTGATATATCCCAAACCTTACAATCAAGCGAACGTACCGCAAGTTTGACATTTCCCGGTCTTTTGCATTCAAATGGTTCAAATGGTTGTGGACGGAATAGAAGAAGCTTTCGCTTAACAGGCTTCCGTGTCTAGTAGCAGGGGATCACGAAATCCTCCAGGCAGGAACCTAGGTATGTTAACAATAAAAGAGGAAAAGAAATTGGTAAATCATAGTGTGATGCTGTCCTTGGTTCTTAAGAATAGGTCCAAAGAATGGTTCCAAACAGTTCTGAATGGAATAGAAGAAGCTTTCGCTTATTTGGCTTTAGTATCTAGTAATAGTGGATCATCTGTGTCGGTAGGTAGGAACATAAGTATATTTAATTATTAAAGAGAAAAAAATTATTGGTAAATCATAATGAGATTTTGTCCTTAGTCCTTATGAATGTACAGAGTTTTCTCATAAATGACTCTTGAAAAGTCTCTTAGAATGGCTCAGCGGACAGAGGACTCGAGCACTCGACCACTTTTGAGGAGTAGAAAGTGTGACCATAGTCTATCCTGCTATGTCGTTTCCAGTTTCTGGGTGTTACTCCCAAGGCTTTTGTTGGGACTGAGCCTAATTAGGTATTTGAGAGAATGTTTAGGAGTGTTAAGCATTCCGTAGGTCCATAATTCTCCTCATCGCGTAAAGTTTTAGCGATTTGGGGCGCTCTTCATAAGGTTTAGATTTGAGTCCCTGAAATTATTTTGTGGCATTCGTTTCTATATGTTTCAATATACTCTTTTCTTTTTGGAGTGGGAAAGAAAACATTCTATTTTCATACTCTAAATGAGATCATATGAAATTGTTCAAGAGTGGGTGGGAAGTTTTACCGTTGGGCTGACCAAAAATGAGCTTCGACGTTACAGTGCAAGGATTTCTCGAGAGGCATTCTTGTTGCGGTTAGAGTAAAACTTCAGATCACTGGGTATCAACACTCCTAAATCTTATTCAACTTGATATAATTTTAGAGGGGAGTTACCTAAGTTGTAATTGTAGTTTGCAACGTCTCAGATGGGCTACTTTAAACTGTAGTGACTCGCTTTTATCACGAGAACACGATTGGTTTAATGAAATATTTATTATTATAACCAACTGTACCAGTGCTTGCTTAAATGTGCTTTTGTTTAACTGTGCTAATTACAGCCATTTTGTGCTTCCATTACCTTCCATCTTTGTTCCGCGGTTTTCGGCTTTGTTCGCACCTACTCCGTTCTCCTGCTTTCCCTTGTACCACTTCTTGGCACGATCTTGGTATTCATTCAATACCACGAGATCGCCAATTGAATAAACTTCATTCCAATCCGCCTTCTGATTTATTTGGCACATGTTTCTTGGTAGCGGTGTTCATAGTCAACTGGGACTCGACGCCACGCTACAACACTTTGATGAGTTTAAGATAAATGGAAAGTATATCCATCCCAGATTCGATGACAGACAATCTAAAATGAATATTTGGCTATCCGTAATAGCACAAGATTTGGTATGTATTTGGACAGACGGCACACAGTGCATTTTCACATTTCGTAACTGAAACGGATCAAATAATTTTCGCTAACATATCTGGTTGTAATCGCCTAACTCTTTGAGTTTCATACTACTGATGATCACGGTATGTTGCTTTCATGATTAAATGTAAGCGCATTCTCCGTACCAAATACGTAGTCGGTCTGCATACAGTGCAAGGTGAATATTGACAATCCTGAGTTAAGTTAAAAATCCGTTGTTTACATTTATATGTTCAGAAACAGAAATGATTCTGGGGTCATTATTCAAGGAGCACACGGTTGCCATCATTAGGAAATGTTGTAGAATGATGCATATATGGCGTAAATAAATGGGTGAAATAAGATACAGACGAGACGAGTTCGTAATCATTCAGATTATAAAACGTCTATGCCTAACGATGCACAGTTTCGACATTTTATCGAAAGTTAAATCACTTCTCAAGCAACTACCAGCCGGAAACAGTTAACACCAGTGACTTAAAAATTCGGTTTTCGTATTTACATCATCGTAGTTTTCACACAAAAGGAGTCTGGAATGAGAAATAACAGTTAAGGTCAACTTAAATATGCACTTTTGCTGAGTAAAAACTAAAATAGAGTAGTTAAACGAAGGAATGGTCTAAAACAATATTACCTATCAGTTATTCAACTAATAATTGCTTATTCAGTAACCAAATCAACCTCAACAAATAAGTGTTCTTATCAACACGGTAATGTAATCCTATCCTTCCCTGACAGATCACGTACAAAGCTTACGAAAGATAGAACAGAAAATTTTGTTTAGTTACGAACCCTTATAGTCAAATAGGATGTCACGAATCAATGGTATTGATGTTGATTTCTTATGCTAAACACTTCTCAGACGCATACCTGTGGCCATTAGATGGTTTTATTTCCTACCAAGAGATACTATTCCAAGCAAGACTGACCAATGACGCTAAATATGAGTTCACTCATGACTTTACAAATGTTACAGCAATGAAAACGACTCGCAATACTTGTCAGATCCAAACCACGGTTTGGACTGCTGAATAGCCTTCCAGGTACTTTAGACACGCGCCTTTGCCGGTCAAAATCAAAACAAGTAATCGGGTAAATAGCGGTTCTATAATTCATCATAAATTTAAATGTAAATTGTTATCTAAACAAATATTACCAACCGGCTGTTCAACCAATAATTGTTCAATCAATAAAATCTAAATTACAATAAATAAAGTAGTTGACAAAAGATGAGGGAAAATTACCAGTCACAACAAATGAACGTTATTCTATCCTGACTGGATAGAACACACACACAAAAGGAAGAGCAAATCAATATGGCTACCGCCAAGAACAAGTGTCAAGCAAAACAGCACAGACGCAGATCGGGAAGAAACACAAACTTGGTGAATGCGTAAGAAAAACGAAAATTATAATGAAAAATACAAGTATTAACAATTCAAATGTAATCAAAAGACAACAATGTACAACTAAGGGGATCAATAGGAACAAAGTGCAAGTGTATACATGAAGGGATTTTCACAAACACACAAAACATTCAAAATGGATCTTACAGAACTTTTGACGAGGAAAAGCTAATTATCACTTGAACACTGTATTTCCCTTACTAAATTACAGAAATACACATAATTCTGAACTTCCAGCTTCTTTAAATTCCTTCCTTCGCCAGTTATGAACACTGTCCGTCCTGCTTCTCCTATTCTCTTTGCCTTCTTTTTCATCACCCTCATGTAATACCGCTGAAAACATTTGTGGAACATATGACTTTGTCCTGAGCCACCACTTATACTTTCAGAATTTATCCGGGATCACTAACGAGAAGCGCAAACTAATATATCCAGGTTAACCTCTTCTATTAACTGCTCTGGACTTCACTTTCAGTTATTCCCGACCACTAGTTGCTTGTCGTAACTCAACCTCCACAAAGCGTGCCAACTATCATATTGGACATTAGAGTCATACTAAAATTAATATTTTAATGCATAAGAATTTATTCCCGCTTTATATTACCCAAGTACCCTACATATCAAAAGAATTGAGTAACCTCATAAAGTAAAGCCTGTAGCACATGTAATAAATTCACCTTGCCTGTGAACTAGCATGCCTCATGTAACATACTGTCAACTGAGAATACAATATCATCATGAGACAATATTTAGTTCTGACATAACACTGATTGTCTCCAGCCCCGGAAGAGTGCTTCAATCCACAATCAAAAATACGAAACTCCATTCGAAAACTGTAATTGGATACAAAATGCACCATCTCAAAGGAATCAAAACATCGACAAAATCTACATATATGATGCAACATCGAAGTGACTACTTGAGCTATTTAGTGAAATCAATGCCCTTCAGTTATGTCGTACTGACTTTCGCAGAAGTCTCCGTTAAGGTGATAAATTTCCATAAGCTTTCACTTTCTAAAATTTTAGTGTCTGATTTTTTCTTAATTTTTGAGGTTTTGACTTGCCTGAAATATCAGTTCTCCACATGGATTTACTTATATATAAAATGTCAGTTACCGTTTGTCTATTTTCAATACACATCAGTTCTGGTTCTTAATAATATTCATGAGACAAATAAATTCCGAAAATTCCATTAAATTCTGTTTATTATTTGGAACTTCATTTGGAACTTCTGAAGGCATAATAAATTTAACCAGGTATACTTCGTCCTACTTTTACACCAATTCATGTCCAGGTTCGGATAACTTCTGCATATTCTCCTTGTAACTTACCGAAATGATTATGTAGGATCCAAACTGAGGTTTTGACTAAAGAATAGCTGTCCAGGTGAGTTAGATACGCGCCCTTGCCCGGTTGGAACCAAAACAAAGTGGTTGGGTAAAGTGAAGGTTCTTAAATTCATTATAAATTTAAATGTACATTATTACCTAAACAAATACGACCACCCAGCTATCCGACCAATAATTGTTCAATTAATCAAATCTAAATTCGAATAAAAAAGGAAATTGATAAAGGATGCGAGAAAATTATCAATCGCAACAAATAAATGCTATTCTATAGTGTGTGGATAGATCACGCATAGATTCGCTCAAAAGATACTATTTGATTGCTTTATAACACAGAGTTTTTCCAATTCTGAAAGAGTGCTTCAATTTACAATAAAAAATGCACAATTCCAGTCAATCCACCAACACAATCAATAGGAGGAACGAAGCAATATGGCTGCCGCCAAGACTAAGTATCAAGTAAAACAACACAAATGCAGACCAGGGAGAAACATCAAAACTTAGTAAAGGCGTAAGAAACATAAAATCTGCAATAAAATACAAACATTAACAACTCAAACGCAATCAAAAAGACTAAAAATATGTGCAACTAAAGGAATCAATAGGAACAGACTCCAAGTGTATAGATGGAGGGGTTTTCACACACAAAACATTCAAAATGGATCTTACAGATTATACTTTTATTCAGGTGCTTGTAATTCCCACCGTTTCTCTTGTACTATTTTTAAGACAAAATACTTGAGATCATGTTCTCATCCATTTACATAGTAACGGCCCTGTATACTATTTATCTAGTCTCAAAATGGTTGTACAAAATGAAAATTATTCAACTCATATTGATCGCGAAAAATAAATTGAATTCTGGTCTCCGAAAATATAATTCGGTACGTAGTTGTAGACAGATCTTATGCTAAAACCCATTCGGCAGTCCGCTACACCCACAAGAATATAGTAAAATATCAAATATTTGCAGACAATTTCAATTCTAATTTAACCCTGATTTCATAGAACGCAAAATCATTAACATCATAATCATAATCCCATGAAGTTGAACCATCCGCAAAACAGGAAACAAACTGCTTAAAAGTCGAGTATTACCGGATGTTACTACTTGCTATAAAATTTGAACCCAAATGACTACCATACGTACAAGTTCGCCCATCAACACTAGAGAAACTGTTGGATTACTATCAAAGATGACTTTGACTGCATCTCTTTTTGCCACTAGAATAATAGACTTAATCCTAAATTGTAGTGTAGCGGTAAATAATTTTCCAAAATAAATAGCTCTGTAAGTTTTCGACATTGGATGCTCACTACATATTTTAATGGACTCACCTAGCTGAAGGCGCTCGGTCATGCATCCGCACCAGATCACGTGTGGTAACGTCGTGCTCAACATCTACCGCAATCGCTAGCAAGATTAGATCAGAACATTCCGATATATTGGTAACCGTCAAATACATTCTTCCGATCTCCTCGACTCTGTCTTTTGATTACTCTCGGTGGATACGAATTATATTAGAAGGTGTTGCTGGTAAAAACGTTGTCACACACTGAATACCTGTGCCATCTTCAATAGATTCGCCATCACGTGATTGCGTTATCTATAAGATCTTACGTGGAAGTCAGATAAGCGTCTTTACTGACTTGTTCTATCGTGGCAATCAGCAAAATACCATTTACAGCCTCTGAGGAACGCTTTTGAACTCGAAAGCAAATAATATATTTAACACGAAAGCAAGGAAGTTACGTAGAGTGACCATATCTGCATGGCCAAGCTATGCCATACCAACCAAGTGTTTCTGCCTCCACCGTTTCCCAACCTCTCTAAATTCTAGATATTGAGTGTTTACCTCTTCAGCCATCGCGCGTGAATGTTGTGGTTGAAGACCGATACAAGTATACTTTTACAAGTGTCATTTAGTATACCATTGATCAGTTAACCACGTACAGAGCCATTATCTAATATCAATCCTTGGATACTCTTCTGTACACTCGAGCATTATAATAACCTAGACCGGAGTTTGCGTGAGTGACTCTATTCAAACCCGGATGTAAAATTGGCTGTTATAGATTTTGAATTAGAAATACATGATGTATAACATTTTTATTACTTTGGTATTAGCAGATAAATCTATGAAATAAGCAGTTTTGTTAGTCCTTGACACTGACGCTGGTCTCAAAACGCTTAGTAAATGTATGTATATAGCGGAAGGCCCTCGGTCAGTCATCCACAACGGACCACATTTGGTGTGACCGACATATGTGTTCAGTAACTCACAGTTTTGATGGCCCAACCACGTTAGTTCAACAAGTACGTAAAAACTAGTACGTTTACCACTGATGTTTAAGAACATTACAAAAACTTAAGAAAGGCTATATTTGAAAGTGTAAATCCAACATTAAACGAATTGTACATCAACTTCGGATTATGACATAAATCGGCAACAAAAACGTCGCTATGTATGCGAGAGGTCATTGACGAATGAACCTTGACAACGCATATTTTAAATAACTGTTTTATCTAAGCTTTGTGGATTTCTTGGCTGCAGGTTATCCTTTGTTAAAGTCAAAAACGTAATGACTCAGATTTTTAGACGATAGATATTGTGGACCATACAAATCCAAACAGAAAAAATGTGTTCAGCCAGCATTTACAGGACCACCTCTATCCTCAACAGCTCAACGATTAGCTCCTGGAAAGCTAAGATTAGCTAATATGAAGTTCACACATATAACAGATTTTGCAGTAATCCAGTGATCGAAAAGTCCATGAGCATCTCCTTTCTTTATGGTACCTTTATTGATATCCAACTGGTTATAAGTGAATTTGCATAAAAAGCACTCAAGACCGTAACCTGACAACTGCACTGACGGATATGACTGTCTTTTCAAAGTCTAACGTATTTAAGAAAAACAACTAAATCCTCATGGCTATGGATGGTATCCTTCGAATTCTTCCATCACTCCTTTCGGATTCCGCGAATTTTCGCAGTATAAGAAGTGCTGCGCCAAACGCCTAAAGGTATGTATCCAGAGGCACCAGTTTTGTGCACGCTCATCTCGAAAATGGCCTGATTGAAAATACGTAAAGAGAATATCATCCTCAATATCTGGACCTCGACTCCCAACGACCATGAAAACACCCCATAACTTTTAGAATTATTAGCCACACACAGCTTATTAGTACATAAGTTTTGTGAAGGAATCAGTTCGAGTTTCTATCAATGTGAGACTGGAAATTATTAAGTTTTGGATTGAATTGGTGAGCGGATGAATGTTGGACCACTATTGAAAATCTAGAACCAATGGACGGCCGTCTCGTTCTGGTATGGGACTCCTCAGCAGTGATCATCCATGATGCCGCACAAGAGATTCCTCGTCGATACGATTCTATGACACGGAATTCAGATATGACTCTATGCTCAAAGAACTCCTAGTTATGTATTGTGCCATACCACACATTCAATACTATGGAAGGCCGAGAATTCACTCTTCATAAATCATCTCACAGCTTACTTCAGACAAACAATATACTTCCGAAACAGACGATGTAGTTGTAGATGCCTTGTCTTGTATAACTTATTTGAAGGGTTTCCAAAAGATCTACTCCCTTGAACTTCTGATGTTATAAAAAGACATCGACCTATTGCAATAGTTACATTCTACAACCTTAAAACCGCGAATCAAACACAAAGGAAGAGGTAGAGAAAACTTACCTTCTGACATATATGTATGTAGTCTAGTTCCAGATTTTATAACACAGTCATTCGTGCAAATCATTAGTATAAGCAAACTAAAAACATCACCGTCAAATTTACTTTTCATGCACTCACGTTCGATGAACTTCCGTTAACCATCTGTCCGAAATACACATGAATGTCAGTATTTTCACGTGATAAATGAGTAATAGATCATACGAGTTAGTAGTATTACCAAGTGCTGTCACGGTTTAGTAATAAATAAGTCGAGAAAATCTCCTCGTAACTAAACAAGCCGTATTAAACTATTACCAAAAAAATATTTCAGCGATAATCCAAGAAAACATAAGATATACACGAACGGAATCTGTCACTGAGTGTTGACAATAGTGGGTTTACTTACAATGGCCGCAGACTTCCAGTAAGCCTGCCCTACATTGAAACTATAATTCAGTTCGAAAGCTTCACTAACGATCCTCCCTTCGAAAGTGGTTTGTTTCATCGATTCTATGTCGGTGTGATTACCAATAAGTTATGCAGACAAGGTCTAGTATCCATTTAATTGACTGTAAGATGAGGTAGAACCTCTAACACCTGTTTGAGGTTGTCTTCTTAATATAAGTGCCTACAATCCTTACCTACTTAATTAAGCCTGTTACCCCTCGTGGAGGAGCATAAACCTCCCCCTAGCACTCTCCATCCTACTCTGTCTTGGGAAATTCTTTCCAGTTGTTATTCATTCTTTTAATGCCTGCTTTCAGTTTCTGATCCAAAGTCTGCCCATGTTCATACTAACTATTATCATGGTTGACTTCCTGATATTTTTGGTAAATGTCCTTTGGGCTCCATCGCAACTCCTGACACTTGTTTTTAACCACATTCATCTTGATTTAGTATCCATCACTAGTTTTTCTCCCCCAATTCATTTCATCCAAGCTATACCCATGAGACATTGGCAAATTAGAGTTTAGAAGACAGATGACTGGCGAACTTCAGTGATTGCATCTCAACTACTTAAAAAAGTCGTCTTTAAAATAGATTTTATAGGACAGTGTGAAACCAAGTTAGTATTCTACATATATCGTAAGCTATTTCGAAGATACCTTCATTGCAATATGTTGAAGTGATGAAGTTTAGACAAGCTATTTTGACGACCGACTTCATAAGTCTCAATTCTCGATTTTGAACTTGTAGAGTCTCATTATTAGACTATCATTCATCTTAAACACAAAGCTCAGTATTATCGATTCGGTTTTCCAACCAGGCTTAAAGGTGTAACAAAAGTCCATTCTACTGGAAAAATATTTTATCTGTTTATTTTTATCCACCAACAAGACTCAATGAAAAGCAAACCAAGACTAATTACAATGGATTAGGTTAGAAAGGGTACGACTGAATAGAATTTACAAGGGATTCATTTTATCCATTCACTTCGTAACAAAGCTAAGCATAAACGTATATTCACTGATTTCTGTCTGAGTACATTTGACAAATCTGGGATGTGAATAACTTTCGGGGCAGAAGCGATACGCATTTGGCAGAAATCTTGACTGTAATCATTCTTCCATATTACACGTAATAAATGATAACGCCAACCTTGTTGTGAAGCACATAAAATTTCCGGTAATGAAAATTCAAAAAGATCAGTTCCAGAATTTAAATTTGTTTCACTATTATTACTATGTAGATTAGTCGAATCCATTGTTGATTTAACTTCAATGAATATAGGACCAACAGATAGCAAACCTGATGTTTCAGATGATGTTCTATCTTGTTGTTGTGAAGGTCTACGAATAATTCGAACAATATTGTTAGTTATTTCATCCTTTAAGTTTTCAATTAAGTTGTCCCACTTGTTCGCATCACATTCAACTATGAAAACGGGATACAAACAACTAGTTATATATCATTAAGTAGTATAGTCTAAACACAATTAAGTCGCCAGAATGGCGTAGGAAAATAAGATGAATAAAGTCACATTTATCTCCAGTATATGATATTCGGCGTTATTCAGTCAAATTGTGATACAAAAGTAGGGGATATCTGGTTACTTTTCTACACTTTCAAGTAATTGATTTAATATGGAAACGAAGTGTAAGCCAACTTCAAATACTTCAATATTAATCACTTAAAAAATTACAAAACTTTTTAAAATGTCGTAACAGTAGTTACCAAAATGATTGTTATTATGAACTGACATTAGATGAATAACCACTGAGAAACTAAAGAGAGGACATTATTTATTTCAACACATAAATATTGGTACAAGAGGGTACCAAATATATATGCGCCACACCATATTTGTGTGTGTGGGCTGTGATACTGCCCGGGTGCCCAGACCGAGGGCCACACCCCGAGCCTTTGACCTAAAGGTCTGATCCACAAGGCAGTGGAGCATCATGAGGAGATGCAGTCTCATGGTGGCCGGTGACCAACAATTAGTTCATACGCCATTTGTTCCCGCAGGATACTGGAGCCTATGTGCACTCCGAGATAGATATTTCGTTCAATCTTCTGTCTGGGTTGTACACCAACCCCTTTAAATCACGAGATGAAACTCAAACGAGACAGGTTTTAAGCTGAACACAATATCTCTAAATCACTGGATCGAAATGCAGTAATGATCGAAAACTGACAAGATTTCAGTTTACATTACATGATGAATTTAGTTAGACAACCATTAAAGACAAAGAAGGGCTGGATAACTGTTTTTTTTGTTTTAAAAAAATTAGTAAACTTAACAACAATGAACATCTATAACACAAATATTCGGGTTCCATAGTTAGTGTTTAACTTTTGAAGCTCTGAGTTGGCATAATAGTTTACATTGCTAACTTCATTTGAATTAGCGATATGATACAGCACACAATAGAATGACATTATTGGGTAACTGGATCACACTGTACATGAGTGAATTCTACTGACAATGGTTTCGCATCAGAACTCTTAAAAATTACTTCCTAAAATCAATCGTTAATGACTACAGGATTGCTTAATTCTCCTCTACGTTCTCAGTGGTTTTCTTACTTAGCTAATGATATCATTATTTTTAAAACAGAAAGAAAAAACAATAGACAATAACCGATGAAATAAGAAAGAATTAATATATGATTCCAATTACCTTGAACATCTACCTCAAGATCATATGGTTTCATTGATTCCACATCGGAATTACACCAATTACATCGAATTAATCGTCCAATACCAAGTAAAGGATGCCCAGTAGGAAATTCACAACTAGTCATTTCATCAAAATTATTATGATGAATTTGTATACGATGAATATAATCAATGAACGTATGATAAATATATAATTCACCTAAACGACCAATATTAGTAGATTTGTCAGTAGTATTTACAAGCATACGATTTAAACGAGTTTTTAAATTTTCTGGAATAATAGTATTTTCATCATTGAACCAAAATGTTGTTTTATCATGAATTTGATCAATTGATTGACATGTTTCTTTAGAAAGACGAATAAATGGAGTGGTACCAGCACTAATGGCTAAATTTATTTATTGAATAGAGAAGGAAAGAATCAAAAGAAGAATTAAATTAATACGTAGAGTTATGTTATAGCATCTCTTATACAATTAAATTTGGATTACGATTAATTTTGTCAAACCATTCAATTAACTTAATTAACAGACAGTGTTATTTGAATATAGAGGATAACTCACTGACTCGTTCGAAGTAAAGACCAGTGTCAGGTAAGGTTACTTACTCTCACCCTTTCTCTTTCTCCTGGTGATCGATTGGATCATGACGATGTCAACATTTGAAGGGAAACATGGGATACAGTGGACATCTAGGATACAGCTGGATGACCTCGTAGATCATCTGGTTCTTCTATCGCACAAGCAACAACAAATGCAGAAGACGACCAGTGTAGCAGCAGCCTACGTACATAATCCTCATTCTACCTCAAATGTTAATTGCTCAAATATCGCTCGATGAATCATATATATATATATATATATATTATAATATATATATATATATATATATATATATATATATATATATATATATATATATAAGATTGAATCTTATTAATTGTTTGTCTTTGATCCTATTTGATTCTGAATCCGTTTGGTCGCGCGCATTAGCCTTTCTGTTCAAAATTGCTTGATGTGTTTGTAGCTTGTTTATCTACGTTAGCCAATAATAAACTGTAGTTGGCGCTTCGTGTTGCCTTCTGAATTCATACACTGTTGGGATTCGTTTAATAACGATTATCACGGTGTTTGATAAACGAACCCTAAGGAATTATCTCGAAACCAAGTAACTACAATATGATCATTGTTAAGTGACTGTAATAGAGGACTTGACCCAAGTATAATCTCGATAATGCAATGAGAAGACGAAGTTTATCAGAATTATGTGATATATTTGAGCAATACATTTCGAACAATCTGATCACACACATATACTTGTTAAGACATTTTTATATGAAAATTAAAAAGTCAATTAGACAGGTTAAGGGCAAGTCGTAACAAAGGAAAATAATAATTAGGTACATAAAAACAATGTGATAACCACTCTGGATAATAAATCAGTATTACCGGGGTAGGTTAAGTGTAAGGACAAATTGTTGTTGACGCATTAAGTGAGTTTCAGTTTCCATATAGCCAAGGTTTCAATAAACCTTAGTATACGTCCTTAAAGGTTTTTGTATAACACTACAAATTCTGACTTGATGTCAACCTTATGACCAGTCTCAATCAAATGTTTCGCAATGGAGGATGATGTCTGTCTATCCTGTGAACGTATTTGACCACTGGAATCCATTTGTTTCTGCAGCTATTTTATTATGTGTTCATCCACCCTAAATTGTAAACCACGATTATTCCTTCCTATGTACGTGTTTCCACACATACATGTGAATTGATAGACACAATGAGATGTGACACAATCACTTACGTGCTGTTTGGGCTTTTGGTGAAACATAGACCTTGTTTTTTCAATAATGACAAGTTGGGCTACATAAAATGTCCGATTGATGGCTAATTTAAGTCTCCGTTTCAACATGAGACTATTTGTGTCGCCTTTAAAATGGTAACATAATGTAGGCTTGCTTATTTTGGGTGCCAGAAGTGTCATAGTTCTAATCGTATTGCAACCACTCCAGAGGTTTATGAACTTTAATGAATAACCATTATTCATTAACGTATCAGTCAAGAGTTTCGTCTCTACTTCAATCATCTGTCAACATTTAACTTAAATATGAACAACCAAGTAATTGTGAATTATAAACTGAATAAATAAAACCGTACCTGGACAATAGGAAAATTTTTGACTAATCAATTGGTAATTTATCAGTTAAATTAGCTAGAAAGAAATACATGATAATTTCCTGCTAATTACCACTAATCATTGAATACAGATAACAGTACACAATTCAGTCAGTCAGTCAAATACAACGTAGAATCCGATATGTGTATACATTGGTTCAAGTTTCTATATCCTATTAGTATAGTGAGATGAAATTTTTAAGACGAATTTCCAGAGTGATAAAGGTAGTAACACTAACAGTGATAATAGGAAGGATTAAGCATCAAATGTATAGCTCAATGAAAGATAAATTAGTTAAGAAAAGACTATGAGAAATTTAGAAACTTGGAATCTGGAGGGGGGAAGAATGGATGCACTTGCCCTATTTCAAACAATTTTAAGCCACATCATTCAAGGTCCCTAACCATTGGGTTACAATAATCATCTGTTAACACAGTTTAGTCCAATGTTAATGTTTCCATGAACTGGTGCTATATCTTCATTTGGTCATTATTAGCTTTCTTCCAAACTAGTAATACACCAAACAACACTGTGCATCGAAGTCGTCGGTGGTTGGGCATACGTAACACATGTCTCAAGTACCCAATGACTGGATTAAAGATCTACCAAACATCATTTTAATTTGAGCAGGCGGATAATATAATTAATTCTTGACATTTGAAGTGTTTCTGAAGTACATTATATCTTTTTCAACGTTAGAAAATTTCATCATTAAACATGCACATACACAGACATATGCACTAATAATCAATAACAACAACAACAACAACAACAACGAAAAAACAACATACCTTGCATAACACTAAGTGTTGTATCATATCGTGTACTTTGTGTATTAGTAGTAGCAAATGTTGATGATTTCGATGGTATTACCTCGAAAGAATTTACTGAAATCAACGGTTGTTTGTTATTAATACTCTGATTAGTTAATACTATGTTATCACAACTATTATTACTATTACTACTAACAGATGAATCAGTAGTTTGATTATTTTGATAACATTCCACTCCTTTTGACGTTGTTAATGTTAACGACGGCGGTAGTAATGGAGGGCATAACAAATGTAATTCATGTTTAGCTTTACGTTGTTTTACACCATGTGATACAAGATAATTTTCTAATTGACTTAGAAAAGTTGAATTTAAATGTGGTTGATTTATAAAAACTGTTATATCGGTTTGGATTGATAAAGCTAAATTAATGAAACCTTGAATGAATTGACTAGAAAATAAAAAAAAATGTAGAGAAAAAAAACAAAAGACCACTTTTCAGGCAATCGATTAAAACACACTGAAATTACTGAAAGCCAATATTAGAATTAAAGTGTTGAAAATTGTTGGGGTGATCCGGAAAATTGCTTGCAAAAGACAAGCAAGCTTCAGGAAACACTAAGAAGCGTTTCATCCAATCAGCGTTCACTTGGAGTTTTGGCGAGAAATATCAAGGAAGCGAAACGTCATATGCAGATGCTCTGATTGGTTGGCTGCTACACTGCTACTATGTTTAGTAGCATTCCAGAATCTTCTAGCAACCCAAGGACATTTAAAATATTATAAAAACCCTATATTTTCTGTATTAAAATAAACGTTGGAGTAAACTGCTTCTCGCATACTTTGGGTCTTCTCTCTTGTGTTCGGATCGATGTACAATTCTAGCTTGGGGGTTACAGAATAGCTTAGGAGATGAATATAGCGTTCAGTCCGCATGACTTATCAGAAATGAAGGATAAATAATGAGCTGATTTGTTATTTTTTTGTACTAAGACCTGAGAAGATTTGTAGTCCAGATGGATGTTTGCTTTTAGTTGTGATTACGTTTAAACTCTTATATTGTCATTCTGGACAACATAATCAGCGTTTACTTCATGTAAATATGAGCTGCATAATTAATTCATAAGCGTTAAACCAACCTGTTTTGAGTGGTTGCTCTCCGATGTTTGATTAGTTTTTTTATTTACTTCTCTCCCAGTTTTTTCTGTTGACTATTGATCAGGTGATTGGTTTATCATTTTCTTATAGCTTGGTATATTTGGCAAACGTTTATAAGCTTACTGCTTTCAGAAATTCTCTGTAATCGTCTGAATTTTCTCGATTTATAACTTTGAAGCTTTCTCAGTCCAATTCGTTTTTGTGGACATCGACATGCGCTGATACGTGTGATGTATAGTTATACCGCTAGTTGATAGATATGTATAGGTAGATGGAGAAGAGATCCACTTTGTTCAAGGTAGTATTTATCGCACTTGGAGCATGATAGTGCATTTGTCTTTTTTCGCTGCTGTGTTTTGGTCATCACAAAACGTAAAAGTTTCTGTTAACTTGTGAGCAACTTTGAATTTTAAAGGTTTTTTAAAATCCTTATGATGATTTTTTGGAAATTTCTCATATAAGAGAATCATTTGTTTTCATGGAGATAATTTTGTGTAGTTTTGTCGACTTTCTGAACACTTTTTGACAAAGTTGTGAGCATAGCACTTTCCTTTTTACTCAGGACGGATATGAAGGCTGCAGTGAGGTTTCGAGATATGCAGTACACATCTCCCAACCATCTCAGTCGATAAACATCTGATCAAGTTTTGTCGAATGATTTGTATTCTTTACCTAGGACCCTACAACTAACATATATACACATGTAACCCATAGAAGATATTCATGATTGAATACTAGCAGCACATTCATACGCTTTTACCTCAAGAGAAAGTGTTTTATCGAACAAAACAGGTAGAACTGTTGAAGAGTATACTAATTCAGTGATAAGTAGACAGATATTTTGTCTACAATACTGCGGCATTTTGGTAGAATTTTTACTGGTTCCAGCAAAAAAACTTATCAGTATGAGGTTGTGGAGATCATTAAGTTATTGATTGAGATCATAAACCGATTGATGTTAGACCACCATTGAAAACATGGAAGCACTGAACGGCTGTTTCGTCCTATTGTGGGAGGTTAGACATTAACACTGTTGGATTCCAACTTAGTGGTCTAGTAGGTTGAGCGTTCGCGTACGAGACCGAAGGCCCTGTGTTTGAATCCCGCGAGCGGGATCGTGGATGTGCACTAATGAGGAGTCCCACAATAGGACGAAACGGTCACCCAGTGCTTCCAGGTTTTCAATGGTGGTCCGACATCAATCGGTTCATGATCTCAATAAAAAAACTTATTGTTAAAAACAATTAAATGAATGATTAAATCACAACGTCAATCAAATAAAATAACATTCAATTGTAATTAAACTAACGTTAAGCTAATCTTTTTGAGTCCACCATATGGACAGATACAATCAATAATTTGAGATAACAACGAATTATCAATAGAATCAAAACCAATAGAATGTTTCAATAATGGATCATTCATAGAACCCAAAAGAAGATAAATTAGTTGTGTACCATGATCTGGTTGTATTTGGGATAAATTAGCAAATATATTAGCACCTAAAGTGCTGTCAAGAAATAATTTCCCATTTAATAAACAACCAATAAAACGTTTCGATAGATTCATACCAGTATTAGATAAGATTTTTGAATATAATGAAGTATTGTTAAATGATAAAGCAATATGTAGATGATCAACCTGAAAAAACAAGTGAACAAAATGTTGAAAAGAGCAAGAATAATGTTATCGAAACTGTTAGGAGACAACTTATTGAATTAATTGTGGAAAAAGCTAAGACAATGATCGGGATATACTAATTTTTTAATAGGTTCATCAATGTATTTTCCAAACTGCCTAATTTGAAAAAAACAATACGAGGCTTTTTCATGGTCTGTTGCTACCTTGACGTGGTGGTCGCGCTTGCCTACCGTGATGAACCAATCCAGCTATACTAGCTAGAACAATCGATACTCAAGATCGTACTATGACAGACAGGTCGGTTGAAGAACGGTAAGACTAAAAGCAACAAACCCAAGGTCCGAGGACGAAGCCGTACAGCTGACTGTACACAGGTGTGACGACAATAAGGTGTTCCCTTCAGACAACTAAGAATAGCAGCGATGCTGTCTTCCCACTAGGAGGGGTTGGGTTAGAAAAGGTCGACCCTAAATATACACATCTCGCCTTATTCAACAGATATTCGTCTCCAGCGGTTAGGTCTCAACAAGTAACAGAGCTGACACGAAAATCACTCACAAACAGCTCGTGTGTGACCGGTCTCAAGTTATTATGCCTTGAGCACTGCGGTCAGGCCCTCAGGTCATCAATAAAGCCATCCTTAATCCAATTTCCTTTTCAGGTAGATCCAGAAGAGCCGTTTCACGGTGTGGACAACCGGGAAGTGATAACCGCCCTCATATTTCTAACAGTACTCAAGACTGACTGACTGATGGTCTGACTGATCAAGTTAAAAATTTGTTACCTTTGTTAATAGTTTAAAGACTACTCTTAACTATATAGATACGCTGTAACAGATGTAACCTTGGGAATGAAGTCTATTCAATATTTTCCATAATATAATTTTACTGGCGGCTTAAGTTTTGAAAATTTTAATAATCTGGAAATCAACTAATAAGTTGGGAACTCACGTATTAAACGTACAGAGATTAGCCGGTGTAGAAGTGAATGGTAGTTAAACCAAAATAATGAGATCAGTTGACAGTTAGTCTAAGCCTAACTAGTACACATATATTACTTGGTTGGAGTCAACAACAAAACTGTGGTTGAAGACTCGACACAATATATAGCTCAGAATCATTTACAATGGCGAAGATATATTCACTTTTTATTATCCTCATGAACCTGAATTCCTCTATACGAAATTTTCAATTCAATCTTTTTTAACTATACTCCTAATATTTAGTCTTTCTTATTATCATAGTCACTAGATTACTTCAATCTCTTTTGCTATTGACCTTGTTAATCTCATTTCATCACGTTCATGTGTTAAGGCAAATTTTCCGATGCCGAAGTGAATGAGAAAGCTTTAAGTGGTGAAAAAAAGTTACTTAATGAACTTATGTCAATAAGATAGATATAGTAACCGGTTGAAGTAAAATATAATCAGAAAGAGTGGATATAAAATTCCTGCCTTCGCCAAAGCCCTAAAAACTAATATTGAAGATCTCATATGAAATATCCTTCAAAATACATTACTATAGACAAAAGGGATAAAGTATTATTATTAAAATTAAGAATAAACTAATCACTGGTTGAATGGTAATAAATTTATCATCAGTGTCCAAAGCTTACGATTCCATTGTATAAATTCTCGTCAAAAAATAGAACACTGATCAATATGTTCAAGGAAATTTGAAACCTAGAAGTTTGGATACAAAGTTTATCAGTTGAAACTTAGACACAAATAAATCACCACACATAGTCCGTCCAATGAATACGAAAACTGAACGTCAGCAAAAAAACATGGCCTAGTTTAACAACCGACCGTAGCTGCTACTTTGACATGATGGTCTGGTTTGCCTATCATGATGACTCAACCGAACTATACTGGCTGCTCCTTTAGCTTCTATCAAGCCAGGCAGGTCAGTTGAAGAAATGTAAGACTAAAAGCAGCAACCTAAGGTCCGAGAGCAAAGTCGTACTGCTGGCTAAAGAGAGGTGTGACATTAGTAGGGTGTTTACCTCGGACAACCAGCAAGTGCAACAACGCATTTTTTTTCTCACAACGGAAGGAAGGGGTTAGAAAAAATCGACCTGAAAACTGTCACACCTCATTTCACTTCATGAATTCCAGTCTACCGCAGTTAGGCTTTTTGAAGTATGGAGCTAACACATCAAAAACTTACCATAAAAAGGTCGTGCGCGACCGACCTCAAGTAGTTGTCGCTTTACTTCTGTAGTCACGCTCCCAGTTCACTGAGAGAACCACTAATTCAATTTCGTTTTCAGGTCTCTCAATAAGAAATATCCTTCCACAGTGCGAGCGATCAGAAAGTAACATTCGCCCTAATACTTCTTACCAGAACCCGAGATCGTCGTGATTGAATTAAAAACCCACTTAGTTGAGTAACGTTGATCATCACACCTTATCTTTTTTTTCAGACACTAATCGATTATATTTGTTTTATGTTGATGTGAGACTGCTATATTATGACACTTCGCTTAAACATTTATCAGAGACTGTCTGGGTACGTGACATTCAATCAATTACACCCCCCCCCACGGAATCGTTCATTTAAGTTAATAGATATAGCCTCTAAAGAATTGCATTTTGCACAGTGATCATCCAAAGACTACAATTAGGCAGACATAAAATGACGACGAGACATCTGAAGAACTGGAAGTTTACGAACTTATACAGATTTACTATTGATTGGTTGCTAAGTGGTAACTTATGTTATATTTGTCGAGTTATTCAGTATTAGTCGGATTTTATCTATTAAATTACAATGTAGTTACCAACCTAAGTGTTTCAAAAACGCATGAATTACATTTTAATGTTAAATGATCGACGGCAGTTAACGGGAAACCACCTCCTAACATTTCTATCGGTAATTCAAGCAATTAGAACGGAAGTAAGGCAAATCCATCATGAAAATGAAGAGCATTTTAAAGAGTGAAAGATTGATGTACCTTGAATTTTGTAAATTACAGTTCTTATGACCGCATTCTATAATGTTTATTGTATGGAGTACATAGACTACTAAATATAATGGTGCATGATACAGTGGGACAAACAGTGTAGAAGTATGACTTTTGGAGTTACCATAAGGAGGACGATTATTTGTATTGTTATTGTATAATAAGTGTACGTGTGTAATGTTTTATTTCCATATTTTCCTATTTCTAAGCTCTCGTTTGACCGAAAATTGTTGTCGAATATCTTGTTGACAGATAATTCCCATTTAAACATTAAAATTAAAACACAAATTTCAGCGAAGGGATCTCTTTTCAACGAATTTATTATCAAGCTGTACAATCGTATATATATGAAAATTTTGTTTTTGTAAAAGTACTAATTCCGTGAGGAAATGTGAACACAGTTAATATAAAGGTTATAATACTAGAATACGTAATATGAAAAGTCGAACTAGATCGCAACATATCTCTAAGAAGTCACGCATTGTTTGAATTGTCGTTAGATGAACGTAAACAATTTGAGGACTATGTTACTAATGTTACAGAAAAACAGTCACAAAAAGCTAAACGTAAACACTTGGAAACATTGCAACACGTAGACGTGACTAAAAAGTTTCCAGAACATCCAGAAAAGTATGTATTTAATCATTCTTCTATTAAACTTTCGCCAGTCCAAATGCAGGCCTTATCATTGGGTCCCAAGTTCTGTAACAGCACCTCCAAAACCAGTAGACTTCATACACAAATACAATTCGAAAATCTATCAAATCAAACTCATGATCTTATGCCGACATCTCCACAAAATCTCCAGCACTTTAAGTCCACATTACTGGACTGCAGTCATGGATTCGTTAATGCACATTGTAGTAAGAATAACCTATTAACTAAGAACCACTTGGATCAGCTAATACTGTTGAAAAGAAATAAGGATTTAATCCTAAGTAAACCTGACAAAGGAGCTGGTGTAGTACTACTTGACCGCAAAGAATATTTGGATAAAATGAAGTTAATTCTAGAGGATGGTACTAAATTCTCCAAACCTAAAGAAGTTGATAAAACATTACAAATCGAAAAACAGCTAACAGATGTTGTTAAAAATCTTAAGAATAAGGGGATAATAACCCAAGATTTATATAATCACATGCGTCCCATGGGTTCAGTCATCCCGCGCTTATATGGACTACCGAAAATACATAAGCCGGGTTTACCGTTACGACCTATTTTGGACATGTCAAGTTCTCCATACCACAGAATCGCCAAATGGTTAGCGGAAAAATTGGAACCGGTTAGAAGGCAAGTATGTAAACATTCTATTCATGATACTTTTCAATTTATTGATCGTATTAAGGACGTTAATGCTTCCGAAAAACACATGTTCTCGCTTGACGTTAATTCTTTGTTCACTAGCGTACCTTTAACCGAAACAATATGTTATATATGTGAGTATATTGATTCTAACAATATAGATCTAGGTTTGCCAACTGAACACTTGAAAGAATTATTGTTACGCTGTACTTTTAATGTCCAGTTCAGTTTCAATAATGAAATATATAGACAAAGGGATGGGATCGCAATGGGGTCTCCATTGGGTCCAATTTTAGCAGACTGTTTCATGGCAAAAGTAGAAAACGACCAACTGCGTTCAATGATCAATCGATTCCACCTGTACGTGAGATACATGGACGACACGTTTGTTGTTTGTGACAATAATATTGATTTAGATGATATTCTACATACCTTTAACTCGTGCCACCCTTCCATAGACTTCACGTTAGAAAGGGAACAAGACCAATCAATTCCTTTTCTCGATGTACGTCTGATGAGAACGAGTAATGGTTCTTTAAAAAGATCCATCTTCAGAAAACAAACATGGAATGGCCAGCTAACAAACTTCTATAGCTGAGTTCCGTTAAGTAGGAAGAGAAACCTTATCCATTCTTTATGCCATCGCATACATCACATATGCAGTACGGAATGCATTAACGAAGAACTCGCATTCCTGAAGAAGACTTTGACGGAAAATGGTTACCCAGAACGGTTCATAGAAAAGAATATGAATAAAAGCAGTCGCGAGAAGAATTCTAGTTGTTCCGTCCCAAAGAAAAACCTTTATATAAAACTGGAATTTAAAGGTGACCGAACATCGGACGTAATCAAAAACCGTCTAACAACAACTATTAGAAGAACATTTAACGCGGCAAAACTGCGAATATCCTTCACTAGTAGAAACTTATTTTCTGTATCCATAAAAGATAAGCTCCCGCGTCTGGTCGCCTCCATGTGCATCTACCAGTTCACCTGCTCTTGTGGAGCAAGGTACATTGGCCGTAGCCAGCGCTTGCTTTCAACTCGGATACGAGAACATATCCCAGCCTGGTTCTATAAGGGTGAAAGGAAAGCAGTTAGGAGTTCTATTCTTGAACACCTAATCGACTATAACCATTCAACAAATCCACAAATTGATTTTAAGGTTGTTTATATGATTCGTTCAAATCTACCCAGATTTCTTCGTATACAACTTTTAAAAATAGCCGAAGCTCTTGCCATCCAGGAGCTTAAACCAGAACTATGCGTACAAAAGAAGTACGTCTTATCGTTACCGTTACCTTGGCCTTAATTAGTTTGATTATCCTACCATTAATGTTATTATTATTATTATTATTATTATTATTATTATTATTATTACTGCATTCCCCCCTTTACTTATGTCTTATATTCTCATTGTTTTATTCATGAACGCTCATCATATCAGTTTATTTTTGTACACCTCTATGACCTTTAACTATTATAACAAAAAAACATTTTAATCATCTTATTATAATCACTAAATCTATTGTTATTGTTATTATTCATATTACGTAATCTAGTATTATTATAACCCTTTTTTTATTAACTGTGTTCACATTTCCTCACGGAATTAGTACTTTTACAAAAACAAAAAAAATTTTCATATATATACGATTGTACAGCTTGATAATAAATTCGTTGAAAAGAGATCCCTTCGCTGGAATATCTTATTGTTCAAGATTTACGATCAATTAACTTTTCCCATATTACTCCGGGTTTTTTTTATCGTTTATGACTAAAGTGAAGTACACATTGTAATTCTTAAATTGTGTTACTGTGAAGCCAGATATGTCAGGTATATTATTATATGGGTTTTATATCATAGTTGAATTGAATACAATAGAGAACTAATCTGCTTTCTATCCACGTCTTCTGATTGGCCACTAAATCAGAAGGATTTCGAAGAACAACAGAAGTTAAGGTCTTGCTTGCCATCTATTGAAGGATGTGTGTCAATATATAATGCAAATGCTTTTATGTCGTCACATCCACATCACACAGTACCTAATAGAGTCCAAGTAAGAAATCTTTCTTTTCCCGACATAACAGTAAATATAATTTAACAAATTTTATGATATAAAACCTTACCAGAAAAGCATTAATCTCTTTTGATTCCAAAATTCCATTCACTATAGTTTGATCGATTGAATTTTCTGATGTATTAGTATGATAAGTGATAGTATTTGATGAAGAATGAATTGTTGAACACCACCATAATAGAATTAAACGCATTAAACCCTTTAAAAACATATCTAATGCACGACATGGTATCATGAAGGAATCAGTTTTAAAACTGGTAGTTGGATTAGAATAATAATTAATAGGATTAACTTGATGATGATAATGATGTTTGATGGATAATTCACTGACATGATCAATGACCTGTGTATACAAGATAAGAAATTTAAAAAAAAAATGAAAATCCAGTAAACATTTGAAATACAATGAAACAGTCTTTCTTTTTCTTGTAGTGATTTTGCTAATGTGAACAACGCTGAATTTGCTCATTTAATGAATGTACATACTCTAACAATTAATTACCAACGTAAAATTCCTAGCTGCTTCTAAACTAGCTAATTAAGAACGCCATATCAACTAATTAAGTACTCTCTGTCTTCCCTTAAACTATGAGATTGAAATCGCTTCATAACTTTCTTTCTACGAATTAATTCTTTCTTCCTGTACTATATCCTTATATGCAATCTTTCTTTTATATATTACCACCTCTGAATTAACTACTTTTATGAATCCGGTGTCCATCTTGTTGTGTTATTGAGGTATGGCAACTTGGACCAATGCATATATGTGCCTGGTCCTACGTTGTAGCTGACTGATTAATTAAGTACGTTATATTTTTGGTGACCCATTAGACTCACGTGATTTATGTACATATCATACAATGAAATAATCTAGTTATTAGATCTTAATGTGTACATAACTAAGACATTTGTGATACAAAACTGAGTAACACGTTTATGAATAGGTATTTATAATTTAAAAATGACACGAAAGAATTTTGTGCTGATGAATGTCGTTCAGAAGAATGATGAAAGCTTCACGACCAAAATATCCAGCTCAGAGAACAAAACTCCACCAAAAACGTCACAAAAATTAATGAGCCAAATGAAAGTATACAATTAAGATAATATAAGAATGTCCGCTGTTTATTACACGATATATAGAAAAAATATATAAAACTGATTGTTCAAAAAACAGTTCCCAAGATTTAACAATTTCATTTTCTTAAGCACATTCATCTAACACTTGTAAACTATTAGCTGAATGGTTTTTTGATATCTTAATCTAGAGATGTGAATGGTTTGTTGATGGGATGATGAAAACAAATTTGGTGAAAAAAACAAGTCAACTAGAAGTTCCTGTGTAATCGACTCTGGGTTAAACACTATTAGACAGATTAAATCGATTTCAATGAAAAATGAAACCTATGATTTAACCACTTTAAACATCTTCTAGGTTCTGAGAATGATGAAGACATTCTCATTGATAATTATTGGCATAAAAACAAATTACACGGAAATGTTGAGTTAGTTAGATTGATACAATACAAATTCTAGACAGATAGAATCTGATTAGTACGAATTCGACTTAAAAGTGTGACATTAATCAATATCTAATGCTATAAGCACTCAATAACCCCGCGAACGAGTTCGCCGAAAATGAATAAAAGTTGAAAATACTTCGTTCAATCAATGTTCGAAAGCATCTTCCTAGAGAAATCAAGAAAACGATGAAGTGCATTAACTATTCTGATCGGATAACTAAAAATTTTGTTGTCAATCTCAGTATATTTCCAAAATACTCCGGGAAATTAGAACCATACGTAACACTAAATACGTTATTGTTTTCTGCTCCTGAATTAATCTTGGATATAGGGTTCTTTTCATACTTCTTCCTGGATTTTGTTCTTCCGTCTGGAGCTCAAGTGTAGGAGATTTATAGGGAAATAAGAAGCAATTGTAGAAAGTATTAAGAGTTTCAGTATCAAATATATCACACAGAAATCAATTGCTGTTAATATCTCATTCCTACAATATGAGGTCAGTCTCTGTGTATACGGGTGAATCGAAACACTAGTCAGTAGTTCATTTGTTGTAAGTTAAAAGGTTCCTATATACGAGGCCACACCTAAGCATGCAAAATTCATATCTTTCTATAATATGCTTTCTCATAAAGAATTTTGAGATAGTGTAGGAACTACAAAACCCAACAATCTTTGAAACTCACTGACGATAATTAATATTAGTTAATCTCTTCAGAATAATCATTGAGAAAAAAGAAAATAACAGAAAAACAAATATGAACTAACCGGTAGACTGAACAAATCAAGAAGTAAGCCATGTACAGTTCCTTCACGACAATAATACTGTACTGATGATGATGATGATGATGATGTAAGCTGATCCAACAGAAAAGAAGTAGAAGTAAATACTGATTTTGTTGAAAATGGAGACATTTTAAAACTACTTCCAGTATATCTTGCATTTAGACAATTTAAACTATGCGCCATTATACGAAAGATTGGATCGAATGAAACATTATTTCCATCAACATTATTTTTACTAGCATTCCATTGTTTCCAGTTCATTTCATGAATTAAACGAGCATGTATAGGTTTAGACCAGGCAAATAAATAAAGTTTATTGCTTTGATGATTAGTAGTATCATCATTGTTATCATCCTCAACATCATTCGTCGAAGTGGAGGTCAGTGTAACAACCTAATAAGCAAATAAAATAAATAAACAATTAATTCAGTTTTCATTATTGACATATACAACTGTAATTACTGTATAAATTACAACTGATGAATAAGTGTGATATTTATGATTTTAGAATATTAAAGATTCACATTGTGAAAATTAGAACAACACTAAAAGCGAACAATTGTTTTCAATTAGATCGTCATCATGCATATTAGAGTAAAGCCTGATGACGATCTAATTGAAAACAATTGTTCGCTTATATGTGTTGTTCTAATATTTATGATTATCTTTATTGTTGTCATTCTTAAAGGTTGTTTTTTTTTTGTTGGTTTTCTGTTGTTTAGTATTCAGGATTGAATTTCTTGAGTCTCTATTGGTAAATTAGATCTTTGAGTGTAAGTTCCCATTATTGACTGTACATATACATTTTTGGTAATTTTCATAAATATGATTAGCAGTGGAATTAGGAATGTGAGTTTTATCTTATTTTGGGATTCATCAACTTGATCTAACTACATTCTAATGTTGATGTTCATATTAAAAGTTGATAACAGTACCAATAGCTAACACTGGACCCATTAGCTTAATGTATGCCGTGATGGTACTCAAGGCGATAGGTACTGTGTTCAAGTGTCAATGTGAACATTAACATAATGCATAAATATACATTTGGTTAACGTAATATTTCTAAAGTCCATCACATTATTGTGAAATAAAATCTTATTTAGTGGTAAGAAAACATGTAGGTGATTTCTAAATTCCAGCCTACTACAACTAACTGACAGAAAAGTAGTTAAAATGGTACTAAATACTGAACTTTGTGACGTAATTCTGTGATCAGAACAAATACATGAATCAGTGAACTATTTTCCAGTGTATAATTCAAACTGACTGTATTCATTCACTGTACTACTATTGACCAAAGACGGGTTTACTGTGCAGCAGCTCGTTCCGTCCTACTTTATGGCAGTGAAACGTAGCCGGTAAGAGTGAGGGATATTCGTAGGCTACTAGTATTTGATCATAGATGTCTTTGAAATATTGCTCGTATATTCTGGGACCATCAAGTAAGTAGCGCAGTTGTTAGGAAACGAGTACTAAGTAAAGATGGCAAATCAATTGATGAAGTGATGAAACTTCATCAGTTGAGATGGCTGGGACACGTGTTACGTATGCCCAACCACAGACTTCCCCGATATGCGATGTTTTCTGGTGTAGGAGTAGATTGGAAAAAA
Source organism: Schistosoma guineensis (assembly GCA_944470375.2). Taxonomy (NCBI): domain Eukaryota; kingdom Metazoa; phylum Platyhelminthes; class Trematoda; order Strigeidida; family Schistosomatidae; genus Schistosoma; species Schistosoma guineensis. The sequence continues at coordinate 45,009,926 of OX103892.1, read as the reverse complement.
ACTAGAGGCGACCACACCAAAACATGGCACAAGTCCATGAAGTCATTGACAAATGGACTGAGTCATGTTGGTAGGTGTAGACTACCTGGTTGGGATCCGATAGACGATAGCAACCTATGGTTAGAGACCTTGAATGACATGACTCAAAATCGTTTGCAATGACACAGGTGCATCTACTCTTTGTGTCCTCTTAGATTATAACCCTCTGAATTCTTCATGTCCCATTCTTTTTCTCTTTCCAAATTTATTTCACTGTATTATACTCCTTCAATAACATCTTCAAACCTTAATCTTTCCGATTACTGCTTATACTCTTACCGCCTCTACCACTATGGGATTTGAATCGACAACTGCATTGCTGTGCTAATGTGGTGTGGCAACTCGAACTGATGTATGTATGTACGAAGTTCTACGTTGTTACTGACTGACTGATTACTATTGAACAAAAGTGACTTAATTACGATACTAAGATTTACAGATGAGTTAATAAAGTTGAAATACCTGATCGATGTGTATATCTTAAAGAATCTAAATCTTCATAATACAGCCTAAATGTATACTTAACATTAAACTATTTTCAAGTATTATTTAGAATTATCAATTTTTTCAATGATTAATTAACCAATTGACATGATTTATAAGAACAACGATGATAACCCACTGATACATTAAAATGAAAAATGAGAATGTTTTAGCGAAGAGAATTTTCTTTTTGGTGATATGATTTTCTTGAGTAGTACAATTGTATCTCTATGTAATTGTTTATATGTAGTGTAGTCCGTCTATAGTAAAAATAGGGTAGTGTTACAAAACTTATTCGAATATTCTTAACTTATACATATATATATTGGTTGTTGATGATGAAATATAGAGTCACTGAACATCCTCAACTCAAAACGTCCAAGATTCTCAAGTATAGAGCAGAACTATTATAATTGATTTATTGTGAATCCAACCCTCTACTGTCAAACTAGCATTATAACAGAGTCAAAGATGGGTTAGATTATTACTAGTCACTCTGACTTTATTTGTGTGTAAATTAATTTCATCTGCTATGTTAACATGTAACAAATTTAAGTCGATACAAAATAAATACTAGGATCAACACACTACTAATACAACAAGAATATCATTTTACGGTGCGTGCTACTTATATTGACAAGTGTAGTATATAACGCAAGTCAGGAATGTCATTCCTGGCAGCAGAAAATTGGGAAGATCAAGAAAGGAAGAACGGGAATAGAAAGCAATTAGTATGAAAATGCATTAACAATTAAGTTTGAGACAATTATTGAACATTTTGCAAATTAAGAATTATAGTATAGTTTTTCTATTTTACCAAGTAACTCTATAATTATCTGCTAGATATAATTCGGTTTCAAAAGAACGACTACCCAATCAACTTCATCAAAAAATACCAATCGCACACAGCATCAGAACTTGAGTGAAGTACAGAAATCAATAAAAGGGTCGCCCTACCATACACAAAAGATATATCAGAAACCGCAACGAAACTGGTGAAAACCTTCAGGATAGGTGTGGCACGCTAAACCGACAAAATCACTACAATCAATCCTATGCAAACCAAAAGATGAAATAACAAAGGAAAACAAATCAAACATCATCTACAAAATAAATTGTGCCAACTGCGAAAAACACTACATCGGACAAAGCGGACGCCCCCTTCACCTTCGCCTACATGAACATCAACTAGCAGTCAAACGTCATGATATCTCTTCACTTATATCAATACACTTGGACAACTACGGACACTCATTCGATTGGAAAAATGTAGAAATCTTAGACAAAGGAAATTCCAAAAACACCAGAGTATTTTTAGAAGCCTGGCACTCAGGTCAATCAGCAATCAACAAGCACATTGATATCTATCCAATTTATCAACCAATCAGGAAAATCATGCACAAATATAGGAACAAAAATCAAACCAATGGTAGATACAACCAAAACAAAGAAGTAAACAATGATAAATTTACGGTAAATAAGGAACAATCAACGTCGAGGTGTACAGAACAAGCTGTGAAGCGCATATTGAGGAATTCGACCACTTCACTTCTATTTGAAGTTTGTGCTGATGATGTCGTTCAGAAGAACGATGAAAGCTCCACGACCAAACCATCCAGCTCAGAGAACAAAACTCCATCAAAATAATTCGGTTGTCCTCACCTGTGTTCTCCTTCACTCAGTCAGTCAGTCAGTAACAACGTAGAACTTCGTACATACGTACATCAGTTCGAGTTGCCACATCACATTAGCACAGCAATGCAGTTGTCGATTCAAATCCAGTAGTGGTAGAGGTAATAAGAGTATAAGCAGTAATAGGGAAGATTAGGGTTTGGAGATGTTATTTAAAGAGTATAATCCAGTGAACTAAATTTGGAAAGAGAAAAAAGAATGGGACATGAAGAATTCAGAAGATTAGAATTTGAGAGAACACAGAGAGTGAATGCACCTGCGCCATTGCAAACGATTTTGAGCCATGTCATTCAGGGTCTCTAACCATCGGTTGCTATCATCTCGCGGTCCCCAACCAGGTAGTCTACACCTACCAACATGACTCAGTCCATTTGTCAATGACTTCATGGACTTGTGCCATGTTTTGGTTTGGCCGCCCCTAGCTTTCTTCCAACCTACTCCTATTCCACTAAACATAGCACGTCGAGACAGTCGGTCGTTGGGCATACGTAACACGTGTCCCAGCCATCTCAACTGATGAAGTATCACTACAATTTCGATATCCTTCTTCTAATGCAAGCATAAATCATAGAAAAGTTTTCTATGGGATTTCGAAGAAAAAAAATAAGAGAATTCTTTAAAAATCTACGCTCGATTTACAGTCAGTCAGCTACAACATAGGATCAGGTACATGTATATGCATCGGTCCAAATTGTCATACCTCATTACCACAACAAGGTGAACGTCTGATTCATAGAAGTAGTTAATTCAATAGTAGTAATGTATATATATATATATATATATATATATATATAAGAAAGATTGTGTATAAAGATACAGGGAAGAAAGAATTAGTTGGTAGAACTTACATCACATGGTTTATGCCATTGTCCAAATGAATCTAATATAATTGGAAATTGTTTAATATAATTTAATTGAGTACTTTTATTCAATTCAATATCAATATTTACCAAATTATTGATAGTTTGATTCGTTTTTTGTTTATTATCATTTATTGATTTATTATTTTGATAAATATTGATTTCAGTTCTATTATGTAATCGATATTCAGTGAAATATTCTTCATATAAACAATAATCTAATAATGAATACCAATGTGATAATTTTTTATTAAATTCATATAATGATTTATTATATATTGAATATGTTCTATAATCTGTATTATCATTATTATGATGATTCATTATTGGTAGATTTGGACGTAAAGCGAGAATTTCATCAATTGTTGAAGTAGATGGTAACTTTAAGAAGAAAAAAAAAGAAAATGAATAGAATTATTATATCAGATGGGTTTTGTGGATATTATAGTAATTTCAATGGTTAAGATCATGAGTCAGTTGAAGCTAGACCACCATGAAAAACCCGGAGGCACTGGACGGCCGTTTCGTTCTATTGTGAGACTCCTCGGCAGTGCGCATCCGCACCTCGCGCTCTGCGAGGTTCGAACCCAGGACCTACTGGTTTCAACTCGGTCTGTTGTGAGATAGTAACTCACTGAAGAAAATGTTGGATGTGTCGATCGATTTCATGGATTAGTTGAAGTTAGACATTAACACCGTTGGATTCCGGCTCAGTGGTCTAGTCATTAAGTGCTCGCGCGCGAAACCAGTAGGTCCTGGGTTCGAATCTCGCAGGGGGCGGGGTCGTGGATGCGCACTGTTGAGGAGTCCCACAATAGGACGAAACGGCCGTCCAGTGTCTCCAGGTTTTTCATGATGGTCTAGCTTCAACTGACTCATGATCTTAACCATTGAAAATTATAATAAACAATGATAATTATGATAACTTGAACAACTTAATGGTAACAATTAAGACCGTGAAATAGGGTTGACTCAAGTTCTAATTCCACAATCAATTTCTTTTTAAGAGTTCAGTTATCATTTGCTATTAAGTAACAGCTAACATGAAACTTGGAGGCTTAGGGTATCTTATTGACTATCTCCAACTATTTAATATTAAAATATTAGTGCATATGACGTTGAATCATTTAGATTAATAGTTAGATTGTAAATTGATGGGTAGAATTTGATCAATCTGAAAAATTAGACAAACATGATATTAGCCACTACCCAATGATCGACCAAGTAATGGTAATCACTAGGCCTTCTACTTAGAATAAGAATATGTACTCGGTGCACAAGCTGAGTATATATTATTTATTTAAACACATAAATCACTTGATTTGTGTGAGGGCTAGGATACTGCCCGAATGCCCAGACTGAAGCAAGTGGCTTTCTTAAGAGTCCACACCCGGAGCCTTTGACCTAAAGGTCTAATCCACAAGGCAGTGGAGTAATGTCAGGAGATGCAGTCCCATGGTAGCCAGTGATCAACAATAGGTTTATACGCCATTTGTCCTTTCAGGATCCTGGAGCCCATGTACACCATTGGTATAAAATATGAGTTTTCCAACTCCCTTATGTGGACCCTCCGTGTCCACCAATCCGGTTAAAGCTCCGACATTCGCTTTCTGTCTTTTCAATTTTGTAAAACAACACCCCTGCCACGAGGGTTAGTCAGTAAGCTACACCGTAGGATCAGGCACATATGTGCATGGATCCAAGTTGCCATACGTCATTAGCACTACAAGGTGAATACCGGATTCATAGTAGTTAACTGCCTCGAGAAGGCAATGAGTAACACTTCCCAGTAGGTGGTTGTATGCATGTGGCTATGTGAGAGCATTCCGAGGGGGAAAGTTGACTCTCTCCACTCTCGGTCGTACCAGAGCATTTGAGGGTATAAAATTCCAATATAAACCACCTTCGATGTTCTTCAATGTGTTCGACGTACTATCATGGTCCATGTGATGGACTTAATGAATCATCTATTTGGTAGCCAATTATAAATTCATGAGCTTGAAACTCAAACACATACATAATACCCTTATCTGTGTTATTTTCCTTTTAACTAACATAACGCATACGTTGAAACTTTTACCAGTTTTTTATCAGTCGGTCACTAACTTTTACATTACAAAATTATACTAAAGGTTTACTATGTTAATGTATAGCTTTTGGTCATGGAATCTTACAATGCACACAAGAAATACAAATTATCCTTATCATTACTAATAAAAACAACTTACACCAAGTTTTTCAATGAAAAATTGACGAGATTCTGAACCATAACATTTCGATAAAACAAATACACGTGGTCGATTTATAGTTTTTACAGGAATGAGTGGTTGTTCGTTCCCATCAGACATAGTACAGTTGACCAGTATACATTGATCATTGAAATATTCAACAACATCTTCTTCCTCATCTTCTGTGTTATGCACAGAATTGTTATTTCCTAGATCACTGCTACAGTTATCATTTAAATATTTCGAGTTGAGTAAATGATTGTCAATAACAACAGATTCCCAACAAACAACATCAATATCAACCAAATGATATGCAGGTGTAGACTGGTCTACTTCATCATTGCTACCGCCACTAATGTCTATATCAACATTTGACCGTTGACGTCGTTTTCCTGGTACTGTTTTCATTGAAGTTGATGATTTCGACATCGCCTCGCAAACAGGACATTTATAAACGTTGCTTTCATAAAGATCAACATTATCAGTATTGACAGTAGTAGTATCACTACGTGGACGCTTATGCATAGGTTTTCGTGTTATCATCGTATTTGGACATTGAACTAAAATACATGGATAGGTAGGATTTGCAAATACCAACCGAAGCCAATCAATTAATGAATGCTCCGTACTTGAATCAATTGTCCGTGAATAATCACCAACGACATCATGAAGATAATATTGTACAGCAGTACGATATATAAATAACATAAGATCTGGTGTTAGGTGTACAGAATCAATAGAATTGTCCCTAACTTTTTCCCCTAAACATTTCATTAAAGCCTGTAGAGAAGGGAGTAGGTGGGAAAAAAATGAGAGAAAATAACACTCACTGGAAACAAAATATTATGAGAAATATTTTCACGTAAAATTTTATGTCAATTTCATTTAACCGATTAGTATCAGTCATTATCTTTAACGTTTTACAATCTAACTAGCCCGAATCGGTCAGCTTGAATGCAACTAGACGATTTGAACTTCGCAAATCACCTAATCCCTCAATCCCATAAACATCAACGAATGCAGGTCAACACAACCAATGTAGCAGCAGCAGCAACCTATGCATCAGTAGACCTCAACATTACACAAGGCAAAAAGCAACATCCTCAAATACAACACGGAGAACATCAACACAATCACACTTGATGGAAAAACTCTGGAGGATGTGGAAACATTCACGTACCATCATCAAAAGAGTAAATGCACTCATAAACAATTGTTTACATAAGATACTCAATGTCCGTTGATCGAATACCACCAGCAACAGCCTACTGTGGAAGAGAACAAACCAGATTCCAGCTGAGGAGGCAATTAGGAAAAGACGTTGGGAGTGGATAGAACATACATTGCGTAAAACATCAAACTGCAACACGAAGCAAGCACTAACTTGGAATCCTGAAGGGAAACGGCCAAGAAACACGCTGTGTCGAGAATCGGACACAGACACGAAAAGGATGAATAGCAACTGGAAAGGATTGTCCAAGACATAGTTGGATGGAGAATGCCGGTGAGTGGCCTATGCTCTTCCACAAGGGGTAACAGTTGCAAGTAATTAAGTAATGTAAGCTGTCCTGGACTCAGTGTTGAATAGGGAATAGAAGAAGCAACAGACGAACTTGTTGTACCAAATAGGTAGCCTCTATCTGCAAACACAGTTCAGTTCAACATCCATTTCGTGTAGTTACGTTAATTTCATATATTGGGTCATCCTGACGATGAAATCAGATGATAATCGATTCATCGGTGTATCATGTATAAGTTTAATCAATCCACGGTATTGAGCACCTCTTTCCCTTTGTTTTCACTAAGTAACTTACAAGACTGAAGATACTAGACCTAGTTCCTGATTGATGGGTTTTAAATGAGTATTGTCGAAGAGTCATACACTAGAACGAAACGGCTGTCTGGTGCTTCCAGATTTTCAATGGTTAACTAAATTCGATCAATTCATTATCTTACAACATTATACTAATAACAACACTAGTAAAACAAATATCATTTCATAAATATACTTTATCACAAACGAACAACAATTACAAATTTACTTCAAATGTTGAACGATCAGGTTGATTAATAAGACCAATAGATTTTGTAAATTGACTATTCAATGGATTACTAACAATATATGAACCAGGTGACCAAATATAACAAGTATCTTTAAGAAGTTTAAATAATTGAATATTTTGTAATTGTATTTGATAAAATGCTGAAGGAGAATAAATCATTCGTGAATCAATAGGACACATAAGTTGACAGGATGATGTAGTTAATATAGTTGATTCAATTGGTAACCAAGCAGTTTCACGTAGTTTATATAACCAAGATGAATAATCTAAATAATATAATGTATCATTAGTAGTAATAGTAGTAGTAGGTAATCCATCATTTGTGCTTGAATCCAATGTATCCAATGAATCATTTTGAGTTTTTATACGAGTGAATAATGCAGATTGAACTCTTTTTAAAAAAATTAAAGCAAAAAGATAAGTGTATTACAAAATTTCCTAAATTAAATTTAACAAACTATACACTCATGATAATTAGATAAATGAATTGACTCGATTAATTTCACACTTTTACAGGTGGTAATGAGTAAATGTAACTGTGTCATAAATATGAACTACTGAATTTCAATTCAATGATCTGATCCTTGACATGAATTGTAAGTGACCACAACTACAAAGGAACTGCAAGCTTGAATATCAAGTATCCGCTGATCAATCAAATATAAGCAACGTAGAACTAGGTACATATCTGTATTGAGATTTAGATGGTGGTTGGAGGTAGTCAACAGGAAACCCTGGACCCGGGTTTCGTGCTACTTGGCACTCGTCAGCAAGGTGTACCTGTAATCTTGAGGGAACTGGTGCTCCCTGGCGGATTCGATCTCGTATCATGGCTCGGATAGCTCAGTCGTAACGTCTCTGACTGTGAAGCTGGGTGACACGAGATCGAATCCGCCAGGGAGCACCAGTTCCCTCAAGATTACAGGTACACCTTGCTGACGAGTGCCAAGTAGCACGAAACCCGGGTCCAGGGTTTCCTGTTGACTACCTCCAACCACCATCTAAATCTCAATACATAGGGCCCGCAGTGTCGAGTCACCTAGACTGGTGGCCACATTGCAACATGATCGATAGCATTCGATCTGCACTAATAAGGACTAGACAAGCATGACATTGATCACCACCCAGTGATCAATCAATTGTGACATATCTGTAGCACTTGTAAATTCTCATGCCAAATCAGACTACCAAGATCAAATTATCAAGAGAAATGCTAGAATATTAGAAGTACTAAGAGTATAACTAGTAGTAAAGATTAGTAATTGAGAATATGATTTGAGAAGAGAGAATAAATCCGCGGAAAAAAATGTGTCTGGAGGCTCCCAAATGCCCTGGTACGGCCAAGAGTGGGGAGAGTCCGCTCTCCCTCTCGAAATGCTCTCTCACGACCACGCGCATATAGCCTCTGCCAGGGAAGTCCTACTCACTGCCTTCTCGTGGCACCGGTGTTGTTTACGAAAATGAGGGGACGAAAAGCGAATGTCCGGCTCTTTAACCGGATTCCGAACCAATGATGCACACGGGCTTCAGAATCCTGCGGGAACAATTGACGTATGAACCAATCGTTGGTCACTGGCTACCATCAGACTGCATCTCCTTGCGATGCTCCACTACCTTGTGGGTCAGACCTTTAGGTCAAAGAGTCGGGGTGTGGCCCTCTAAGAAAACCACTTGCTTCGGTTTGGGCACCCGGGCAGTATCACAGCCCTCACACATATCAAATGATATCTGTGTGGCGCATATGTATTTGGTGCCTCCTTGTACCAATACCTATGTGTTAAAATAACATAAAATAAAATGTCCGGAGCGGGAGTAAAGAATGAATACGTTTGTGTTAGTGAGATCTATCTTAAAACATATCGCACAAAGTCTATGACCAATGATCATGATAATCGCACGAACTCCAATCAAATCGTCCGAAACTACTAACACAGTTTGCTTCAACAGTCGATGAATTCATGGACTAAAGCCATATTTTAATTTGGTCACCCTTAGCCTTCTTTCAAACTACTCAAGTCTTGCTTAGACTATTTTTATAAGGACTATCAATAATAATTCAGCTGCAAGCACATAAGTGTGTCTAAGAATTGAAACATGAATTTCATTTAGTACTGGACATAAAATATTACATAAAGTTGTTATTATTATTGCCATTATGAGTTGTTGGTACTGTTGTAGCATTATTACAATCTATTGTATAATTTCATGAAGATTTGTTTAATTTAACAAAATGGTTTATTGTAAACTTTTGTCAGTAGGAGAACGAAACGAAAACTAGGGAAGTTATGAACAAGTTACTTGTCTGTTTACGACTAAGATTATTCAATCTAGATACAAAACTTAAACGTAGTTGTAAAATTTGTGATACTAAACTTCTATTCAGGGTTACGGTACTGTAAAAATGAACAAAATGTGAAAGTTATCTATTTGAACTAGAATGAGAAAGATATCCACTAACGTCCCCGATATAAATCCACTTATTTACAGTTTCCAATTCAGTGAATGTTAACTTGTCGCAAAATCTGTCTTCAAACTGTACAAATACCTACAACAAATAATTGAATAAACATGAAATAATAATTAAAATCAAATGATAGATGTTTGACAGAAGTCAGGAAGAAAAATCTGGATCTAGATCGTATGTTAGTTTCAATCACAGTTGTCCACACACATAGGACTGAAATATTGAAATTGATTGATCAATGAGTCATGAATTTTGTTGACCAAGTTTGTAATGTGTCAGGTTGGAAGTTGTTAACAAAAGACTCTCTTGGTAGAATATATCCAGTTTGATAACCATTAAAGGGAAAGATAAACATGAAATTCATCACTAATGCTCAATAATCGATAGATATCCCTATCAAATAGAACAACACAACAGCATGACGAATTCACTTACAAGTACAATATTGAACATTTTTAGTTATGATTGGTGAAAAACAAACAAACAAGAAATTAGCTTACGGACTATATGAAGACCAATTATCATGTAGTAGACAGCTTAAACGTTCAGCCATCTCTTTCCCCATTAATTTATCTTGAAGTCGGGCAATACAGGTTAGAAGTAGATCAATACCAGGTGAAGTATAATCTTCAATTAAATATATAGTACTATTGTTACTTAATGGTGAATTCATGATTGATAATGTTAGACCTTGTTTTTGTAATGCTTCAATGATTGACTTTTGTAAACGATGATTTATTGGTAAAGATATTGCATCTTTTAATATACTTGATGATGTAACATCGTGTTTAGAAGTTGTACCAGATACTTGGTAAAAATATTTGATTTTGTGAACGGACAATAAAGTGCACACACCTTGTAAATGTAAACAAAAAAGGAAGGAGAAAAGGGACAAAACAATGTAACATAAAATTCAGCTATGCAAATTCAATTCTTGAAGTGTACACAGTTTCTTAGTAAGAATAAAATTGTTATGACTTTTGCCCAGTTAATTTATCACTTGATATGATCGCAAATTAAACACCAACTTATACGAACTTGGCACTGTGCCAAACCAATGATGCGTTAACCATTACGCTCAACCTAAAGTCAACTCTGAGTTCATATTGGTTCATCTTGACTAGCTCTGTCTCTTAAGTCCAGAACACAGTCTTAGCTTCCACTATATGAATAACATATTTTAGATATACTTAGTTTATATACAAATAAATCAAACCGCATCATACCATAAAATAGAAAATAACAACTATACAAGATCAGATCAAAAGTGGTTGTGAGTGGGAGAGACTGTAGCTAATAAATTGGGTGTAAATTAAGAATAGTAAATAGTATAATAGTAGTCAATATGTAAGAATATGACATTTGCAGTTTTTTATTTGATGTTAACAGCAGAATAAATTAGTCGTTATGAACAAATATGATCCCATTACATAGAATTGTGGTTTTACGAGTAGAAACAACTGGAATACTTAATTCAAATTTTATTTTGAGTAACAACACAAAAACGATACACATAAGTCAGTCAGTCAGTAACAACGTAGAACTTCGTACGTACGTACATCAGTTCGAGTTGCCACACCACATTAGCACAGAGATGCACTTGTCGATTCAAATCCCGTAGTGATAGAGGTAATAAGAGTATAAGCAGTAATCGGGAAGATTAGGGTTTGGAGATGTTATTTAAAGAGTATAATCCAGTGAAAGAAATTTGGAAAGAGGAAAAAAGGGACATGAAGAATTCAGAAGATTAGAGTTTGGGAGAACACAGAGAGTGGATGCACCTGCGCCATTGCAAACGATTTTGAGCCATGTCATTCAGGGTCTCTAACCATCGGTTGCTGTCATCTCGCGGTCCCCAACCAGGTAGTCTACACCTACCAACATGACTCAGTCCACTTGTCAGTGACTTCATGGACTTGTGCCATGTTTTGGTTTGGCCGCCCCTAGCTTTCTTCCAACCTACTCCTATACCACTGAACATAGCACGTCGAGGCAGTCGGTCGTTGGGCATACGTAACACGTGTCCCAGCCATCTCAACTGATGAAGTTTCACTACTTCATCAATTGATTTGCCATCCTTACCTAGTACCCGTTTCCTAACAACTGTGTTACTTACTCGATGGTCCCATGATATACGAGCAATGTTTCGAAGACACCTATGATCAAATACTAGTAACCTACGGATATCCTCTACTCTTACCGGCCATGTTTCACTGCCATAAAGTAGGACGGAACGAACTGCTGCGCAGTAAACACGTCCTTTGGTTGATAGACGGATATCTCGCCTACGCCATAAATGACGCAAGTTGGCAAAAGCTAGTCGAGCCTTCTGTATCCGTGCTGAGATTTCGTCACACACCAAACCACAAGGGCTGATGAGACTTCCAAGATAAGTGAAGCGGTCGACACACTCAACTACTTCACTCCCTATCACTAGTTCGGGTGTCGATGTAACCCAATCCTGAAGCAACATTTTGCATTTCGAGGGAGAGAATCGCATCCCGAACATGCTTGCATTGTTGCTTAGAGTGGTCAGAAGACTCTGCATTTTGTCAGCGTCTTCACCAAATAAAACTATGTCATCTGCATATTCTAAGTCAACAAGTGAACCTCCTGGTAGAAGTTCAACCCCTGTAAATTTAGATGAGGAGAGTGTTATCTCTAAAAGTACGTCAATGACAAAGTTGAACAAGAATGGGGAGAGTGGACAGCCCTGACGAACACCACTTGAGGTGATCAATTCTGATGACAGTTCGCCATAAGCTCTCACTCTACCAGTTGTGTTCGAGTAGAGAGCCTTTATAAGGTTAATGTACTTCTTTGGTACTCCTTTCAGTGACAAACACTGCCATAGAACCTCACGATCAACGGAGTCGAATGCCGCCTTAAGGTCGAGAAATACTACCATTGTGGGGCGTCTGAATGTGTGTCTGTGTTCTAGAACCTGACGTAGTGTGAATATCTGATCTATACAACCACGTCCAGGTCGAAAACCAGCCTGGTTTTCTCTAGTCTGCTCTTCACGAGCTTTAGTTAGGCGTCGAAGTATTATTGAGGCTAATATTTTAGACACTATATTAGTCAAACTGATTCCTCTGTGATTGTCACAAGAGGACTTTTGTCCTTTCTTAAAAACTGGCACAATCAGTGATTGAGACCAGTCAGATGGGATTACGTCCAGTTCCCAAATTCTACCTAAGACCTCAGTTAATCTCATTGCTAATACTGGACCACCATCCTTAAAAATCTCAGGAGTAAACCTGTCAGGGCCTGCTGCTCTCCCTCGTTTCAGATTTCCTATGGCTTTTTCAACTTCGTAAAGGGACGGAGGACTTACATTAACTTGCCATTCAGGTTGACTGGAGATCGTGGGAAACCGAAGTGTGGCTGAAGGCCAGTTGAACTGATCCCTAAAGTGTTCTGCCCATCGATCCAATCTCCTGGATTGAGAATGAATAATATGTCCATCTTTCTCTGAGATTGTTTCGCTAACGGTCGGGTTCCTAATTCCGGTTTCCTTAACGAGTCTAAACAATTGTCTGCTATTACCTATTGCCGCTGCCTTTTCCATCTCTCTTGCTTTCGCTACCCACCACTGTTCGCGATCATTGCGTAGACTTCTTGTCAGCTTGCGCTTAAGCTGACTCCGCTCTTCATTATGTTCAGAGCCAGGTGGAATGAGTTTTCGAGCATCTATCAGTGCGATAGATGCTGCTGAGATCCAGTGTTGCTCCCTAACTTTACGGTTTACCTTACTAGCAGATATCACTGCTGTTTCCACAGCTTTTCGGATATCGTTCCATGCTGCCTCGGGGTGGGCATCACATACATGGCTGCCTAACTGTTTTCCTAGTTGTTCCTGAAATATACTCTTAGCTTGACTATCATTAAGTAGGCCCTAAGAGGTTTCCTTGCAGGATCTTTCCTACGTCCAGTAAGACGCAAGCAAATACGCGCTCGCACTAGAGCATGATCTGAATCTAGGCATGTGCTCCAGAATGAGCGACAGTCTTCTATCGAGCCCCTCCATCGGTGGCTGATAGCGATGTGATCTATTTGGGTCCAACGTTGGGACGAATTAGGGGGTCGCCATGTTAAAAGATGTTTTTCCTTATGCTTAAAGTTAGTATTTGCAAGGAACAGGCGGTTATCTGAGCATAGCTGCAACAGACGGTCGCCATTATCTGTTCTTTGAGCCACGACACCATAAGATCCACCTAGGTGTCTTTCCTTATCGCTTAGTTTACCTACTTGAGCATTAAAGTCACCGGCCACTATTACTACATCCGAGCGCTTAGCTTTTCGGAGAAGGTCCGAAAGCTTTCTGTAAAACTCATCTTTTACATCATCTGAGCTGCAGTCAGTGGGAGAATAGGCAGAGACGACGAAGAGGCAACGACGAGTGTCCCTATCTTTCCGGATTCTTACTGTTCCGTTCAGTCGGACAGCGCACAAACGACTGTTACTGGGATCCACTCTAAGAGAGCTAGTTCTGCCCTAGGACTCAATGCTATACCTACGCCGGCGAGGCCACGGGAAGCAGAATCAGGGCTTCCAGATACACGAAGCGTAAATCGAGTCGGTTCTTTATTTTGGCATGGTGAGGTCAAATGAATGACGCTACTTGGATCCTGTATGCGCGTTTCGGAGACGCAGCACACATCGATGGCGCGAGATTCTAAAGTTTTAGCTAAGGAAGCCTGCTGTCCTATTTGGCAAAGTGTTCGTACGTTAAAAGCTCCTACGTGTAGTTTAGAGCGTGGTTTCAGGAGACCAGGAATGGCGTTCCACGTACTCGAATCGTTTGCCCTAGCGGTGCGAGGTGATAAAGAGACGTGAGGAGGGTTAGTCGGGAGGATAAGAGAGGTATTAGGAGGTGTAGGAAGGATTTGAATGTGACCACCTTGGTCTCTTGTGCTGTTACGGGTATGAGGGCTGATGTCACTTCCCGGCTGCCCACACCGTGGAAGGGTATTTCTTGAGGAACCTGAAAAGGAAATTGGATTAGTGTTGGTCTTGACGACCTGGGAGCGTGACCGCAGAGCCCAAGGGACAACTGCTTGAGGCCGGTCGCGCACGGCCTTTTTGTGGAAGGTTTTTGACGTGTTAGCTCCGTTCTTCAAGGGGCCTTACCGCCGGAGACGGAAATCCGTGAGGTAAGGTGAGGTGTGCATTTTTAGGGTCGACCTTTTCTAACCCCACCCCTCCTTGTGGGAAGGCAGCATCGCTGTCATGCTGGTTGTCCGAGGGAAACACCTTACTGCTGTCACACCTCTCTACAGTCAGCAGTACGACTTCGCCCTCAGACCTTGAGTTGCTGCTTTTAGTCTTACCGTTCGCCAATCGACCTGCCTGGCATGGTAGAACCTGCAGGAACATATGTTCCAGCCAATATAGCTCGGTTGGGTCATCACGATAGGCAAGCCCGACCACCGCGTCAAGGTAGCAGCTTCGATCGGGGGTAGCAGCTTCGATCGGGATACACATAAATCTGTTGTTGATGAAGCTCAAATTGAACGAAACATATGCAGATTTAAATATTATGCTATTAATACTTTATATCGAAATATAATTAGATAATAAGTGGTCTTGAGTGTTGTTAAAGGTATCAGAACAGTTATCACTTCCCGGTTGCTCACACCATGGAAGGTTTCTTCTGGAGGTACCTGAAAAGGAAATTGGATTAAGGATGGTCTTATTGACCTGAGAGCATGACCACAGTGCCCAAGGCATAATTACTTGAGACCGGTCACACACGAGCTGTTTGTGAGTGATTTTCGTGTCAGCTCTGTTACTTGTTCAGACCTAACCGCTGGAGACGAATATCTGTTGAATAAGGCGAGATGTATATTTTTAGGGTTGACCTTTTCTAATCCCACCCCTCCTTGTGGGAGGGCAGCATCGCTGTTATGCTTGGTTGTCTGAAGAAAACACCTCAGTGCCGTCACACCTCTACACAGTCAGCTGTACGGCTTCGCCCACGGACCTTAGATTTACTGCTTTTAGTCTTACCGTTCTTCAACCGACCTGTCTGTCATAGTAAGACCTTGATTAACGATTGTTCTAGCCACTATCACCCGATTAGTTCATCACGATAGGCAAGCGCGACCCCCACGTCAAGGAAGTAACAACGTTCGGTCTTAGGAATATTGCTCGCAACTGAGGGGATCATCAGGTAAGTAATAATGAGGTTAGACACGAGGCATTAAGGAATGACAGTAAATCAGTTGATGAGGTTGAGAATTTTCAACAACTAAAATGGTTGGGTCACGTGTTACGTATGCTTGACGCGCAATGCTCACTAGTATATGGGATGTTTGGAAGAAAGTTAGGGGCGGCAAAACCAAAACGTGGCATCAGTGCTCGGAGTTACCAACTTCTTGTTGGTAGATGCAGACCACTTGGTTAGGGTTCGCGTGACTATCGTAACCAATGGTTGGAGACTCTTGGTGACATGGCTCACAGTAGATCACAATGGCGTAGGTGTATACACTCTCTCTGCCCTTAAACTATGAGATTAAAAGCGCTTTATATCTCTCTTTCTACGAACTAGTTCTTTCTTCCTGTACTATATCCTCATATGCAATCTTTCTTTTATATATTACTACTATTGAATTAATTACTTCTATGAATTTGGTGTTCATCTTATTGTGCTAATGAGGTGTGGCAACTTGGACCGATACACATATATCCCTGGTCTTATGTTGTAGTTGACTGATTGATTGAATTAGATAATAACAGTAAAAACAAATAAGTAACTGAATAATTAAAAAGAAAATAAAAAAAGAAGTAAACTAACCAGCTTTTGAAAAGAGATCATACCATCGAGAAGCTTGTTGTGGATTCGTTGAAAAACCTTGAAAATATTTTGGTGACACAGTAAACATACAATCAGAATCATTTATTTGTTCAATTAAAAATGTGAATAAATCAACTTCTAATTGTTCCATAAAATTTCTATCCATATTCACTGATGATGATGATGATGATGAAGAAGCAATAGTAAAAGTAGCTGGAGGTAAAATAATTGGTTGATCACGTTGTAATCCATTTTCATAATAATCACATAATGCTGGTAGAATAGAATTTTCTCCAAATTTATTTGAAACAACAATTGGTAGAATAGTTGAAAATTCATTAATATTTTCTATTGGATAATAATGACTTTTATTGAAATGAATTGAAGTATAAAATTGTGCTATAGTTATATACCAATTCATTTGTATCATTGATACATTCATAAAATTATCATTGGATTGTTTTACCTTTAAATATGGAATAATCCATTTTGTTAAAACAATAGAAGGATAAGCTATTTGTAAACCTAATCCAATTGGTGATTGATCAGTTAATAAAGTGGAATAATCTTTATGATAATTAATTTGATTTGATTGAAAAGCATCTGGTTTAATTAATGGTCCTAATTTTTCGATTAATTGAATATAATCATCTATAAAAAGAAGAGAAAAAAAAAATAAGTAAAGGAAAAAATTATGGTGAGACTTTAATTTATGAATGAGACAATCAGAAGCGTTTTTGAGATTTCATGGTCACGGCGCCAACTTCAGTGCTTAATGCTAACGCACAATCGGTTCAAAACGTGATAATTGAGCGGCTATAACAAATAAAACAGCGAGACTATAATTTGTGGACGAATCAATCAGGTATAAGATAATAGATCTCGGATTTGGGTGCGAAAGCGTTTCATCTATTTGGCGAAATAAATTTCTGGCATTATAGATGATGTCAGTTCGTGATGAAAACCGCATATATAATTCCTAACTAAGGCAAATTATGACAATTATTGCGAACTGGATAATAAAAGCACCAGTAACACTGGCTGGTTCTAAAATATATACGGATGTTTGGAGAGCGTACAGACTCCTACATAGGCTTGGTTATGTACATCGTGTCGTTATCCACAAGTGGTATTTGTGTACTCAACAACCGCAGAGCACACAAACAATATTGAAGCTATGTGGTCGAGACTAACAGTTTCTGAGACTTTATCATGGCTCCAGAGGCCGACTATTCCGTAGCCATATGAATGATTTCCTCTACTGCATGCATAACGATTTTAGAACCTCTGAACCTCTTTTTAACCTTCACAAGTTTTTGAACCACGTATAAGAAGTGTATCCAATTTATTTCTTTGAATTTGTATAATTTATTTTTAATCTATACCTACTGTTTGCTGATCGGCTAATATTTCCCAAGGTCACTTAAGATTCGTTAAAAGGGCGTCCATAACCTATAATCTCGTTAAAATTATATATGAACGAATTCTAGTGTTGAAGTGCTGATTGATAATGAGAGTCAACCAGTTAATTGTCATCAACTTGGAGTCAGTGAAATTTATCATAATCATGAAGAGCCAGGTATATAGGTTGTACTTCATCCCGAAGAATTTGAGGAGATCATCCGGCTTGGTTGAAATGAAGTGGAAACAGTTCACTAAGAAGCTCAATAATCGAATACCTTGTAAAAATCGGACACTCAATCAAAAAGGATTCTATGTTCAAAGTCATCTTCAAGGTAAGTATAAGGTCGCCAAAGGCAGTTAGATTCCATTTTCTCAACATTGCAGAAGCAACAGCTATACATCTGGAAAAACTAGATTTGTGTCTAACAGAATCTGGAACAACCTCTTCATCCACAATAGTTTTAACGTCTCATAAGTGTTTATGATTGATTGGACTTATAATGGTTTGGGTTATCTCGTTGTTGATATTTTGACTGAAATTTGATTAGTCTTTGTTGGGATATATAACAGAATAATCATCAACTCTGATATCCAAGTACACCCAACCGATAAGTACCAAACAGGACGCGTTTAATGAGCAGCAGCTCGTTCCGTCCTACTTTATGGCAGTGAAACGTGGTCGGTAAGAGTGAGGGATATTCGTAGATTACTAGTACTTAATCATAGATGTCTTCGAAAGATTGCTCGTATATCCTAGGACCATCGAGTAAGTAACGCAGTTGTTAGGAAACGAGTACTAGGTAAGGATGGCAAATCAATTGATGAAGTGTTGAAACTTCATCAGTTGAGATGACTAGGACACGTGTTACGTATGCCCAACCACTGACTGCACCGACATGCGTTGTTTTATGGCGTCGAATAGTTTAGGATGGAAGAAAGCTAGGGGCGACCACACCAAAACATGGCACAAGTCCATGAAGTCACTGACAAGTGGACTGAGTCATGTTGGTAGGTGTAGACTACCTGGTTGGGATCCGAAAGACGATAGCAACCTATGGTTAGAGACCTTGAATGACATGGCTCGAAGTCGTCCGCAATAGCACGGGTGCATCCACTCTGTGTTCTCCCAAATTCTAATCTTCTGAATTCTTCATGTCCCATTCTTTTTTCTCTTTCCAAATTTATTTCACTGGATTATACTCTTTAAATAACATCTCCAAACCCTAATCTTCCCGATTACTGCTTATACTCTTACCGCCTCTACCACTATGGGATTTGAATCGACAACTGCATTGCTGTGCTAATGTGGTGTGGCAACTCGAACTGATGTACGTATGTACGAAGTTCTACGTTGTTACTGACTGACTGACTGACTGAAATAGGACGACACGCTCATCCTGCACTCCAATGTCATAATCAGTTAGCCATTGACAGATACTTGATTGAATTCACCTTGTCATAGCCTACATCTTCACTCCTTCATAGTACTAAATGAAGCTTGGAACAATGAACCCACTGTTAAAGTGTACAGTGTTAGAGTACATATGAGTACAAAGAAGAGGGATAAAAAACACTAGAGTTCAATGAAAAACTGTTAATTACAGAATTCATTGTCAATAAAACGGTTAAAACAATATAGGAGAAAAATCAACTGACTCATCTACAATTAAATCTTTTAACCTACCATATGTGATTCCAATCAACATGGAAGCGATTTCTGATGGACAAGGAGGTAATAAAACAACTGGATGGATATCATTAGACCAAACATGTTTCTGTTTATCATTTAAACGAATACATTGTCCATCAGTTAATGGAAAAATAGGCAAATGTTGTAGAGCTGTTAGAAGACGACGTCTAGATACCGCAATTGACGGTTTAGATGATAATGATATTTGTGATGACCATTTAGAAGTAGGTGTATTGTATGTAGTTAAACAAGCATCAAAACTAGACATGAGTACTGAAAGTAAACCAGGACGATTGATATCCTCTGAAACACAAAAATACGAAAACCAATAATCAATATATCAATAGTTGTGACATACATAATTTCCATTATTATTATGAATGTGATCAGGAGTCTTAGATCAAGACCTGATTGTTGCCTATTTTGATTGATTACACACGTTTAATGAAGTTTTTTGAAAGAATAAGATATCTTGATAAATTTCACCTTGGTTTGGACACCCTTTATATCGTATTGAAATGAAGTCCTTTTAAAAAAAACTATTGAAGGCTATGAAACACCAGGTATCTAGTTCATTTTTAGTTCGGGACATATCGATAAGTAATTAGTGGGTAATTACAAACGTTATGTTTGTCAAGTCCCCTTAGTATTAATCGAATCTTATAGATCAAGTGATCAATAAATGGTAAATATCTCAATCTTATAAGTCATTTACGGCTAATTTTAGATGAATTCTAGCGAGAAACTGTAAATGAAGGGCTTCAACAGTATCAAGGGTAAGACAGATATCACCGACAGCGTTTGTTGATCGTTTTGCAATAATAGAAATTCACTGATGTTTTAATTGTGTAGAATTAGCTTTCAATAATTCTCTAGTCGATCTCAAGCATATAATTGTAACATCTATTGTCAACAGTCCAAACATATGACATAGTATTCAAACTATTAAACATTGAAATACTGATTTAAAAGATCGAAAATAGTGCTCCAACTACTTTCCTTTGAGCACCCATGGATAGTGTGAATATCCATCATACTAAATATTGTGGTTTAAAAAACTAAACATAAGAGTTTGTATATCACTAGTATAGTAGACTTTTAAAAAATCACTCATGAATTACAACGTATTTATTCTAATATCAATCCTCTCAAACTTATGCGCCATTATATTCCCAAACATCGGTTGATATTGACATAAATTTCCCTGTTTTCAAATTTGTTTGTAACTAAGTAATTATGTTTATCAACCGTATACACTTGGTAATCTAATTACTGGAGGTAGGAACATTACAGGGGATTTTATACTGTCCATCTTTTCTATCCTTAGCAGAAATGATTGACAATTACTAAAGAATTCACACATCAAATGTAATAAGTTGATGAGAAAAAGATACCAAAAAAGGAATACTGCTGATCGTAATCATTTAAAGATAACTGTGAATGGTGGCTAATCACCATTTAAAATTATTGTAGACATATTCTTTTTGGAATATTTCTAAGTTCCGTGTTTAAGAAAACGAAACATTCTCTATAATTTTAGGCATTTTGTACTGATAATTCTTCAATATAACTCCGCCTGTAGCTCTTCTAGAGTTACTGCCGGTCCCAAGCCCGGGTAAAGGAGGAGGGTTGGGCATGGGGTTAGCGTCCCCATCCCGTAGAAAACTAACTCGCTAAAAAAACGCTTACCAGAAAAAATAATTCAAACCATTTTAACTCTGCCCTGAGAGTTAGAAGGTCTTCATTTAGAAGAATTATGACGCTTCATGGTGAAAGCCGAGTTACTTCGGAAGCCACGAGGCCGATGCCC
The DNA here is from genome assembly GCA_944470375.2 of Schistosoma guineensis. Lineage (NCBI taxonomy): Eukaryota > Metazoa > Platyhelminthes > Trematoda > Strigeidida > Schistosomatidae > Schistosoma > Schistosoma guineensis. The sequence goes on along the minus strand of OX103892.1, from coordinate 44,988,394 downwards.
CTTCTAACAACCAGAGCAAAAATTTTTATAGGTACATGGAACGTCCGAACAATGTGGGAAACCGGGAAGACCAGTCAAATAGCAATGGAAATGAGGAGATACAACTTAGCAGTACTGGGGATCAGCGAAACTCACTGGACCCAAGCTGGACAGAAAAGACTAGCTACGGGAGAGATGCTGCTATACTCCGGTCACGAAGAGGAAAATGCTCCACACACTCAGGGAGTTGCTCTAATGCTGTCCAAAGTAGCACGAAATGCACTTGTAGGATGGGAATCCCACGGATCCAGAATCATCAAAGCATCATTCAAAACAAAGAAGGAGGGGATCTTAATGAATATTATCCAATGTTATGCACCCACCAATGATAGCAACGACGACATTAAAGATCAGTTCTACGAGCGGCTGCAGTTAGTCATTGAGAAATGCCCAAGAAAGGACCTCACCATTCTAATGGGAGATCTAAATGCCAAAGTCGGAATAGACAACATCGGATATGAAGATATTATGGGGCAACATGGACTGGGAGAGAGGAACGAAAATGGAGAAAGATTTGCAAATTTGTGTGCATTCAACAAATTAGTCATAGGAGGCACAATATTTCTACACAAGCGTATACACAAGGCTACATGGATCTCACCGGACCACACTACAGAGAACCAGATAGACCATATTTGCATCAACAAAAAATTCCGAAGGACAATGGAAGATGTGAGAACCAGGAGAGGAGCTGACGTAGCTTCAGATCACCACCTAGTTGTAGCCAATTTGAAACTGAAGCTAAAAAAGAACTGGACAAGTGGACAAACAGCAATACAAAGGTTCAATACAGCCTTCCTTCGAGATACTGTCAAACTCAATGAATTCAAGATAGCTCTCAACAACAGGTTCCAAGCCTTACAAGATCTACTGAAAGAAGAAGAAACTACTATGGAGGACAACTGGAAAAGCATCAAGGAAGCATTAACTTCAACGTGTCAAGAGGTTCTCGGTCTAAAGAAATACCATCATAAGGAATGGATCTCTACAGAAACACTGGACAAGATCAAAGAAAGGAAGAACAAGAAGGCAGCAATAAACAACAGCCGAACACGAACAGAGAAAGTCCAAGCACAAGCTGAATACATAGAAGCAAACAAGCAAGTGAAGAGGAGCATTAGAGCTGACAAGAAGAAATACGTGGAAGAATTAGCAACGACGGCAGAAAAAGCTGCTAGAGAAGGAAATATGAGACAACTTTACGATACAACGAAGAAACTAGCCGGGAAATACAATAAACCAGAGAGGCCGGTCAAAGACAAGGAAGGCAAGCCAATCACTGAAATTCAACAACAGCGTAACAGATGGGTAGAATACTTTGAGGAACTCCTGAATAGGCCGGCTCCTATGAATCCACCGAACATCGAAGCAGCACACATAGATCTTCCTATAGATGTCAACCCACCAACGACGGAAGAAATTAGAGCGGCCGTCAGACAAATCAAGAACGGGAAAGCAGCAGGACCCGACAACATACCAGCTGAAGCACTGAAATCAGACGTCGAAGTAACCACAAGCATGCTTTACCCTCTATTCAAAAAGATTTGGGAGGAGGAACAAGTGCCAATGGACTGGAAAGAAGGGCACCTCGTCAAGATTCCAAAGAAAGGAGATCTGAGCAAATGTGAAAACTACAGAGGCATAACACTACTGTCAATACCAGGGAAGGTCTTCAACAGAGTTTTGCTGAACCGGATGAAGGATGCAGTAGACGCTCAACTTCGAGATCAACAAGCTGGATTCCGTAAGGATCGGTCGTGCACAGACCAAATTGCAACACTACGGATCATCGTCGAACAATCGGTTGAGTGGAACTCGTCACTATACATCAACTTCATTGATTATGAAAAGGCATTTGACAGTGTAGATAGGAGGACATTATGGAAACTTCTTCGACATTACGGAATTCCTGAGAAGATTGTCAATATTATCCGGAACTCATACGACGGACTACAGTGCAAGGTCGTGCATGGAGGACAGCTGACAGATGCATTCCAAGTAAGGACCGGGGTCAGACAAGGCTGTTTACTCTCTCCCTTTCTCTTTCTTCTGGTGGTCGACTGGATTATGAAGACCTCGACATCTGAAGGAAAACACGGAATACAATGGACAGCTCAGAACCAATTAGACGATCTGGACTTCGCAGATGACCTAGCCCTCCTATCACGTACACACGAACAGATGCAGATGAAAACAGCCAGTGTAGCAGCAGTCTCTGCATCAGTAGGCGTCAGCATACACAAAGGGAAAACGAAGGTCCTCAAATTCAAAACAGAGAACAACAATCCAATCACTCTTGATGGCGAAACTCTGGAAGATGTAGAATCTTTCACATACCTGGGAAGCATCGTCGATGGACAAGGAGGTTCAGATGCAGACGTAAAGGCGAGGATTGGCAAAGCAAGGGCCGCATTCCTACAATTGAAGAACATATGGAATTCAAAACAACTTTCAACCAATATCAAAGTGAGAATCTTCAATACGAACGTCAAGGCAGTTCTACTGTATGGAGCTGAAACTTGGAGAACTACAACAACTACAATCAAGAAAGTACAAGTATTTATAAATAGCTGTCTACGCAAGATACTCAACATCCATTGGCCAGATACCATCAGCAATAGCCTTCTGTGGGAGAGAACAAACCAACTTCCAGCTGAAGAGGAAATTAGGAGAAGACGATGGAAATGGATAGGACATACATTACGCAAATCGTCAAACTGTATCACGAGACAAGCCCTAACTTGGAATCCTGAAGGGAAACGGAAAAGAGGAAGGCCAAAGAACACATTACGTCGGATAATAGAAGCAGATATGAAAAGGATGAATTACAACTGGAAGGAGCTGGAAAGGATTGCCCAGGACAGGGTTGGATGGAGAATGCTGGTGAGCGGCCTATGCTCCTTCACGAGGAGTAACAGGCGTAAGTAAGTAAGTAAGTAAGTAATTCTTCAATATAATCAAATATATGGTATTGAATGAATTTATTATTACTAACTGCCTTCTCGTGGCGGGCATGTTGTTTACCGAATTGAGAGGAAGAAAAGCGAATGTCCGGCACTTTAACCGAATTGGTGGATATAGAGAGTCCACCTAGGGGAGTTGGAAAACCTTGATTCAAAACCAATAGTGCACATGGGCTCCAGGATCCTGAAGGAACAAATGGTATAGGAACCAATTGTTGGTCACCGGCTACCAGACTGCATCTCCAGACGTTGCTCCACTGCCTTGTAGATCAGACCTTTAGATCAAATGCTCCGGGTTTAACCCCCTAAGAAAACCACTTGCTTCGGTTTGGGCAGCCGCGCAGTATCTCATCCCTCACACAAATCGAATGATTTATGTGGCGCATATTTATTTGGTGCCTCCACGTACCAATGGTTATGTGTTCAAATAAATAAATTATCATTACTGTTATGAATAACAATAAAAGAATTCATTAAACAAAGAGTATTCACCAGGTTTTAAATTTGTAGCTAAATTTAAAAGAGATTCAACAGAAATTGTTTGAGCACCCAACCAATGCAATGCATCTATTCTAATTCGATCTATTAAATAATCTGAAGATTGATGTTTATCAATAATCTCATTATCATTGGTCATATCTTTCACAGTATCTTCTACTTCAACTGGTTTCATTGATAAACGTCTATGATGCGATGGAAAGACTAACAATTCTGGATGTGGTTCATATATTTGTAGATAATCGATCAGAAGATGTAAGAGAATCAGTTCACTATGATTGGATGAGGTAATCTATAAATAATCGAATCAAATGTATAAATTACATGGATAAATAAAAAATAAAAAGATTATATGTAACTAAGGTACATCTTTGATAATATAAATGTATTACAAAGATAAGGATTTAATTTGAAAGATTGTTCTATTTGAAAGCTTCTAGGAAATTATCGTCTATAGAACCATTGGTAGAGATTCACTTGGTGTGACTAGTCACTATTCGTCTTTCCTTAAAGAGCTTGTGACTTAAGGCTATATCGAGGCTATCCGCACAGGATGTACATGTGCCAACAAGAGATTGATCAGTTGCAGTCCTAACTAAATATCCATCATTAGTAGAGAGGTTCACATGATACAATTGTAGAACTAACAAGTAGAAACTCAATTGTAAATTAGGTATTTATAGTTCTTCTCCAAACACAGTGTAGAGGTGGTTCTGAGTGTTAAATACAATTCTTTCATCTATTCAAACTAAATTCGACGGATATTAGGACAGTGAAGAGGCAATTGCAACCATATGATAAAATTTATTCAAATAAAAGATGGATCTTTGGTTTACGTAAAGAAAGATTTCTTAGATCCGATTGCCAATTCCAAATACAATATTCCCACATCTACGTTCCAAAGATATATGCCGAAATAGGATTAAAACATTAGACTATAAAAGTGATCACCAAGTTAGTTGTGACCTGACATTATTCCCAGCATTCAGTAAAGAAATACACCCCTCAGAAACATTATTTTTTATTAAAACACACAATGCCAAGAGTGGAGAACGTATGAGTATCGCTAGTGAAAACTGGAATGTCGTTGAGGATGAGCGATTAAAAACAAAAAACTTCGAGAAGTCGAATTAATGTTCCTGAATGCGTCTTTGACATTTTGAAATTCAAATTAGTAGTCAGTTATCCTCATGACAGGCATTCCACTTCTTATTGATGCTACATACCAGTTATATCTGTCAACATAAGTAGTATAACACCATACTGCTCTAACTACCAATGTTTGGCGATTGGATATTGAACGCAATTTAACATCGAACTATGCATAAAGAACTGTATAAGCGAGAGCAAGAAACTTTAAACGGATATAAGTTGAATTAAATTTCACGTTGCTTACAGAGTTTGTCTCTTCGGAAGAATGGCTACATTCTTTCTCAATCAACATTGATGAAGATGACGTTGAGGATAATAATGTCGAAACAACTAATAACCTTGATGCAATCACGTATTTACACGAATCAATGTTCGGCAAACAATCAACCGTACGTTGAATACCTGGTAACCAGGCAAGATTTGATAATTTAGCGCGTAATTGATTTGGTAAACCGAAGAACACGTTGTCATTTGTTATCGTTGTGGAGATTGATGATGATGACGATGTGATGGAACGGTTTGTCAAACAACCGGCTGCCGTTGATGATGAAAATGATAAATTATATGGAAGACAAGAGATAATACGCCCAATCAATTCAATGCGTGTATATCCCAAATTGTCATTTGACTGAGATGAATCCAAGTCAATTGTAAAACATGATTCTGGCAACTAAATAACCAATAGAGAGAAATGAAGAAAATGAGTAAATAAACAAATTGATCAGAAACAATTACACTTAAGAATATTAATCAATTCAGAATGATAATTGTTCAGTATAATGTTCGTTTAATGTGATTAATTTATCTCAATATGTTATTATGCCACATAGTGTTATGCATTGACATACTTGTGCTGATCCTATAATACTAATCGAATTTTATGAACCAAGTTGCAATGTAGTCATTTTAATTTAGGTGACTTGACATTTTGCACACTATGCTAAACTGTTAGATAGTCAAGAAATCCTGATGAGTATTGATCAATACAATATCTATGTCAACTGGGTCTGTTGACGATTATCTTCAACTATCCAATTATCTTAACAGTTGAATTCACGAGTCGATCAAAGCTAGACCACCATTGGAAACCTGGAAGCACTGGACAGTCGGTTCATTTACTACTTAACAAGTTTGACAGCGTCAATACCGACAGCTGGATAACCAGATGGTTGTGTTACTACCTCTCTGGAAGTGAACAGTACACTGTATTTGGAAGAAAATGTTCGACGTTACAAGACGTGCCATATGGAGCCGTTCTTTCCTCTCTTCTTTTCTCATTTTTCTGCATGATCTGAAGTCGTCTACAGAAGTTACTTTTGTTAAGTATGTGGGTGAATTTGCTGAATGCATGTCAATTTGTACCTCCTCACATCTTGAAATGAGTGAGTTCTTGTCTTTCATTGGACGATGATCTGTTGTAAATGGTCTCACACCTAATCCTTCTAAATATAAACCTGTTAACTTTAGACTGAGACATGAACAGCTCCCAAACACCCTATTTGAATCCCACGAAACTTATACTACTGGACATTCTTTAATGAAAACAGTGTCAAAGGTCATTCATCTTGTTGTAGGCTTCTATACTGATCTTTCTAGGTCTTCTCATGTTTTATTGTTATCGAAGAATTTTTTCCGTTTTACTACATAAAGAGGCTGCATGCTTTTGGGGTTACTCTACATTTACTCTTACGATTCATAGATTCTGGAACATTACCTAATGTTCTTTATTGTTTCCTATTATTCTTTCCCAGGATTTTAGGAAGATATTTTTCTGCATTGTGGAAAGTGTTAAAGGCAGTTAACAGGGCGCGCCCGTGAGTCTTTTGAGGTCATTATGGTTGTTGATAGACATCTAAAATCTTGCAAACTCTTGAAAAGTGTCTTTTTACCAGATACTAACTATCCATTTCACTTATATATCTCTCTCACTTTGTATATCTTGTGGTAAAACGAGGCGTCAATATATTAGAATCCATGCACGCAAGCAAAAGTAGAAAAGCTTTACAATACCTTATCTAGTAAATATACTATGTGACGAACAATTTGTTAGAGATGACCTAGTGAATAACTTGTATTTGTAAACACAGTTCTAATTAAAAGGTGTACAGATCCTTACTTACTTACGCCTATTACTCCTCATGGAGGAGCATAGACCGCTCACCAGCATTCTCCATTCAACCCTGTCCTGGATAATCATTTCCAGCTCTTTCCAGTTGTTATTCATCCTTTTCATATCGGCTTCTATTTCCCAATGTAATGTGTTCTTTGGCCCTCCTCTTTTCATCTTCCCTTCAGGATTCCAAGTTAGGGCTTGTCTTGTTATGCAGTTTGACGATTTGCGTAATGTATGTCCTATTCCATTTCCATCGCCTTTTCCAAATTTCCTCTTCAGCTGGAAGCTGTTTTGTTCTCTCCCACAGAAGGCTATTGCTAATAGTATCCGGTCAATGGATGTTGAGTATCGTGCGTAGACAACTATTTATAAATATTTGTACCTTCTTGATGATGGCTGTGGTAGTTCTCCATGTTTCATCTCCGTACAGTAGGAAAATCTTGACATTCTTATTAAAGATTCTGACGTTGATATTAGTTGAAAGTTGTTTTGAGTTCCATATTTTCTTCAATCGAAGGAATGCGCCCCTTGTTTTGCCAATCCTTACTTATAGATTCTAATCTTATAAAAAGTCATTTCATTGAATTCTAAATAGTTTATTTACTTAATTTATGTACATACGTGTGCAGTTATCGTTTTTTTTTGTAGACGAAACCTGTTGAAATATCGTGTGTGCAAAATTCAATATTTTACTGAACATATAATATTGAATAAAGCCATTAATATTAATAACGACACTTATAATTATCAAAGCATAATCCTCAACTGTGTATATCAACAACCTCAGACAGTATTGAATTCAAAGGTAAGTAAACATTGGGTCATCGAATCAGAATTTCCTGAAGGATACTTTACACAACTTCAAATATGTTAATGGATGTTTACAGCTGATGAGTCGTAATGGAAGGACGAAATAATTGCTTAGTGCTCATAAATAATAATAAAAACAAAAGAAGGAAATCAGTTTACCTTTTCAATACATTCAATCATATCAGAAAAGATATTTGGTATTTTGCCTACAAGCCAACGATTCCAAGCACTTGTTGAATCAACGTCTTCACGTGAAGAAGTTAAATCGAAATCAGCTAAGGCAATTAATTACAAAGAGAAGAAAACAACAAATATTCGACTCGTATTATTATAATCAATTATTATTTTTGGCAGAAGCATATATAACACAACATGAAAAATTAATAAAACTCCAATAACAATAAAATGTAAGACATTATTTCTTTTATTACATCATTTCCATGATATGACTGTTTAAACGAATTGGATACGGTTGTGATGTGAACCCTAATCAAGTAGTCTGATTCGATCAACATGGTTTAGACAAACAGTTAGTGACTACATGTACCAGTGCTATATTTCAGTATGGCCACTCTCTCCAAGTTTCTACCAATCTATGCCTACACTAGATAATAAACGTGTGAATGTTTTTTTCACAGTTAATACACAGAACATAACTACGTTATTCCTTATTTCATAATAGCATGACACATGGATAATAATGCTTTCTTGGATAAAATCAATAATCGAAGTGAAATGTTTTCCGGATATTAATCTTTCTACAGTAAGTATATAACTTCGCTAACTTCATCTCACTGACAAATATAAATTTGTGTACTTGGTTCTAACCCTCATTCTAGTGATACTACTAATTATCTCAAACTAAAGTAGGTGAGATTAGCTTGAAGTCAGTAACTTCATGGTTGAAAGTTGAATACACCAACCACCGAATTACTATTTCACTAACCCTCGAAGCACCAGTAATAGGTGTTAGTTACAATGTTTTTCTTCAAAATAAATACAAAACAACTTACCATTTATAAAAAATCGGAACCCAACACTACGTATTGGTAAATAAGAAAATATAGGACATGGTTGTAGATTATCTGAATCATTCAATGAAATAGCCAATGATATTTCTGTCTGTAATGGAAGATTCTGTTATAAATTGTTTGGAAAGAAAAAAATTACATTGATCATTTGTCATATTTGTATTAAGAAGATATGAAAAACAAATAGGTTGTCGAAATTGAAAATGAAAGGCGTATGAAATGTAAGTGTTATTTGATAATTCGTTTTAGACTCAACCTCTCTATATGCACACATAATCGGACCATTAAACTAAACTAGATAGTCCATAGATAGTATCTTTGGCTTCTAACCAAGAATATTGAAACTTAACAACAACGACGACTGAATCCCTTAATACGGATTCGTCAAACGCAGCCCCCTCTATCATAAACGATCGAATAGGATATAAAAACAGTCAGACGAATTATTCTCTATTCTTTTCTATATATTGACTCAAAAACTCAAATGATAATATGCATCAATTATATGAGTATCATGCACTATTAATAGGAAACAACGTCATTTATAATACAAAACTGAATAATTGATGAATAATTAATTAACGGTAATTTACAAACAGTGAGACATACATCAACTGCCAAGAAAGGAAGAATGAAGAACAGATTACAAACAATGATAACTAGCTACCGGGACATTGCTACGCCTAATTGGTAATCCATAGATTACTAAAAGCATTTAGTTTACAATTAATTTACAAATTACTGTCATATTCATTGTCATTCTGAAATCGCTGTAATTTAAATATGGTTCCTTGTATCCTAATTTTTCTTATTCCAATGTCCTAGCTTGAATATGATTGTATGATTCTTCGACCGTTGTGTTTCATGCTTACTTACTTACTTACGCCTGTTACCTCTATTGAAGGAGTATACGCCGCCCACCAGCATTCTCCATAGAAATCTGTCCCGAGCAATCGTTTCCAGTTGTTTCCAATTGCTATTCATTCTTTTTAATGTCTGCTTCCTTGGCCTTACGCTTTTCCTTTCGCCTTGAGGATTCTAAGTTAAAGTTTGCTTCGTGATGCAGTTTGGTGATTTTCGTAATGTATGTCATAACCAATTCCATTGTTTTTTTCCTAATCCCCTCTTTAGTTGAAAGCTGGTTTATTTTATACCACAGTAGGTTGCTGTTGTTGTGTTCCCACTAGTCATATATTTATTAGTTTATATTTTCGAGTTAAAATAATCGGATAAATAGTATACACATTTTCCCAATATAGTTATCTTTTGGCTTCCCAAACCCAAATAATTAGGTCATAATAAATCAGCGATAGAACTGTTCTCCTGTCACTACCGTCATGGGAATTTAGTCACAAAATCGAACTAACCTGTTGCAGTTGCACTAAGTAACTTTAACATAGTAAAGCTGTAAACTAGTTTCAAGACAACCCCCTCTGTATAAGATAGTAAGCAAGTGACATCACAACACTAATAATTAACGACTTAACTAAAGCTTATCACCAAACATGTGAAGATAATCATCTTTCCTTCAGTGTTCAAAAAAGTGTGATATCTAACAGTTTCAAGCATTTTTAACATTCATTTAATGTGCCCGTGTTGTACTTAAAAATGCAATGTTTTAACTGAGAACTTCACTTTCACCATCATCATCATGAATAGGACACTGTAGCGCACAACAACTGGTCAGATGTAAAAAGCAAATACAATGGAATTGATGACTTGGAATAAAATCTTCAATAAAAATCATCCACTTATATGCAGTATTCACTCATTATAAATGAACAGGAAAATTCTAGATATTAAACGTATATTAAAAATTCACAAGTAGATGAAACACAAGATCATGGATGCATATTCTGCCTAATCACAGCAATATAAGAAATATCATACACTAAATAATGACCATACAATAATAGTTCTTTGTAGAACAGTTCTAAAACTTCTAAATTCTTTTCAATTATTCTTCCATATATTAAAAGTATTAAACTATAATTAAACTGGGTTTTTTTCTGGTTAGAGCATTTTAGCAAAGTTGTTTACTGAAGGATGGGGTTGCTGACCCCATATGCCTAACCCTCCTCCTTCGCCAAGGCTTGTGACTGGCAGTAACAATTGCCTACGCAAGATACTCAATGTCCGTTGGCCGGATACCATCAGCAACAGTTCACCGTGGGAGAGAACAAACCAAAATACAGAGGAAGTGTAAATTGGGAAAAAACGCTGCAGGTTGATAGAACATACATTGAGAAAAACACCAAACTGCATCACGAGGTAAGCTATAACTTGGAATCCTCAAGGAGAAAGAATAAGGAGATAAAGGGACACATTAAGTCGAAAGCATCGAAAGCATCAATAGCGATTGAAAACAACTGGAAAGGATTGCCCAGGACAGAGTTCCATGAAGGATCCTAATGGATGGTATTCCGTTCTTCGATGAGTGGTAACAGAACTAAGTAAGTAAGATCATGAGGTTCAATATCGCTCATAAAATACATTTTTCTATTCATTCCGTCTTCTTGAAATGTATTATCAATGCTCACTCCTTTTCATTATCCTTTTAACCATGATATGATATAGAAAATCAGCTTTTCTATCATAAAACACTTTGATTTTGATTAACAAATTGATTATGGTTATTATTATAATCAAAACTATGAACTAACTTTATTCGGCTCTTTATAGTCAACAGGAATTATTTCTTTAAAACAAAACCATTTATATATTGTATTGGTTTCACCATCTGATGATAGATTACATTGAGTTTCATGAACTGTTATCATTTCAGTAATATATTGAGTTTTTCCTGATATAGATGATGATAATGTTTTTATGGTACGTTTTACACTCCAATTAATATTTGACTTAAAAGAAAAGAAAATGAAAAAGAGAAGGAAAAAAAACAACCATCGAACTACCATTTTTCGATTAATCAAAAAAGATCACTACAAGGAAATAAATATATTTCATGAATGAGGAAGAATGTTGTATTTGTGAAAATCTCAGCGAATGAATTTGAAGTCAGTCCAACGTTTCGCCTGGTTCAAGCTTTATCAAGGAAATATTGTTATAACTTGTGACCTATGTGCCCTATTAATGTATAACGTAACGATACCGCCAACTAGAGAGTAGTGAATTATCGATCGGACCAATGACGCATAAGACCCGTATGAGCAGTCTAGAGTCCTTATTGGTCTTGCTTCCTGCCTAGCCCTGACTGTTAAGTCTAAAAAGCCAATCTCAGACTCTGCAATACCAATCATTTATTTTAAACATACTTAGTTTATATACCAACCAGATAGACCACATTGTGCCATAAAATAGGAAACAACATTTGTACAAGAATTAGCCAAATGTGGCTGTGAATGTGGGAGGTAGTAATTAACGGACAGGGCATAATTCAAGAATGGTAAATGGTATTATAATAGTTCATAGGTCAAAATGAAGCTCAGAATAAGAGGAACATGAATATTCATAGTTTAGTTATTTAACAATTGGACGATAAAAATGTACGCATAGTATGGGTCCATAAACTGGTCCCAAAAGTTACCATTCATTATGCTTATCGGGACATAACAAATATAGAATCAAACATCGAAGTTATCGATAATTTGATTATATTTCTTTGAGGAACCTTGGATAAGATTGCCAGAGAAAACATTGAATTTACTTCTAATTCATTCGCTGAGATTTTCACAAATACAACAATCTTCCTCTTCAATGTTTCACATCAACTCGGCGCCCAAATACTGTGAAATTATTCGATCAAATTTAGACGAAAATTCTTATTTAAATAAATTCCATGTTTATAAATATTGAATTAGCATAATGTAAACATCACCTAAAGCTTAGAATGAATTTATGCATTAAATGTTATATTATTTAATTGTATATATGAGAATGAAGTTTGATAATTCAATGGTTTCAAATCAATCAGTTACTTGATTTATTTTCTTTAGAACTCAGTTAATAACCATCAACATATACATATATTCCCCGGACCTTCGACCTAGGGGTTTAATCTACAAATCAGTGGAGCGATGGTAGCCGGTGACCAACAATCGGTTGATATGCCATTTGTTTCTATAAGGTCCTGGAGTTCATGTGCACCATTGATTTGTAATCAAGGTTTTCCAGCTCCCCTAGGTAGATCCTTCGTGTCCACCAACCTGGTTACAGCTCCGGACATTTGCTTTTCGTCCTCTCAATTTCGTAAAGAACACACCCGCTACGAGAAGGCAGTGAGTAAGACTTCCCTGGTGGTGGCTGTATACGCGTGGTCATGTGAAGCATTTCAAGAAGGAGAATAGTCTCTTCCCACTATCAGCCATGACAAGGGCATATAGGAACTTCAAAAATAAAGCTAACAAATCGCGTGATCTTAAGGTCATGAATTTCATTATGATAAGTTACAAAGAATTTACATAACACATACACATAGTCTTCAATCATCCACGTGCATTTTTCGGTATGTTCTGAAATTCGAACTGTCTTCTCGTTTGGTCTCCATGTGTTCTACCAACGGCGTACTTTCGCTGTAATGCAGCTTTTCACTCGGTCCGACAACTGATGTAACTTCGATGCCACGGTCTGAGAGTTACTACTTAGAAACAACGTTGTGAGTAGCGTTCACTACAGTAGTAACCAACTTTTACAGAGCTAATGGGGTTTTTTCTTATCAAGCTTATGGTGTGATCATGAAGTTGGTGAATCCAATCTTATAATGTACTAATCGGTGTCAGATATCAGTAACAATCTAGATCATTAAGCGGTTTGCACAGTCGTATGTGATTCCAGTTGGTATTTTAAAGTAAACACGAATTCCTTCCGTAGAGGAATTATCGACCTCAAAGATCGTTTTAAGGGCTATCCATTGTCTTCCATTTTAACTTCACCTAGAAGTAACACTTCGCCTATCTTTTAAGAGTTTGATCTACTCCCTGGAAACTCACTAACCAACTTGGAGTATGCAGACGATATATCTTATTTGGTGAAATTGCTGACATAATACAGATACTCCTAAACCCCTATGGTAACAATGAAAGCATAGTAAGGATTCGTTTTTTTTTCCTCTCCCTTTCTCTCTATCATAGAAGAAAACTAATGGTGGCAAATACAAGACGTAGAACATTTACTCTTTCCTACTAGCATTGGTGCCATGAATGATTAGACTCCTTTGCTCTTCATTCATCTATGCTAGTACGATATCGTGGCAACTCGAGTTGATGTACATTTGTGCCAGGTTCTATGTTAATTGTAACTGATTGACTGATATAATGCAGAGAAATGAATCTAAGATATCATGAAATCTAGATCTGTAGTTTCTAATAGATCGTCTCAAATTAATAAACACACACACACCACAATTACTCGATAATTATTTGTCTATAATATATAATCGAAAAAAATAGGAAATCAACCTACTTCCATAGAGGAGAATCGAAGACACTGTAAACGTCTAAGAAATAGCATTAAGCTAGGATGCAGTGTTGTTTGAACGAGCTGAGTAATATAGAGAGCGGGTGATTGAACTACTCTTGTTGAACGATTAATTAATGTTTCAGAATTCAACGGCAGAATAAATAAAGTTTTACACCATGATGGTATTTCATTAGAATGATTTTGAGATCTCATCAATTGCTCATTATCACACCATTCAGGTATGAGTATTAATGATGGCGGAGTTTGTGAAGTGTACTTTGTACATTTCGATTGTCGATGAAAGCGAACATGAAAACCGTTAGAATGAACTTCCGGTGTATCTGTAATATTGAAGACTGATTTGAAACCGATTCCCTTACGTCCTGATAATAAGCAGAAAATGGAACATTTTATTTGAACAGCATATTAATACGTTAACAAATGATTATGTAAATATAGTGGAATCAATCGACAGAACTGTAATTTAGACACTAGTCTGAGTGACTCGACATTGAGTGCGATCTATTTTGATGTTAAGTAATTGGTTGGAGGTGATAGGTGTGGAATCGCCTTAACTGAAATACCGTGTATACGACTGTCAGTCATTTGGACTAGTGATTACCTTTCAACTTGGTCGATGATCGCCACTAGCGACTAACTAGACAAACATGACATTACCTACCACTACTATTGAGTGGTAAATCCATGTAAATATCTTAGTCCTACAAGGAGTCAACCATTGTCAAAATAGATCGGTAGCAATGTCTCCAACTTTAACAAGGGTTCGAATCCCACTGTGAGGATCAGTTCACTCAAAACTACAGCCAAGCCCTGGAAACGTAGAATATGTAGAATGAAAAATGAGTCCGACAGGACTTTATACCAATTGTCTCTAAACACCTAAACAACTATGCATAATATGTGATGGAACAGTAAGAACTAAGAACTGTCCAAGCCGTACGTTTAAGTTATTTTACTTTACACTATTCTATTGAACAATAATAATATATTATGATTACATAGTTTCTGTCAAAATCATAAACTTTTTTGTTTTATAATACAAAGAAGAATAGACTGAAAATTTGTGAATAAACCAACCTATTTTTGCATCACGTTGAGTTACTTTAGTACTTTGACCAATATCACATAACGCAGACATATCATGTTCAGTAAATCCAACAGATTCATTATTCATAACAAGTAAAGAGAATTTTTGATCATTAGTATTACTAATACATTCATTATTAATTGTAGAAATGGTGGATAATTGAAGTTGTAATGTAGGAACATCATTTATCCCATAGGTATTATCATCAGCATTTTGTATTAGTTCTAGAAGAAAATGTCCAGGTAGACCATAGAGTTCTTCAGATAATTGTACAAGACTACGTGATAATTTCCCTTCAACTCTCTTGAATTAAAAGATAAGAGGTGAAAGTTATTTAATAGTAAAATTATTTAAAAACTTTTAGTCAACATGATAATAAGACGACTTATTAATTTTAAAATAAAACGTACAACGCTGTTTTGATTCACATATTACACTATATACATATATAGGCCCCCAAATGTCCTGGTACTCTCCCTCTCGAAATGCTCTCACATGGTTACGAGTATACAGCCACTATTAGGGAAGTCCTACTCACTGCCTTCTCGTAGCGGGCGTGTTCTTTACGAAATTGAGAGGACGAAAAGTGAATGTCCGGTGCTTAAACTACTGCTTCGACGCTGATCAAGATACCCGGCCGAAATAACATTATTAACCTAGTGATCTCAATCTAATGTATGAAGAAAATCTATTATGCAGCTAACCTCCGTCTATCATTTTCTAATTGATCTATGAAGAATCCACGACTATAAAACAAGCTACCTGATCATAGCACATCCATGTGTATCTACGAATTCAGCTGCTTCTGTTGAGAAGGCTATATTGAGTGCACAACAGGAAATTGAGCTAACAATTTAGTGAATATCTTCTTTCGTGATTGAGAAAGGGTACTTTCAGAACATACGCAGCGCCGTTCTATAACGCTTAACTGATAGTGGTTGTTTAATAGACAGAAATAACCAATTAGAGTAATTTATCGTGTACCTACTACTTTTCCTTATGGGGTTAGATCTCTGCACACACAAAGAGTTGCACTGGTACTGTCCAAAGAAGCACGAAAAGCACTTATAGGATGAGAATCTCACAGATCCAAAATCATCAGAGCATCTTTCAAAACAAAGCAAGTGTGAGAAATACAGAGGTAACATACTACTATCGGTACCAGGAAAAGTTTTCAACAGAGTTCTACTTAACCGGATGAAAGACTGACGTATCTAAGTAGTATCATCAATGAACAAGGAGGGTTTGATGTAGATGTAAAGGCAAGGATCGGCAAAAAAAAGGCAGCACTCCCATAGTTGAAGAACATATGGAACTCAAAACAACTATCAACCAACATCAAAGTCACAATCTTCAATACGTCAAGACAGTCCTACTGTATGGAGCTGAAACATGGAGAACTACCACAGACATCCTCAAAAATGTACATGCACTCACAAACAATTGTTTACATAAGATACTCAATGTCCGTTGACCAGATACCATCAGCAATAGCCTACTGTGGAAGCGAACAAACCAGCTTCCAGATGAGGAAAAAATCAGGAAAAGATGTTGAAAGTGGATAAAACATACATTACGGAAATCATCAAACTGCTCCGGGGGGACAGGCCCTAAACTTGAATCCTGAAGGGATACCGATAAGAGGAAGGCCAAGGAACACATTGAGTTGAGAATCAGAAGCAGACATCAAAAAGATTAATAGCAACTGAAAACAGTCGGAAAGGATTGTCCAGGACAGAGTTCTATGGACAATTTTTGTGGACGACCTATACTCCTCCACGAGGGGTAAGTAAGTAAGCAATATAATTACATTGTTGTACATGAGATCTGGTTGCAAACAATACTGTTCGTTTATGTGTAGCTTTAATTTACAGTAAAAAATGAGTTGTATTAAACTAGTGAAACTAACAAAACAGGAAGAAAAATGCACACGTTATCGAATAGTAAAATGAAAAGTTGGATTATATTATGTATCTATTACAAAACAATAAGCGTTTCTGTGACTTTTAGGTGAAAATGATAATAGTCATAGTCTATACTTTATTTCTAAAGAAAGACCATTAAATTGTAACTAACCTGAATTAGATCAGTTGCTTCTTCACTTAATTCAACACCGACACCAAATTCTCGGCGTCTAATCTCTTCGATAAATTGATGGCGATCAGATGATAGATTTTTAGAATCAGCTATTGTCATGTTTTTATCCAAGTGAATTGTAGATTTGCAAATATCACTGGCGTTTGTATTGACATCGTTACTTTGAATGGATACATTGGTTGAACTATCCTACATAACAGGATTTTTCAAAAGGTTGAATTTAAAAGTATATAACTCCTTGATGCTTATAAAACGTTATCGACTATGCTCTAATGTGGCTAGACTAATAGCTCGACCATACTGTGGCTTTTATTTGAAAATTAGTTGGTGATGCAAGAAAATATATGGGTAATATTACTTTCAGGTTGTGTTTACAGAATCAAACATAATAAAGAGTATGTTAATCCCCTTGTTACAAAAAACTCTCACGTCAACTAAATTCGCCATCTGACTAGGTTAAATTATGTAGAATATGCCTCGAAACTTGAACCCGACGACTGAAAATTAACTTTTCTGACTATTAAGCTTGTGTCTAACATACCGAGTTAACAGCTATGAAAATAAGATTTATTCGAGATCAGATTTCAACGATATCAACACCCAACTTAAATCACAAATCTCAATTATCATGTCGATTCAAACCAGATAATCAACCTGCACCTACTAACATACAGCTCAGATCAAGCGTATATAACACCATGAACTGATACTATATCGTTTTTCAGAATCCCATAGTATTATTCCGCACACTACTCGAACCCCATTCAGGATTGCATTTAGGAAGTTTAAGATGGTTGTATTGCTTATTCTAACTAGTGAGGTTTAAATTTTTCACGTAATTAGTTAGTATCCTTCACTGTCGTTAGTATGGTTTGGAGATAGTTTTTTTAATAGTTAATAAACTTTCATTTCCTACAGCAATTCTTTCTAATATCCTAAATTTCTCGATAGTATGATCCAGAAAAATAATAAACTCTTTTTTGACTAAGTAGAATGCAGAATCAATTCTATCCAATCACAGTAATATTACTCTGTGATTAATCAATATAAATATCTTAGTTCTGTAGGACAATCATAGTCCAAATAGTTCAGTAGTAAAATCTTATACTGAGAAACTGAACAACCCAAGTTTGAATCCATTAAAGAGGACCAGTTTCCACAAGACTATAGATACTCTATACTGATAGATAACAACAACAATAATCCGCAAAAATTAAAAGTCACATTTTCATTGGCATCATTACTAAGGTTTGATTTGACGATTTCGAATAAATTGGGCATCGGGTAGATTGTTATAAATAAAAATAATATACTTGTAATATCCCAATGAATAGAAAAAACAGATTTTCTGAATTTGGTTATTTATTCTCTGAAGAAGTAGCTTACACTAAGTCACGAAACATCAGAAAATCTGGGGGGGGGGGTTCTACCCATTGAGATATTGTCACATTTTCATATTTGATTTCAACTTACTTCATTATTCTCCATTAATTTTGAACAAGTCGATATTTGATTATTATCATTATTATCAACATTTTCAGATATGAATTGGGTCTCAGATAAAGATGAAGGTAAAATACTAATTGTTGATAATTGACAATTCATATCAATGTTTTTCATTTGATCAATATTCATCATAGTAACAGTAGTTGGGTTATCAATTAATTTAAAACGATTTTCTTCAAAATATTTAATATAAGCAGGCCATTTTAATTGATAACCAATATTACCAATAGCAGAAATTAAATAAATTCGATTCAATTGTGAATTATTCTCATTAATGAATGTATTCAAAGAAAGAAGTTCATCATGGAAGAAGATATGTAAAAGACTATAATTGATAGATGAAACATTATTATTCATGAGTGATATATCAGATTTATCTAATGGCCATGATGTAGAACATCGAATTCCTGCTAATTCTAAACTTGGAATAATAATCTGAAATATTAAATAAATTTTAAGAAATTGAATGATATTCAATAGGAAGTTATTGTCGATTATTCCGTGACAATACACTGTGTATTTACTATTCGATAATGTTAAGATGATAAATTTGTATTTACCACTTCTATTAGTTGAGTTCACCAGT
The DNA here is from genome assembly GCA_944470375.2 of Schistosoma guineensis. Classification (NCBI taxonomy): domain Eukaryota; kingdom Metazoa; phylum Platyhelminthes; class Trematoda; order Strigeidida; family Schistosomatidae; genus Schistosoma; species Schistosoma guineensis. Next base: position 44,969,073 of record OX103892.1, on the reverse strand, counting down.
TTGATGGTCGGTCATCAATAATATGGAGTCTGATAATAACTTTTGTACTGGTTCAAAATGAAAAATTTTACAATAAAACAGTGAATGAAAGATAAAAAGAGAAGGCATCTAATTTAAATTGGGATCGCATCAATAGTCAATGACCTTATCATATGATCCTGTGTTTCAACGTCATCTCACTAATTAGGCTTTTGTAAATTTATTCGTATAGCAGGCCAATATAGACCCCCAAATGACCTGGTACGACCGAGGGTGGGGATAGTACGCTCTCCCTCTCGAAATACTCTCACATGGCCACGTGTATACAGCCACTATCAGGGAAGTCCTACACACTGCCTTCTCGTAGCGGGCGCTTTCTTTACGAAATTGAGAGGACGAAAAGTGAATGTCTGACGCTTTAACCGGGTTGGTGGACATGAAGAGTCCACCTAAGGGAGTTAGAAAACCTTGATTCAAAACCAATGGTGTACATGGGCTCCAGGATCCTGAAAGAATAAACAGCGTATGAACCCACTGTTGGTCACCGGCTACCATGGGACCGCGTCTCCTGACATTGCTCCACTGCCTTGTGGATTAGACCTTTAGGTCGAAGGCTACGGGTGTGGCCCCATAAAATAGCCATATGTTTCGGTTTTCACAGACAGTATCTCAGCCCATTTATAAATTCAATGATTTGTGTGGTACATATGTATTCGGTGATCGTTTGTACCAATATTTATGTGTTCAAATGAATAAATAAATCGAAGTAGACGGTGATTGGATATAGAAAGCACACAAACCAAACATATTTGTCAGTGAGTTTTAACAGTTATATCAACCTATTTATAATACTGAACCAGTACCCTAGGCCTACTTTACCACTACTTATTCAGTGGTTTGACAATATACAAGCTAAGGCCTTAAAGACATCATTAAACCAGTCATCATTCACTAAAATTGATAAACTAAAATGGATAGAAATCATCAAAATTTTATGGTTTACTTCTAACAAAAATACCTAATGAGCCAAACACACAGCTAAAATAAGACCTCGTTTGAACACATATCAACTACACTTATAATATATCCATCATCAAAATTTACAGAATATATCCTATCTGTGGTAATTTTCTAGCACACTTGTAATGATAATCATACTAAGTAAAACAGACTTACTAAAGAGAATACCAAACCTAATAGACTGTATGGTAACTTCATTAATAGACTGTATACAAAATAAATCCATTCATTTGAATCTAGAAAAAGTAACAAAACAAAATTAGCTCATTGAAAGCACACAAACTAGTCACTAGAAGTGATATAAAGAGATAAATGGATGACATTATTTCAGTCAATATTTTATATATTAATTCATTGAGAAATTCGGCCAGGGTGATGGGCGCAAGCTTTGTTCAGTGTAACATTTTGAGGTTCAAATATTTTCTTGATTCACAATTCAGTATAAACTTTGTTTTATACGAAAAGTGTGAACACTCATTCATTGTGACAAATTTATTTCCTGCATTAATTCAGATGAATTATATTTAGTATGTGTGCTTTTATAGTAACTATATGTACTACTCCTTGCCCCCCCCCCTATATGATGCTATTAAGTATAAACAATTGCAACGTTTTGCAATAGCAACGACTCCCCAGACATAACAGTTGGCTATCTTGTTACAAGAGTGCCGATGGATCCAATTTTAGGTTAGAACATCGCAAATTCATTGATAACAATAATCATACCTGAGACATTTTTAGAAATGTTAGTAGTAGTAGTGAAATGATTCGTAATAATGGAACATGCTTCACTAATTGTCAATCTACTAGCCTTGATAACTGAACCGATTAGATAATCTCCAACAAGACGAATTGTAAGAGAATCACGATTGTATCGCCATTTTTCTAATGCATCTTTTAAATCATTCGATGAAGGATGTGCAGTTAATCGTAAAAGTTGGCTATTGTTACCAACAACGGCACCATCAAATGGAAGTATACGTATAGCAAGTATATTGAATTGGTCACATACTAAAAAGGCAGAAAAATAAATACTCGTAAATACAATAATATCAAATTTAAGTGATAAATTTGATTTTTATGAGAACAAGGACAATAATTATTCCTAGATGCCAATAATGTATGGATAATATATGTTAGGACATCAACAATATTATGAATCAATTTAGAGCGGTACTTTCAAAGAGGGACGATCTTTCTCGCTCTCGCTCTCCATCTATATATATATATATATATATATATATATATATATATATATATATATATATAGGGCCTCAAAGGTTCTGGTCGACCGTCACCATATACATTTATACGGATACCGATTTCTCAAGTGTACAGCTTTTCTTGATATTTCCCTTTTGTTTACACCACTTTCTAAGGGACTGTTTCCTAATTTTGGATTAGGCCTAATAGTGATCAATTAATAGCACTGTCATATTGTCTATAAAACTTCCTGTTGAACAAAAAATGCATATTCATTGTACAACCGAGAATCAGTTCTTTTAAGGAAATATGGAAACTGATTCACGTTTCTCAACTTTGCATCTCATTACATATGAAGTCAACCAATTTTTCTGGCACATTCATGAGTAAAGATGATACATCATGTGGTACCATAAATTTATGATTTGCTCTCCAATTTTGTTGATAAATTCAAAATTTTAGTTTACACTGCTCTACGAATTCTTTTATGTAGTAACTCTCGAAGTTCTAGCAGTCACATCGCTGGCATATGGTAGGCTGAACTAACCATATCTAGGACTAGGTGAAGTGGTTAACTACTTCTATGTACTTTTGGTAGGCTATAAATTTTGGGTATCACAGTGCCAGTGAATCTGAGTGTTCACAATTGACATGTTCGTTAAGTAACTTGAAACAGGCAGGTACAATTTCCTAGCACCTCTTTGGAACACTCTACAAAGAGAAAATTCATTATATGTACACTTGAATAATAGGTGTGCCAAAAGTTCGAGTAGGTTGCAACACAGAGAGGGTCGGTCTCCTACTGACTTTACAATTTTTATATGAACACTTTAAGCAGTATAGCTATTATACGAGTAAATAAACTCATAAATGCATCGAAAATCGAAAATATAAGAATAAAATGCTATTGAGATGAAATTATCTTTACAAATTAGTTAAAAACTCGAAATATAGGACTAATATTCTACATTTGTTCAACAGAATACACTATTATAAGCTTTCGAGAATTAGTGAATGATATCTGCTCTAGATAGAATGGAATTACAGAGCTCACGCTACAATGAGTACGGGACTTGCTCAATTACTTCAATTAGGGAAATACTAAGGTACGACAGAATGAAATGCCAATCGTTACATAATATGTAGAAAACTAGGGACGATCAAAACTCGAAACGGCATTAGTGAATGAAGTTACTACCTGTCGGTCTGAGTTTTGTTGATAATAATGGATAAGTTAAGAAATTCATTCACCAGGTAATTGAATATGAGCGACACTATAAGTGTGGAAACTAATGGTACTACACAGCCACTCGAAGTGAAGTAGGAGGAGCAGGGTTCAAACTGGGAATCTAGTGGCTAAGGGTCGTGCATCGTAAAAACTAAGCTATTATTATTTAAACATATAAACATTGGTGTAAGGAGGCACCAAATATATATGCGCACACCATTTGATTTGTGTGAGTACTGGAATACTACCATGGCGCCCAAACAGAAGCAGGTACCACTAAGCTACCGCACTGTCTATATCGTTAAGGTCCGTGAGATAATTGGAATCATTGGCTAGAGACGCTGGATAATATGGCTCAGAATCCGCCGTAGTGGTGCAGACTCATTTACTATTGGGCTTTCTTTAAACCACCAGCTTTTTTATAACTTCATAGATTTTATTTCTCGACTTAATTCCCTTTTCTCAAACTATATTTTTAATATTTAATCATGTTAACTATCATTTCCACCACAATTATTTCGATTCGTTTGCCATTTATCTTGTTAAGCTCATCTCGCTAAGTCGGTGTGATATAGTATATTAAACTAAGGCGCATTCGCTACAAGCTTTATATTGATCACGACCATGACTGATTGGTTAAGTAATACCTCAAAAGATAACCACTTTTTTTAAAAAGAATATTTTGTCATCGTGAGAAAAAGCAATTTCATTTTAAACAAAACGTCTGTGTAACTAATTGACAATGGACAATTGACAGGAAAAGACAATCCATAACTGATAGGAATGAAAGAAGAAATGCAATCTACCGGGGATTACGATAAGATTTTGGTGAGAAACAGTGAAAAGTCAAAAGAAAAAGGCTTTTCCTACCACTAAGATAGACACAGTATGGTATTAAAAAAATAGTTATTAAAGTGGGAAAAATAAACTTATTTTGATTTTCTAAACAAACAAAAAAGCCTCACCTTGTTCAGCTCCAGCCTCTATAAGAAATGAATCAAGACTACCCCAACGATCATAGAATAGACAATCTTGATACCATTGAGACCATGCTTCTAAATCCATTAAAGAAGGACAAGCTGACAGAAAACTTAGGACACATTCACGTTGAGTAAGCAAACGCGAAATAATATCTGATGATGACGATTGTAAACTTATAGATTGTTGAGTTTCTTCCATAGTTAAAATGTTGGGTAAATGAACATGATGACTGAAAAATCGAATAACGAAATAGTATTTTTAGATATAAATAATAGGTATACATACTGCGATACTACAATGGGCAGACAATAAAAATAAAAATGCAGACAATGACAGGTTAAAGATCGACAATAATCAATCAAGATCGAGGTCGACAGGACAAGCTGTTAGTCAAATGTGAAAAAAAAAAATCGATTACTTCATTTCTACCTGACGTTTATGCTGATGATATTGTTCAAAAGAACAATGAAGGCTCCAAAACTACACCATCAAGCTCAAATAATAAAACTACCAAAATCATCCACCTGAGCTTCAAATTTTCACCATCTCGTGGTCATTACAATGATAAATAACAATCTCAACTTAAAAACTTGACACAAAAAAAGGATGTAAAACGTTAATGCAAAAATCCTAGGTAGCAACATTCGATCTGAGTTGATACCATATATCAAAACATAAACTTTACAACCAGTAATATAACGGTAATTATTCATAATACGCCATTCCCATTGGAAAAGAGTGGATTAATGCATTACAAGCTAGCTCGTCTTATCCAACACGTGAGGTGAAATCTTAAAATTCACTACGCATAAAAAATAGTTTGAAGAAAAAGCAAATCCTATAAAAATATACTTTTTGCATAAAGTAATCCAGTAACTACGTGAATATTGGGCGATTTCAAATCGAGAGTCCAAACTAGTGCGTTTTTGTTGAAGGGGTTTAATGAATATAGGGTTGTTATTAAAGTTGCTTCCGACGAAATTCGATCTTAGTCTGGGTATCATTGAAAACCGAGGCGTACTACACGACCGGCAGGGATAGAGATCACGACTTTCAGGAAGAACGCTGTGACGAATAAAATCTACAAAGTAAACTATTCTCTACAAAACCTTTCCAATTGGACCGATAAAAGTCACCTCACTAGTGACTTGCTATAGGATGTTCTTAAAGCTCTAGTAAGAAGTTGTGACTGGTAAAGTTCAAACACGTTGAGAGTGAAACAGTTATCACCAATGAAACTGAATGGTTGTTGCGCTATATTAAAAACCAGTTGAAGCTGAAACTGGACCCTAGCCCAGTGGTTCTGACGATTAGGTGTTCGCCAAGAGGCCCAGAAGTCCAGAACTCGACCCATATAAGAGTCATGAATATGCACTGCTGAAGAGTTCCATGCTAATATGAAACAGTACTCCTTAGTTTTCAATAGTAGCCTAACTGAGATCAATCTGTGAACACATCCTACAAGTTGAATCAATCTTCATAGAACCCCTTCAAGACATTCGATTGTAGATCGCTAATACCACCCAGTTACCCAAAGCGAAGTGGAGTCGAGTTTGAACCTGAAGTTTAGTGGCTATGAGTCGACCACCACAACCATTTAGTCACTACTTTCAAATTTAATATGCATCATAGTGTAGCTTCCGTTCGTGTACTATACTTTTTGTACACTGGCGCGATTCAGCTACCTTACATCCAATCACGAAGTAAGAAAATATAACTGAAGTATTCTATATTGACGAGTATTCTTTTTACACGATAGAAACAATTTCCGACGACTTGACTATCCATGAACCGTGTTTTTTTTTGGAGTTACTTCCATTCGTAAAATTAAGAGTAAACTTTTCAGAATATTCACTATCAAGTAAGGATATAGACGTATAAATATAACTTTAGTAATAAATTCTATAACTTTGACCAATAACCGCTACAATGAATCAAATAACACATACAATAAATAAACAAAAAAGAAAACAACTAACTTACTGATAAACTAATGGTTTTACTTTATTGATTTCATGATCATCCATAATTTGTGATAAAATTGATTCAATCAACTGCTCCAATTTTGATGAGTGAATGATGCGTAAATTTTCACAGACAAGTTTACACAATTCCTAAATTTGTATTTTGTTGATGTTGTTGTTAAGGAAAACAATAAAAGGATTAAATAACGTAAGTGATTGTGTGTTACTTTTCTACTGAAAAGACATGTATGCATTTACAATAGTAGTAATCAGTGATTTAATTATTAAACATATACCTTGTTTTTTTATAAAAAGAAAAACATGGATTATTGCTGGTGACAGTCAGGAAATTGTGTACAGAAATTTATCCAAAGGGTATTTCAGTCAGTCAGCTACAACGTAGGACCAAGCACATATATGCATCGGTCCAAGTTGCTATACCTCATTAGCACAAGAAGATGAACACCAAATTCATAGAAGTAGTTAATTCAATGGTGGTAATATATAAAGAGAGTTATTAGGAGATGTAGGAAGGATTTGAATGTGACCAACTTGGTCTCGTGTTACGGGTATGAGGGTTGATATCACTTCCCGGCTGCCCACACCGTGGAAGGGTATTTCTTGAAGAACCTGAAAAGGAAGTTGGATTAATGTTGGTCTTAACGACCTGGGAGCGTAACCGCAGAGTCCAAGGGACAACGGTTTGAGGCCGGTCGCGCACGGCCTTTTCGTGGAAGGTTTTTAATGTGTTAGCTCCGTTCTTCAAAGGGCCTTACCGCCGAAGATTGAAATCCGTGAGTTAAGGTGAGGTGTGACATTTTTAAGGCCGACCTTTTCTAACCCCTTACTTCCTCGTGAGAAGGCAGCATCGCTGCAGATGCTGGTTGTCCGAGGGAAACACTTTACTGCTGTCACACACCTCTACAGTCAGCAGTACGACTTCGCCCTCAGACCTTGAGTTGTTGCTTTTATTCTTACCATTCTCCAATCGACCTGCCTGGCATGGTAAAATCTGCAGGAACATATGTTCCAGCCAATATAGCTCGGTTGGGTCATCACGATGGGCAAGCCCGACCACCACGTCAAGGTAGCAGCTACGGTCAGGACATGACATGGTTCAAAATCATTTGCAATGACGCAGATGTATCCACTCTTTGTGTTCTCTTAAATTCTAATCTTCTGAATTCTTCATGTCCTTTATTTTCTTTCCAAATCTATTTCACTGGATTATACTCCTTGAATAGCATCTTCAATCCCGAATGTTCCCGATTACTGCTTATACTCTTACTACCTCCACCACTATGGGATTTGAATCGACAACTGCATCTCTGTGCTGATGTGGTATGGCAACTCGAAATGATGTACGTACGTATGAAGTTCTACGTTGTTACTGACTGACTGACAGGTAATGTATAAAAGAAAGATTGCATATAAGGATATAGTATAGGAGGAAAGAAGTAGTTCCTAGAAAGAAAGGTATGAAGCGATTATAATCGCATAGTTTAAGGGAAGACAAAGAGTGTATATAATTAATCCAAATCGAAAAGAGATATCGTTTTTGGATGAAACATAAGTTACCGTGTTCGACCAAAATTAATACTCATATCATCAGCCCAGTTGTTCATCCAAGTTTAAGAAAGAACTATTATCAATTATACTTCCCTGTAGATATTAACCAGAAGTGTTACAAATAAGTTATATCATTTATCCTGAAACATGAATGAATTAATCATAATCAATATAGAGCGTGGTGTACAAATTCCCGTTAGTCTAAGTTATTATAACAAATAAGTATAGCAAAATGAAATTAAAAAGACGAATGGTAAAATAGTCAAAATAATTGTAATAGTAATGCCATTTGAAAAGAATTAAAAATTGGTATTATGATCCGAGAAAAAAGAGTGAAAAGATTTGTACGAGGAATATTGGAAATGGAAGATATAAAGGAAGGTATAGATTGAATGTATCAATACCGATGAGACCGATTCTGATTTATGTCAACCAATATCTCCAACCATTGATTGTCATTATCGTGTAAATCCCCACTAACACGACTCAGATGATTTAATGAACTAATGCAACGTCCTGAGGTACAATGTACATTCGGGTCTTTCAGTCATATATCCTGTAGTTTGTATTATTTATAGGATTTCTAAAAATCTATACATACACAGAAACCTAAGGAATTTATAGTATAATATTACAAGAATATGGCTTTACTTTATGTCTTTGGTTTTAATTTTGTCAATTTGACCCTTACACTGTTTTAGAAAAAGCATAATTGTCTAGTTTACGGACTTCTATGAAGCGTGCAAGAATTATTCCGAAATAAAGGGTTGAATATAGGACGTTCATATGACTTACTAACGAATTAAGGATAAGTCGAAACAAATCTATTCATATTTGAAATCTTAGCTGATATGTGGAATCGTATGATTTATGTCATCAATAGAAAAAGGTGACGTTTTTCACCATTAACCAGTACATGTGTGTAATTAGAAGTACCCATAGCGGAAAAGTTACAAAGATGGAAAATCAAATGTCTGTGGTCCGAAGAGCTTAATGATAACGTCTCAGACTATTAGGCTGGACGACGTGGACTCAAATCCAATAAGAAGCATCAGTTCCCTAAGGACTGAAAGTATACCCTGCTGGTAAGTGCCAACTAACACGAAATCTAAGTTCAGGGTCTCCTGTCAACCATATCCAACCACGTAACATCAGTTGTATAGTACTCCCTTTAACGGTTCTTTTCACCTAAAATTAATTTGCAATAAATAATATCTTGAAATCATAACTGTTTTTATATTGTACCAAGTACAATGTAACTTGTCTATGTAATATACATTAAGCAATATATACTTCTGTATGTTTCGGAGCGCAAAGATATTGACAGTGAAAAAAGGTAATCAAATAAATTCTACGAAAAAAAACCCACTTAACTAGTAGAAAATCTTGAAAGAAAGTAGCGATTGAACTGTGATGATAAACGTCATGAACAATAACTAACCTCTTTACTTCTCGAAGAGATACACGTCAATTTCTGTACAAAGTCAAATACTTGTCCAGGATCTATATCTCTTGATGTTGATGATTCTTCGTGTAGAACATTAGCTTTACCTGGACTTGATTCATTGTAACTGTTTTCATCATGTATTTTATCTTTTCTGATATCAGTCACATTAACTGGAAACTAATAAAAAATAAACAATGTAATTTAACCACATTTAAAGTTCATTTCTGAAACTTTATTTAATTATATTACTCATGAGTAACTTGTATTATGTTTGATAATTTACTGAGTCACACTTCATTAGTTTGTCAAAATGCTATTTGGTAATGTAAAACTTATCAATCTGGTCATGAGCTTTTTTTGATTAATAGTAATGTTCCCCAACTATCTAAATTTAAATACTTAAAGTAGGGCTCGAACCTGAAACGCAATAATTGGAAATAGAGGGTGTTAAACACGAAGCCACAGCTCCTATAGAATTCGGTTCTAATTTATACATATTAGTGTAACCAGTGTGTGTTCAAACATACTTTGAACAGATCATTTTCTCTATATTGCTTATTACCATTATGTCTGTCGCTATCTTAATCCTTTTGAGTTTAAACTAGTCTACATTAAATTATTGTTTATGAGAAACCAAGAAATGATTCTGATTTTCTCACTCTCCAATGTATTTATTCAGATGAAATTTAAAAGTACTAGAGAATGAAATTTCGTTTTGTACACTAACAGGATTTCCATCAACTTAGGAAGTAATCATTCATACAAACATATTTCACTAATTTGGAGAATCCGGGAAGCATTTTCCTTTTCTCAATTGAGATTAAAGATTAAAGAAACCATTTTAACTAGTCAGGGATAACCTAATCCAGTGAATAACAAGCCACATTATTGCTTTCTGTCAAGTTTGGTGTCAGAAAATAGACAAGTACACTAGATATACAGATGAATGCATATTACTTAGTAAACACTTTGGTAAACATTACCCTAAATACTGTCAATGAAGTTACAGAAAGTATGGATACCAGATATGAATGTTAATGAAAACATTAACATGAATACAACCACATTTAAATAAGGAGTCCTAAATGAGGCGAAATACGTATTTATTTAAGTTGTCAATCATCATTGAAATATACAACTGGTTGATGTGGTGAATTGGTAATTAAAGAGTTCAACATGTAATCATTAAGCGGTACCTCCGAACTCCACCACACGTACTTCAGTTCAGGCAGTCCGGTATTTTCAGTCATTCTCATAGACACAAAGTTGTAGATTAAACCCGAGTACGCTGGTAGAACAAATGATCAGTTACAATCGACATAGAACCTAGAACATATTTTCATCAACTTAAATTGCCACACCACATCACGACAGCTAGATGAAAGTATGAAAAATATACAACGCAACCGATAGTAGTAGTAGCGACAGCAAAAAAGATTAGACAAAGAAAGTGTAATCTAAGAGGAAAGCGATGAATCACGGAATAACTCAGGAAGCTCAGGATCTAGGTGGTAGACAAAAAGTGGAATTATCTGCGACATAGACAGATTTTTTAACTATGTCACTCAACATTTAAACCACTAATTACGATTATTAAGCGGACCTCACAACCAAGAATTTTGCACTAAATAACATGCATTAGACTAACAGCTAAAGAATTCATGCTACGTCCTGATACACGAATGTGATACTTTGGTGAATTCTAGGAATTAAAGCATTTTTTTAGGAAATAAGAAAAAAAGACTTGATGCTTACTAAATTCACATTGTTCACACCGTCATTTATAGCTTCAGCAAGTTGACTCAATAAAGATGGAGAATTCTGACCAATTACTTGTGGGAAAATTTCACGTTCTAATGATGCCAGTGATAACCACAAATTGTTGGATTGATTCACAACATTACCTTCTTCTTCGTGTTGCTGTTGTTGTCTTAACAAATCATTAAATTTGTCTACAATCTCTGTCAATTTGGGATACTTAGTTGTGATAGCATCTGATAAAAATAAACAATGATAGAGATATTGAAAATTTTATTTAAATAACAATTGTCAGTCCTTGAAGATATTTATAATTTATATTATCAAGTACATCCTAAAGACTTGTCATCATCAAGTTATCTACTAGATACAGGTTAGTGTAATCTGACTTCAATTCAAAGTCTTAGTGTGAAGGTTGGTGATATTAGTCAGTTGTCCAAACAGAAGTAGATAGACCAATAACAAGAATCTGTAACTTAGTGGATGAAACAGGCACAGATCCACTTGAGGATCAGTGATACTGTCCAGCTGATCGAAACAAACTAGGTTGGTGGATAAAAATCAATAATTTAATTGATAATTAAAATAACCCATAGTGTCATTGAATAAGAAAAAGAGAATTCAGCGAAGAAAATTTTCTTTTCGACGATTATCATTCAGTTTATTATTATGACCTTTGTTGTTTTGTCGTTTTTCTTCATATCTGTCAATTGGACTATTATCTGACCCTTAAATTTTGTTCTTCCTTACCCCTTGATTAGTACGTCAACCTCATTTGTTATTTATTGTCGAATCCATCTTTTGTGATACAATCCTTTCTATACTTCTATAGACATACATTTTCCATATAACTATATATACGAATGTACAGCTTAAGTAAATGATTTCGTCGAAAAGAAAATTTTCTTCGCTGAATTCTCTTTTTCTTATTCAATTTAATTGATAAGAATCGAGGGATTCAATCACTAACCTATGACTTACTAATACATTTGTACCACTGCCACAAAATTTATTTATCGACAGCCTTATTTTATTTCATAAGGTGAATATATTTTGTTAATAATTTAGCCTAATAACTAAATCAAGAGGTAAGTTCCGAATATAGTCACATACCGAGTGTAGTTGACGGTTTATGTGTATATAGAAATTGTCAGAAAACTTGAATATTTCACACATCTAGAGTATTAATATATAAGGCACTGGACTTTGAACAAGGGCGTTGTGGGTTTGAAATCAACCTCTTCTACTTTATTTCGGGCTAACGGATATTAAAATTAGCGATCCCAAAAACAGCATACCTCAAAACCAAGTGAATAAAACTACTTAATGAGTTGCACTAAGAACCATAGTTCATACATAAGTGGGAAATAATAAATTCAACGTTATTCTCTAGCAGTAATAACTCATACCGTCAAGTTTCGTTGAAATCTCACATAATTCATCGTCTGAATTAACTGTCAGGTCAATAAGTTCCGTATCATCTGCTGCTGTTGGTTGTGACGATGATTCCAAAACTCGATCCGCCTTACGTACAGACGATACGATTCGAGTCAATAATTCCTTGATATTCATTGATTCCGTATTGAAGAGTAGAATGAGTAAATGTACGAGAGTACGAAAAGGCTGAAAGACATGAAAAAGGAAAAAATGTATGTACTAAGGGAAAAATAATAGCAAATCTTAATTTATGTAAAATATGCATCCTTATACAGAGCGTCCGTAATATACTGCTTGACTAAGGTCTAGTGTTAGCTGATATTCATCAGTAAAGTGTAGTCGGAACCTTGGTGGAAACGCAATTTGGTCGATTGAATTTATTCGGCACTAAGAAATTAGACAACTACAACATTGGTTATAGCTCAGTAACCAACCAGTTGTACCATAGTCTGAAGACCAGTCGCATCCTGAATAAGTCAGTGGTAACGTTTCAAAATGTGAGGCTGGGTGATGTGGGTTCTAATCCCACAAGGAGCTTAATCTCCCTCAAGAGCGCAAAAACGCTCCACCATAATATATATATATATATATATATATATTTCTTACCCCAGTAGCAGCAATACGTTGCATAAATTGACCAAATACAAGTAGCGAATCTAAATGTCCTTTAGGCCATACTAAACTTCTCTCTTCAGCCCAATTTTGCAGTTCAGCGTGTAACTGTGTAGCACAAGTTGCCAAATGTTTAAGAACATTGACTGGTTTCATAGATCGATATGACTCTAGAAAAAATAGATTTAAATACATCGAATGTTAAAACAAGACAAGTTTCCCAAAGTTTTTGAGCAAGATGTCGATAGTTAGTACGGTAGAAACCTCCCTTCAAACTAATTGATACCCCAAAAATATATATGAGGAATCATTAGCAATGTATGAATAAGCTTTAATTAATGAGCAGATGCCTATGTACCCTGGTTCTGGGGGCTAGTGATACCACTTGGCTATTCGCAGCAAAGTAGGCTGGGTGGGTTTAAGTCTGTAGCCTAACTATAAAAAGCTAAGTACTTTAACCAATAAATTACCCTATTCAATCTATTCATCAATACTATTTACAGGTTTTCGAAACTATCTACAAGTTGTGCATCCATAGGTTTGGAAATAGATACTTCCTTATTTAGGATGAAAATTATCCTGAATATGACGTGAGCAGTTGTCGACCTTCAGTTGTTACTAGTTAATGACTTGTTAGATATGATGAACAAAACCAAGCTATTTATTGAAATCATAAATTGATATAAGTTAAACCGCCATTGAAAACCTGGAAGCACTGGACAGCTGTCTCGTCCTAGTGTAGGACTCCTCAATATTGCGAATCCACGATTCCGCACACGGGAATCCAACCCAATACCTTCAGCCTCGCGTACGAACTCCTAGCCTCTAGACCACTGAGCTGACATCCAACGGTGTTAATATTTTACTTCAATCAATTCACAATATTACGCAACCATCTCCCATTGTCTTTGGTGGATAATTACCTAAAACCTGACATAGTTTATCTCCACTGTCCACAGATTTTCACTAGAGCTTCGGAAACTTCCTCTTGAAGCTAGTCAGTGGTCACATGATAACTGTCAGTTGTGGAGATTGTTGTTTTTCATTAAGATTAGGAACCGATCAAGAGATAATTTTATTACCTTTCACTATCTTTATTACTTGTATTTTGTTAAATTTTTAATTTCCACTACACTACAGACCAAACTGCAACACTACGGATCATCGTCGAACAATCAGTTGAGTGGAACTCGTCACTGCACATCAACTTCATTGATTATGGAAAGGCATTTGACAGTGTAGATAGAAGAACGTTATGGAAACTTCTTCGACACTATGGAGCTCCTGAGATTTTCAACATTTTCCGAAACTCATACGACGGACTACAGTGCAAGATCGTGCATGGAGGACAGCTGACAGATGCATTTCAAGTAAGGACCGGAGTCACACAAGGCTGTCTACTCCTCCCTTCCCCTTTCTTTTGGTGGTTGACTGGATTATGAAGACCTCGACATCTGAGGGAAAGCACGGAATACAATGGACAGCTCAGAACTAATTAGACGAGTTGAACTCCGTACATGACCTAGCCCTCCTATCGCATACACACGAACAAATGCATATGAAGACAGTCAGTGTAGCAGCAGTCTCTGCATCAGTAGGCCTCAAAATATACAAGGGGAAAACCAAGGTCCTCAAATTCAAAACGGAGAACAACAATCCAATCACTCTTGATGGCGAAACTCTGGAAGATGTAGAACCCTTCATATACCTGGGAAGCATAATCGATGAACAAGGAGGTTCAGATGCAGACGTAAAGGCGAGGATTGGCAAAGCAAGGGGCGCATTCCTTCGATTGAAGAACATATGGAACTCAAAACAACTTTCAACTAATATCAACGTCAGAATCTTGAATAAGAACATCAAGATTTTCCTACTGTACGGAGATGAAACATGGAGAACTAAAACAACCACAATCAATAAGGTACAAGCATTTATAAATAGCTGTCTACGCAAGATACTTAACATCCATTGACTGGATACCATCAGCAACAGCCTTCTGTGGGAGAGAAAAAACCAGCTTCCAGCTGAAGAGGAAATTAGGAAAAGACGATGGAAATGGATAGGACATACATTACACAAATTATCAAACTGCATCACGAGGCAAGCCCTAACTTGGAATCCTGAAGGGAAGAGGAAAAGTGGAAGGCCAAAGAACACATTACATTGGGAAATAGAAGCCGAGATGAAAAGGATGAATAACAACTGGAAAGAGCTGGAAAGGATTATCCAGGACAGGGCTGAATGGGGAATTCTGGTGAGCGGCCTATGCTCCTCCATGAGGGGTAACAGGCGTAAGTAAGTACACTTTAGCAATTGAGTAGCTTTAAATATATCGCAGCTTTCTTGATTAAATAAGTATACATGTAAATTAAGCCAATAATGAAAAAAATGTGGAAAAAACCAATTTAAGCACTTACTTAGAGCTGATTTACTCACCATGGAGGAAGTAAAGTCCTTATACAATTGACGGATATCATTATCTAATTGATCTTGTGCTAGTCTAGCAGCTTTATTTAAATTCTCAGGTCTTAGATTATTTGTTATTTCCTATAAAGAATAGAGGCAAAGAATTATGTTATAGTAACCTGATACCTCGTGTTAATTTCTAATTTTGATTAACTCAACTACCAGGTACAGATTCGTGTATTTAATTTCAAGTCACACCCTAAGTGTGAGGGCTGGTAATACTACCTAGTTGCTCAAATCGAAATAGGTGAAGCAGTATTCGAATGGTCATCTACTGATAATGACTTATCTACTTGCTGTTGAGAATAAATGGCTATACGCCAAGACAGTTCGAAGGATACGATGGAACAAGTAGACACTTGTTAATAATGTATCTTTATGAACGCTGAACTAATTTTCATATATTCCTTCATAAATGCTCAAAACCTTTGAGGAAATGAATAAATAATTAATTTCATTTTCCATTTACCTTTCATTTTATCCTTAATGGTAAGTTATGAGGATGAATAACTTTTTTATGATCTGGAAGTTTAGTCATTATGAAACCTAATAAATGTATCCAGTATGTAGGAAAACACAAACACTCTACTCTTAATACAGACGGCGTAATTCGGGGCTATGATGGTTTTGTGGGTTTTCAATGTAGCCCCAATAGACATATCGTGAAAAATCCATCTTGCTAGTAAATATTTTGCATATATCTTAATAAAAAAGCTAAGTTAAACAGCTAGTGTATTATGAGGAAAATTTAACCTCAATAGATCATTATGACCAACTGGTAAAACTTTTGCCAAATTTTGAGCCGCGGTGCTACATGTCGCTTCATAATGGCAACAAATGTAGCAGTATAAAGAATGAAACATTCCCCACTGAAAAACAGTTTGAAAAGTGCCTTCGTATATTTTGACCATGGCCAATGAGTTATCGAAGTTTTTTTAAAACATACATAAAGCTGACGATTAACTAGGGAAGTGTGTATTTCATTGCTGAATTGTGTTATAAACCACAAAGCGAAAGATAATGTATGTAGCTGAACAAAAACTAGCAAAGCTAAATTGATTACTTTTAAACTTAATGTGATTATATATATACTACAGAAAAATTCATTAAGACAATAGGAAACAACCTACTTGGACAAGATGGGAGAACCCCTTAATTCTAATTCCATACTTGGCCAGTTGATTTAACTTTTGATACTGATTGCTATGTTGTACGACCCTGACATTATCCAAAACTCCCAGCATATGATTTGTAAACACTGATTCCCACCACGAACAAACTGATCCTCGACTAACAGTTGTAGGTAAACGATATCGATTTTTACAGATGCAAGTTTTTAGTTCTTCTAAAACATCCTCTGTACACATTTTCAGTGCTTGATTTGTAAATCCTGTTGTGAAACACGCCACTATATGTTGATCAAATTCACTAACTTGAAGTATTTCTAGTGCAGCTGGTAACCTTACGATTGGGCCAAGAAGTCGATAATCATTTGGTGCTTCCAACTTGAAACACAAAACGCAAGGAATTATTTGATGAAGCAACTTTTAAATTCCTTAGATATTCTAACGCAATTTCGAAGTTATTTTAAATACAACTAAATGAAAAGAACTCAATTCGGAAAAGTAGAGGGTTTACCTAGAATTCAAACTGAGAACCACTCGAAGTATCAAATAGAAAATTAGGATGTGCTTTGTAACTTGCGAAAAGTGTATAACTGTTGGGGACGATATATCCCCAAAACTCATATTTGTAATTTTATCATATCGATTAACTTATCGATCAAATGATTCATAGCAGTCAATTGATGAACTCATTGATTAATGTTTAAAAATCTCCCATGACAATATCGATTATACATATTTGTATATATACGTTTTAAATTGTGTTTGTGGGCTCGCTCGCTTTCTGGCTGTTTGCAGAATATATTTTCCATACCAAGCTTGAACTTCTCCTTCTAGATAGCAGGGCTGGGACTCATCAATAGTTAGATTACTGGTCTTTGGTCACTGAGTCTTGTTCTCGTTCGCAGATTAAGTGAACTCGTGAAGCTTCAAACCTAACAATATCACACAATTTTTTTACGCCGTCAATGGTCACCCCGTAAACTTCTTTAAAAACTCGACCAATTTAAAAGTGTCCAGTGGTTTTGTGTGATTAACATAATTCAGTAATGAAGTACAGATTTGCGTTTAACAAATTCAATAGAAAAGTTAATGATTATACTTGGACGTACGAAGTAAAGTAAGCAAGACAACTTTTCGGTCTGAAAACTATTAGCTAAGAGTGCAATGACTTAAGCATTGTCTGAATTTCTTTCCTGTGCTAGAAATATTGTAGGTTGGATTTTATAGTAAAAAGGTCAATCCCGTTGTCATATCGCAGAACTAGAGGCGACTTGATTACAGTTTTCAAATTGCTTAGTGATAAATTTGCACCTGATATACCCTCATTTTTCTTGTCTTCCAAAACAGAGAATTTACGAGGACACTCCAAAAAGTTCATAAGCCGAGAACAATTTACTTGTCAGCTGACCATCGACTTTCCCATCGAATCATCAACGAGTGGAATTCACTACCTCAGCACGTGGTTGGGGCTCCATCCGTCGACTCTTTCAAAAGAAAGTTGGATCAACTGAGAGACCACCATTGCCAGGACTAACATAGGCCATCGAGCCTCCTGTCCTTCCCAAACTGAAACTGAAACTGAATCGAGACGTTACTTAGACCTTATATTTTGAGATGAAAGAAACATAGTTTTTGAATTAGAGACTTTAAATGATCTGGCATAGATGGTTATACGTTAATAGTTTCAGAAATGGGTTAAGTCTTGTCAGAAGCCACCGGGATTTCATGCTCAGTCACAAGTTAGATTCCAATAATCGCAACCAAACAAGTGACAGTACCCATTGAAAAAGAAAAATAGACATCAAGACATACCTGTATTAGCTGCTCCATGTCCGCCAAAGTTAGAACGTTACGAGTAGTAGCATACGCCCACAAAAGCGTGTTAACCCTTTGAATCAACTTTTTGTGTTCTGCCAGACGGGGTATACAGTCTGCATTCATTCGAATGCTTGTAATAAAATTGATGGCTGACGGATAATGCTTAAAATTACATGTTTTATGATGAAAGTATTAATACCCTGAAAAGCTCCTCTTGTATGCAACCAACGCCAGTATACCGGTGTTCTTGAGAGACTTTCCATAACAGCATTTGGACAATATTATTGACATCTTCGACAGACCTAAACTGATATGATGGTCCTGACGAAGGTTGTAAGTCAAAATAGGACGGTATCGGTTCAGGGAACGGCATTCTGCCTGACCTTCAGTTCCGCAATAATTTAACTTGCGATCCTAAAAGTTTAAGTGGTTAAATGGTTTTCAGTCTTCAGTAATAAGGATAGTAGGTTGATGAACCTGTATTAATCCTGACACACTGCTTTCCAGTGAAAGTCCAGCTTCTCCTTGAAAGTATTTACTGATGGGGCTGATACCACTTAATCGGGTAAGGCGTTCCAATGATTTAGTACTCGATGAGAAAAACGGCACCCCACTTTAAGTTTATTAGATTGCGGTTTATGAACCTTCTTGCTATGACCTCGGAGATTATTAGTGCTGGAGGGAGCAAAAAGACAAGACATATTAACACCCAAATCATAATTAAAGATACGAAATGCCAGTATAAGGTCACCTCGTGTCCTACGATACGACAAGGGGAAAAGATTTAGGCGTTTTAAACGCTCATCGTAAGGGAGTCTAGAAAGACCCTTCACTAATTTTGTTCCCACACGCTGGACACACTCAAGGAAGTTAGTATCCTTTACCAGACATGGGCTAGCTGCTTGAATACAGTACTCTAAATGTGGTCTTACATAGGTGGGATATAAAATTCGAAACATTTCCTCGTCAAAAGATTTGAACGCTCGGCGAAGTGACCATAACGCACGAAAATCTTTGACAGTGGCTGCGTTGCAATGCTTAGTTGTTTTTAAGTCATGACTTATTATTACTCCTAAGTCTTTATGTTCTTGAACGCATGGAAGAGGTTTACCATCAATAGTATAATGGTAACTATTACCGTGCCCGATGTGCATTAACACACTCTTCCTAAAATTGATTTCTAAGCCCCAACCTCAAGCCTATGTAACTAAATCGTCTAACTCAGCTTAGAGATCCAGATGATCAGTTCACTTTTTATTGTTCTCCAGATTTTTACGTCATCCGCAAACAATAATGTAGACGACCTGAGCAACAGCGGTAACTTATTAGCGTAGAGAAGGAAGAGCAGAGGGCCTATAGTGGTGCCTTGGGGTACACGATATTTGACTGGATAGCGTTCGAATGACCGTCACTCTCTGTCTGCGGTCATATAAGAAGTTTCCTATCCACTCATGTACAGTACCTATTATTCCGAAGCTCGTGAGCTTCTGCAAAAGACCTAATTGTGAAACCTTGTAAAATGCTTTGCTAAAATCTATGAATATCACGTCGACAGACAGACCGTTATCTAAAGCTGCTGTCCAATCCTCCCTCGCAATAAGCAAGTTAGTCACGCATTAACGCTTGTTACGAAATCCGTGTTGCTCAGGAGCTAACAGATTGTGTAAGTCTATGTGGCTTAGCAACCTAACCCGAATTATCTTTTCGAGTAACTTAACGACTATGCTAGTTAGACTGACAGGCCGGTAGTTAGATACTATCTGTCGCTGACCGTCCTTAAATATAGGACTGACTAGAGCGTCTTTCCGATCTCTAGGGAGTTGAGCGAGTGGAAGGGACATATTGAAGAGTGTGTAGAATTACGGTCTACTATGATATTAGTACTGCTCTAATAATAGACCTAATCCTAAATTTGTAGATTTGTCATGATATAACTGCCTAATCTATAAGATCTTACGTGGAAGTCACACCATCGACTACACCAACTCACTGTATCGTATCAATTACCAATACCTGACGAGGAACAAGGTTAGGCTAGAGAAAGAACAATATATTTAATATGAATAGAAGATATAAAGTAACACTGAAATGGACCACGCCTGCATGGACGAGCCATGCCACTCGATCAACTCCCGTCCATTCAATTCATTGTTCGCGCCTTCTCCATTGTTAGGTATTTCTCCGCGTTAAATATTGAATATCTATTTCCTGAGTAGTCTCGTGTTCACAGCTTTGTGGATTGTGTAGCTATTGTCCAATGCCACTACACTACTTTCCCACCAGAATCAACGTGATGTTGGTTCGATACCAAATTGGATGGGATCGTCGCGCGCCGGAGGTTACCAAGGATAATAAGAATCCTCCGGGTATTGGTAAGCTGAAAGATAAATCAAAAAGAAAGCGGCAGCATCTGGTCGGGAAATACATGTAATAATTTTAAAATATCTGCCTTCATGCTTAAAACGCTTGAAATGAAAATTTGGGTGAAGATTATTTGAACTATAAAAAATGAGATAATAATAATAATAATAATAAAACGATGCGTGTTAATAACTTAACTTATAGGTAGTAATTATTTTGTGTTTAGAAATATTAAAATAATGAATATTGTAGAAATGTTAATATTGGTATTAGTTTTGGGTTAAATTATGAAATCGGATAACGATTATGCCGGTAAGTTGTCCATAAGAGTTGATTTCCAATTGCATCTGTATCAGTAGGCTAACTGAAGGAACAAAAGTATTACCATGGTAAAGAATTCCAACTAGTGTTCCAGTTAGTTTGATACGGTTTATTTAGTTACGGGGAGATTTTCTCAACCTCATTTTTACTTGACCGTGATAGAATCTGGTAATACTACTAATACACATGAATGGTTACCAAAATAAAATTTAAATACGTGAGTGATGATTATATGAATTTTGGACAGATAGCTAGGAGCAAATCGTTAAACATGAGCGTATTCGTAAGAGACATGCTCTAGACTCAATGTTCTGATCTGTGGCAGACTATTTACTTGTATTTATACTTGCCGAGTGATTGGACATACAAGTTAGTTGCAAGTATGCAGTTTATCATAAGGCGGAACACGATTTAATTGAGATATAGTGGTTACAAGTTATTAAAATCAGTTAGACCTGTGTCATATTACGAAGTGATGTGGTGCTGCAAAATGTATTTAGCTAAATAAGTTTTTACAAGATGATTAATAGTGAGTGATGCTCATGTGATTATCAGGGAGAACATAAGTTGTAACCAGGGGGAGTACACTCCCAACTCATGTCTATGATAATGGCTTGAACCTTAGTCAGTGTTGGGGTAAATTCGACATTAATGTTTTCAGTTTGCAGGAGATTTGCTCGACTGCTTATACTGATTATTTGCATGCATGATTGTGTCGCTAAACCATCAATTAGACTGACAAGGTTTCGAGATATTTACTGAGTGAGCATCTGATAGAGAAACATACTGTAATCATCTGTAGTGAATGAAGATAAAAGAAAAACAACACTAGTGATAATTATAAGTCAATTTGTTGACCGATTTCGTTAACAGTTTCATTAATTTTATCAGTCATATTACGTGATTGTCAAGTCATGACAATGCTTTATGACGATATTCTGAAACTATTACGTTTAACTAGTTATAGTGTTGATTGAGGATCAGTCAGTGGAAAAATAGGTATTGTTGCTTTAGGCGATTCAAAATTATCAGAAATTTATAACGTTAAAGAATCCGAGACGCCTAATTTAATTATAAATTTCAATTCAGAAATATTCGTTTAGTGTTAATCCTAGTAGGCTACGGAGTTTTGATTTTAAACGTTTGTTTAGCCAACAACTACCTGAGGATTTAGTTATTTTACTAGTGCAGTTGATAGTACCTAAATTTTTAATCTTATTATCTAAACTATGTTCGCATTTTGGCTGCTAATATGATAAACCAATCCATAAACCCAAATACGATTAGCAACAACGACTATGATGGGTTTATTGATAAATGTTAAAGGCGATCCAGATGATTTCTAAATTTATAAGACATGGAGATATAGTGTAACGTATGTATGGGCCAGGTTAACATGCAGGTTGTTGACGTATATGACGATTTAAAAATAATGAACATGACCAGAAAATAATTTTAAAGTTAAGACTGCTTGTGAAACTTCAGGTAGGAATATGATGCGTTATAAACATTCCATAAGAAGTTACTGCATTTAGCCTAGGGACACTTACAAATATATAGCAAAAGGAACCGGAAAACATATACATGTTAATTAAAAAAATCATTAAGTAAAATAGTTGAACTCGCCTGGATTATTTTTGAAAATTAGATTATTCAGTGAACGACATATATAACGCCATTCGTGAGGAGTAGTAATGATCCAAAAGCATCCAGAATAAAACATACAGTATGGCAATCACTTCCAGGGTGCTTGATGCTGTTGAGGTCTTTGGGACTCGCTCTGATCAGAACAATCGAAAGAATCCAGATAATTGTGTGTGTGCCATCTAAAATGAACTTATGATTGCAGAAAACTTATAGCTGAAACTCACCGTATGTTTTTGGAGAAGTGTCATCCTCGTTGTTTGGCAATGGAACTCGAGAATATGAAATTAGGCAGGCAGTGGTCGGAAGAAAAGATATTACAGGATAGTGCATCGTTTAAAACAGGATGAGGTGTTAAGTGAAGGAACATTAAGAATTAGATCCAGATAACTATTTAGTCCTTGCTTACGTTGTTAGTCAATGCATATTTACGTTATTTGCATGTCGTATTTGCTAGAGCTTGATGTTTAAACAAGACTATGTCGCTGAAGCATATAAATGCTATTAAAGCTTGTTAACGAACCATCAAAGCTAATTAGTTAATATAGACGACCAGTTTTTACTATCGATTGACCTAGTATGTTATGAGAAGTAATCAATATAACATCACGACAATGCATGTGAGCATTATTCAGAGGACTATTAGAATACTGGGTTAACATATATATATAAAATCGATCGAGAAAGTTTAAGTGGAAATAAGGATTAATAATAATAGGTTGCGTTTTTCTAGTCGGGCTTAGCAATGTAGAATTACGGTCTACTATGATATTAGTACTGCTCTAATAATAGACCTAATCCTAAATTTGTAGATTTGTCATGATATAACTGCCTAATCTATAAGATCTTACGTGGAAGTCACACCATCGACTACACCAACTCACTGTATCGTATCAATTACCAATACCTGACGAGGAACAAGGTTAGGCTAGAGAAAGAACAATATATTTAATATGAATAGAAGATATAAAGTAACACTGAAATGGACCACGCCTGCATGGACGAGCCATGCCACTCGATCAACTCCCGTCCATTCAATTCATTGTTCGCGCCTTCTCCATTGTTAGGTATTTCTCCGCGTTAAATATTGAATATCTATTTCCTGAGTAGTCTCGTGTTCACAGCTTTGTGGATTGTGTGGCTATTGTCCAATGCCACTACAAGTGTCGCAAGCGGTTTAGAAACAATGTCCGAAAGGGATGACAGCAACCGTCGATGTAACCCGTCAGGGCCCGGTATCTTACCAGGTTTGAGGTTAGTTATCAACGGAAGGACAGTTTCCTCAGTCACCTGTACAGATTCCATGGTTGGTATCTCGGTGTGAGTGGGACAAGTACTTGTTACAATAAACGTAGAGAAGACTTCGCTAAAATATTTTGAAAAAGTCTCAGCTTTTGCCCGATCTGATTCAGCTAGTCAATCTGAATTTTCGTGTAACAGTAACGGGGGAATACCATCACGACGTTTCGTCCGCCGTTTAACATACGAAAACAATCGTTTCGGACAAGTACGGCTATCATATAATAACTGTCGTTCGTAGGTAGTAAGGGATTTAGCTATGGTTTTCTTACAAATATTCCGGAATTTTCGGTACTCAAGCGTAAATGATGCATGACCTGTCAACAAGAATAAGTGCCAAAAGTGTTTTCTACGTTTTAACAGCTTCTGGGTTTGCTTATTAATCCATGGAGGGCAATGTGATAGCTTACATGCTGACCATGGGATAAACGGCGACGTTACGGACTCGAATGTAGCCTTAAACTTATTCCACTCATCTTCAATCAATCCATCCTCGTCAACCGACCAATCAGTCGAGATAGCACAGTCTCTGATTGCCGGAATATTGGCTCGCCAGATATTGGGACGGGGTGGAGCAAATACGAATTGTATATCATGTGTCCTAAACTTAAAGTGAATTACAACGTGATCACTGTTCACTAGTGGGGGAAGGTGCTGAATATCAAAGACATCCTCACAGTGGTGGTTGAGGGAGAGGTCCAGCAGTGACGGATCATGATTGAAATCAACATGTGTCGGTTTTGTGATACATTATACAAGTGCACACTGAATAACGGTAGATAAAAGGTCGCTATCGAAACCACCACCTGGAGCTGTAAGCTCTATCCAGTTGATATGCGGTGCGTTGAAGTCCCAATGGTGAGACAACATTCTGCCATACTCCAAGAACAGATGCGTCTTAGGATAAAGTCATCAGCAAGACAAAACGGACTACGGTATATCCCCCCAATAGTCACTAACCCATTTCTAGATTTAATCTTACAACATGCAACTTCACATGTGCCAATGATATGAGCCTCCGATATTGTTGATTGTATACGAAAGTGATCCCTAACGTATAGTATTATACCTCCCTCTTTGCGACTTGAAACTCTATCACTTCTAATACAGATATAGCCTGCAATGAACGGAGAACAGTCTATATCTACTGTGAACCAAGTTTCTGTAACAGCAATTATATCGGGACATAATTCTTCCACCATCAGACTTAGCTTGGACGTTTTATTTCTAAGACTACGAGCGTTCGTGTAGCACACACTTAAGGTGTTTTGGCAGTCAATCGTTCTACCCATACAGGCCTCGGAAGCATTGGCTCCAAGACCTGACTACCTGAAAACCCTTAATGGTTAGGTTATTTTCGCCATTTAATTTACGAATCCTCAACTCCGTAAAAGCATTCTTCCACTTGATTCGATTCTCGAGCGGCCAATCTGATCGAATACGGATATTTGAGTCACGAGTTTTTGGTGCGTTTTTCAATAATATGTCTTTTTCTCCGAAACTCCCGATAACCAGCCTCAGGATTCTTCTTGGTTGGGTCTCACCTCCAACCCATTTACCAAGTCGTATTACCTTTGTAATATGTACCCCTGAAACCTCTTCAGGTAGCACATTTCTTACCACAGACTCCACTAACTGCAGGTCATGTTCATGTCTTCTAGCAGGGTCGTTATCTTTCGACTCCTCTAAATTCCAAATAATTAAACTAGGAAGGTGTTTAGCTTCCTTTGAAATTGTGTTAACAGCTTTCGACCGTGACTATAGATCCTGTATATTAACTGCTGGTATCTTACGATTAGATTTTATTGTAACAGACTCCTGTGAGTGACTCACAACAGTGTTAGACGAAGCTTTACTTTGGAGCTTTGACGGATTGGTATGAGAGTCCACCAAGGACTTATCAAGTAAACAGTCATTATTTTTAACTGTTATTTAATTTTCCTTCACAGTCACGCCAGGATGGGTTTAACTCTTACCATCAGGTTTTGGTAGTGCAGTATGTGACTCACAATGAGAGTCCATCAGTGAGTTACTAACTACCTGTGTACTGCCTACAGCTTTTTTCTTTTCATTTCGTTTCCTACGTACCGTAGTCCATTTTTCATCCCTCAGGACATTGGGACTATTTGGAACGGTAATGGTTTTATCCAGTTCGTCGGTTCCCACTAAAGGTGCATTGTTATCAAAGGCTTCGAGTATCTTTTGTATCCCATCGGACTTAGGCATGTACACATTTTGTGGTACCACTTTTCACAGTCATCACACTGCATTCCCTCCTCAACGGGGAACAAACAGTTTGGTTGCCCACATTTGTGAGTCTTACCAACCATTGTAATTAGATTTAAAAGGTTTAAAAACACACAATGATCACAATGTGAACACAAGTGTTAGTCTAGGAGTACAAAAAGGTACCTTGGACAAAATTTAGCAAAAAAAACTTCAAACTTTAACCAAAGTACTTTCAGTTAAAGTAGACCAAGAATGCTTTTTAATGCAGTACCCTAAGCAAGTATAATCACAACAAGTACAAAAATCACTGCCTTTTTTGAAACGAGCGCGTAGAGGAATAGAAGAAGCTTTCGTTTAACTGGCCTGCGTCTCTAGTAGAAGTGGATCACTGATACCTGTATCTTCTGGATGATGGCTTTCGTAGTTCTCCAGATTTCCGTCCCATACAGTAGAACTGTTTTGACATTTGCATTCAAAATCCTGACTTGTTAATTGACAGACAGTTGTTTCGAGTTCCAGATGTTCTTCAACTGTAAACATGCTGCTCTTGCTTTGTTGATCCACGCGTTCACATCTGCATCAGATCCACCGTGTTTCCCAGTGATGCTGCCCAAATATGTATAAGATCTTGGGCGGCCTGCTTGAATATCTGGGCTACTTGTCTCTGCCATCTGATTATTTCAACAAGTTATCTGGGTTTTTCCCGTTTGTTTTAACTTATAATTATGTCCATCAATCGCATAGCCTATTCAGGCGCTTTTATGAAAAGCCTACTACCTTTCGCTGCACAGGTTTCAAAAAAGTACTATAAAAGACATCGTGGTGGTTGTCAATATGAGTTAAAGAGAATGAATATTAGTCGTATTTCGATTCCAGAGCTCCTAACTTCTAACTATCGATCACTAATCGACAAAGTGAACTATCTACAATTCCTACTTAGTTAAAATATGTATCGTAATTGTGGTGTCATCACAATTCAAGAATCTTGGTTAAATGATTTACAGGATGACTGCCTAGTATCACTACGTAATTTCAAAATTTATCGTCAGGATTGATCAAACAATAAACAGAGGTGTGGTGGCGGTGTAGCTACGTTTGTAAACATAAACTGGTGTCGATCTTCGTTTGCGTGTTTCAAGTTTTTAAATGACTTTATCGACTGTCTAACTCTAAGATGTCGTCCAAAACATCTGAATAAATACAAATATGTTTATGTTACCAGTATCTACGTGACTCCAGATTGCACATCATCTGCGCTATCTGTTTTCGTTGATGAATTCACTGAGTTCGCTGTTACTGCCTTCAGTGATTCACTTTCAGTTGTGTGTGGTGATTTCAATTCACGTGACTGTAGATTCCTTACGTCACGAGGTCACCAAAACGTAGTAGATTTTCCTACTCGTTTGGATGCTCATTTAGACTTCGTTTTCGTTAATGATGTGTGTATATATGCGACTCGTAAACGTGCCCCATTGTCTAGCTCAGATCACTGTATAATTCGTGTTCTACCTAAAGTATATGGAAAGCATGGGAAGAGTACACTCTTACATCAAACCAAGAAAGTCAAATATAGGAATTACTCAGAAGAAAATATCCAAAATCTGAAAACCATATTTCATACGACTAACCGGGAATTATTCACAGATGACTCACTGGAAATCACTGCTGATGTTATCACCTGTTACCTTAAATTCTGTTTTGATATTTGTTGTCCCATTGAAACAATTTTTGTGAGTTTTGATCGACTTACATCTTCACAACTAAAACGACTACGGAGGGTGAAAGAAAGAATAAACTGGAAGGAAAACTCTAATGAAGTTCGTAAGCTAAATGGTCTGATAAACCTAGAGATTAGACGTCTCAACTCTATGTTTACTCAAAAACTATTGTCTTGCGAAAACTCTCCAAGTATGTGGAAACTCTTTAAAGAACTTACGGGTGACAGTCAGTGTAAGAGCGATAACCAGCTGAATGTTTGTAACTTAAATAAGTCTTTTGTACGCCAGTCATCTGACGTGATGCTCCCTCTATCCACATGTTTAAATAATAGCTATGTTCCTACTTTCACTGTGACTGATGTACGAAGATATCTCTAGTCGCTTAATTCATCTCGATGTTTGAGAACTGATGGTATCCCAAACATCCTTTTTAAAAATTGTGTTGACGTTCTATGTTATCCGTTCACAGCTATCTTAAACAGGTCCTTCTCATCTAATCTCATACCGGAAATGTGGAGAAGGATGAAGATAATCCTTGTACCCAAGAAAGTATCTGGTGATAAGAATGTGAAATTTAGACCTATTGCAATTGTTGGCGGTGGCGTTGGTGTTAATATAGTTTCAATTGGGATTTCAATGATCTCATTCACAGGTAGTAATAAACCATTTGTAACATCAGATTGACATTGATTTGATTCTGTACTAATTTGTCTACGTTTATGTTTCGTGGTGTTTTCTTTTCCTTTTTTCATAGAAAAGTTCTGAGAGAAAAATAATAATGAAAAAACCGGTATTTGAAGATAAAGATGACTATTGAAATTGGCGAAAAAGATATGTTAATTAGCCATGCGAATAATTGTAAATATTCTGTAGATAGGTGTACATAGATAGGGTGTATGATAATTGTATACATTCAGTTCGGATTATGGATGATGTTTGTTTCCAAGACAAATTGGTCATTATTAATAGTGGCCTGATTGAATATCTGGGCTACCTATTCATTTCATTTAGATATTTCAACAAGTTATCTAATTTTGCTTGTTTGTTTGTTTTAATACATTATTATGTCTATGATTTACATAAGTGATTCAGGTAGGTTACTGAAAAGTGTACAACCTTTCGTTGTACAAATGACAAAAGACTCAATCAGAGATATCGGTTTTGCTGGTAATATGCAGCGAAAATATTCCTGAACTGCTAATATCCAACTGGCGACTACTCAATAGTAATCGTAAGGATCGATCAAGAAATAAGAAAAGGAAACTTTTTGAAGTACTTTGTTCTGAAAATTTTCTATTGTACCAGGAGTATAATAATGAATAAAGCTAATAATAATAATAATAATTTCATTAGTTGAAGTCATGAGTCAGTTGAAGCTAGACCATTATGGAAAACCTGGAAGCATTGGACTACCGTACCGTTCTATTGTGGGACTCCTTAGCAATGTACATTCACGATCCCGTCCTCCCCACCCCTCGCGAGCGCTTAACCATTAGATCACTGGGCCGGCATCCAACAATGTTAATATCTAACTTCAATCCCAAACCTCCTTTTTGAAAAATGTGCTGACGTCCTATGTTATCCGTTCACAGCTATCTTAAACAGGTCCTTCTCATCTAATCTCACACTGAAAATCAAGAGAAGGATGAAGATAATCCTTGTACCCAAGAAAGTATCTGGTGATAAGAATGTGAAATTTAGACCTATTGCAATAACTTCATCCTACCTCAAAACAATGGAAAAATTATTAATACTTCCACTTCAGCCTGCGATAAAAGAGCATATTGATCCATATCAGTTTGCTTACAGACGCGAAAGAAGCACTTTAGATGCTGTTGCTGTTCTGCATCACAACATAGTGTTCAACTTAGAAAATGGTCAGAAGTATGTTCGATGTGCTTTTCTGGACTATACTTCAACTTTTGAATTTATACCAAGACAACGTTTAATTAACAAGTAATTCAGCGTCAACACTGACAGCTGGATAACCAACTGGCTATGTTCCTACGTCTCTGGAAGGGAACAGTACACTGTGTTTGGAGGAAAGTGTTCCGAGTCTCTACTGTCTCATAAAGGTGTACCACAAGGAGCTGTTCTTTCACCTCTTCTTTTCTCTTTTTTTCTGTACGATCTACCATCTTCCACAGAAAACACTTTTGTGAAATATGCGGATGATTTCACTGTATGTATGTCTATCTCTTCCTCTTTACATCCCATAGAAATGAATGAGTTTTTGTCTCGTATTGATTGTTGATCTGTTGGTCATGGTCTCATACTTAATCCGTCTAAATGTCAAGGTGTTAACGTTAGCGTGAGACATGAACGGAATCTAAACACCATTTTGAGATCACATAATGCTTGTGCCATCAAAGACTCTTTGATAAACACAGTTTCGAAGGTCAATTATCTTGGTGTCACCTTTTCCTCTGATCTGTCGTGGTCTTCCCATGTTTTATTGTCATCAAAGAGGGTTTTCCGTCTGACCTACTACATAAAGAGACTGCATGCTCTTGAGATTACTCGTCATTTACTCTTACAATTTGTCAATTCTTGCATATTACCTATTATTCTTTACTGTTCTCCATTATTCTTTCCCGGGCTTTTGACGAAAGACTTTGCTGTTTTGCGGAGTGCTGAAGGCAGTTGGCAAGATGTGTGGTGAATCTTTCGAGATCATAATTAATGTGGTTGTGGATAGACATCTAAAGCCATGTCAACTCCCGGCAGGTGTTATTTTATTAGATACTAACCATCCCCTTCACTCTTATCTTTCTCCTTGTACATCTTCTGGTAGAACGAGATGTAATTACATTGAAATCCTTGCACGCAAGCGAAATTATAAAAGTTCTATAACACCTTACCTAGCAAATATACTCTGTGACGAACAGGTTGTTAGAGTTAACCTAGTCAATAACTTGCATTCTTAACATGTCCTTAATTTTAAAAGTTGTACAGTTTTTTCGGTTATTTTTCTTTCTGTTTTAAAAAAACCTTTTTCATTTTTTTGTATTCGTTACTGTGTTTTTGTGTTGTTGCGTGAGTAACTTGTTGAAATAACCTGTGCTGAGAATTCTATATTGTACCAAAACTATAATATTGAATAAAGCCATTAATAATAATAATAAAGGTTTTTACATCTTCTAAATCATCTCCGTCACTTGTGATTGGATTGGTGCATGCTGTGTTGTGTCGGAGAATCTTGCTTTTCCCTTTGTGTATATTGAGGCTGCTGCTATCCTGGTCGTCTTCTCCTGCGTTTAGCGATCTAAGAGCCAGATCATCTGATTTGTCTGGTAGCCA
The DNA here is from genome assembly GCA_944470375.2 of Schistosoma guineensis. NCBI lineage: Eukaryota > Metazoa > Platyhelminthes > Trematoda > Strigeidida > Schistosomatidae > Schistosoma > Schistosoma guineensis. The sequence goes on along the minus strand of OX103892.1, from coordinate 44,937,592 downwards.
TGCTGATCTCCTCAATTGTTAGTGGGCCAACATTGATTGGGAGGTCCGTGAATGTTACTTCGATGTTGAGTGGGTCCAGAGGAGCTGGTCGATTTAAACGTTTTTTGAGGTGTTCTACCCACCTGTTTTGCTTTTCTTCGATTTTGGTGATTACTTTGCCCTACTTGCTTTTCACTGGTCGTTCTGGTTTACGATGTCTTTCAGAGAGTTTCTTTGTTATGTCATACAATGGTCTCATGTTTCCTTCTCTTGCAGCCTTTTACGCCGTCATTGCTAAATCCTCGACATATTTACGTTTGTCGGTTCTGATGCTACTCTTCCCTTGCTTGTTTACTTCTGTGTATTCAGCATGTGCCTTGACTTTTTCTGCCCTTGTTCGGCTGGTATTGATTGCTGCCTTCTTGTTCCTTCTTTCTTGAATCTTATCCAATGTATCAACAGTTATCCATCCCTTGTGATGGTGCTTCTTGTGGCCCATAACCTCATGACATGTTGAAGTGAGTGCCTCTTTTATCCCTTTTTAGTTGCTTTCCATTACGTAAATCATGAGAGGCCTGGAACCTATTGCTATGGACTCTCTAGAATTTGTCAAGTTTGTCAGTATCCCGAGTTCGACGTTGACCTTAAAATGTCGATTTTTTAGATATAGAGTAAACCAATAAATTGAATGTGATCTGATACCTAGTCGTTTTAGCTTGTTGATAAGACATTTACGTTTGACACTATCAAAAGCTTTCGAGAAGTCAAGGTAAGTGGCGACAACATTCCCTTGCGACCAAGGATGGTTGTCCACCTGTCCAACGCGACCAGTAGATTGGTTATGCATGAGTGACCTTTTATGAAATCGCGCTGTTGGGGTGAAAAGAAGCTTATGGATAGTAATTAGTCACGTGGAACGTCGCACGTCAGAGACTCCATAATTCTTGAGGATAATGAGAGCAGTTCTTTCGGCATATAGCTCATAGGTTCACTGCGATGACCTTCCTTAAAAATTGGTGTAATAATAATAATATATTTCTGCATGAGCAGGTAAACACCATTTTTACAGGCATGATCTACAAATTGCAAAACCTGTTGGCTCACAGCATGCTTCCCACGTAGAGTCGTTAAATAAATGAAATCGATAAAACTGAATAGTAGTTCATTCGTGGAGATGTCTAGCAGCCATAATGATTAGGTTTATGCTTTAGTAGTACACTAGGTGCAGTCTTCAAAATAATTTTCATGGCGACATTGCGTTCACGCTGCACACCAATTCCAATCTCAACATAATTGTGTTAAAATTCTGGTCGGGATAAGTATTTATGCAATACAACCTTTTAAGTTTATAGTTGTTATAAAGTAGACTCGTGGAGCGTTTGCTGTAAACTATGATCTTGAGGGGACGCGTACGTCAAGTTTGTCCCAGACGTCAGAATTTCCATAGCTGTGCCCTCAGAGCAAGATTCTGACGAAACTAAGAAGAGAAACAGAAGAGCAACAAGGCACTTGGATATGAACGCCAAGCATTACTTAACATTGTATAGTAGAACAGACAGATGTATAATAAATTAGATTAAATTCATATTATCCCTTGTTAGAGTGAAATGAAGTCAGAGGCTCAATATAAGGGAATGTAGTAACAAAGAACAATGAGTTGTGAAGTTTAACAAGGTAGAGTAAGCTCACATGAAGGAAGGAAAGTCAAGGTTGCTACAAGGAAAGCTGTTTATTAGAAGGGAGTGTGCATATAGAGGGTGAAGTGTTAAGAATACTAACAACTATATCTTTTATTGTCTGATTTTTTTAATAGAGAAGCTGACCATAATTCCACATGTTCATGCTTTCAATTTGAAACACATGAGCTTTTCCATCCTGTTTGTCTATATGAGCCCTACGTAGACAGGTTAGCATACCTTGTCCTTTCTATATTTTTTGTGGTCTTCACAACCCACAAGCGGGATAATCAGATTCAAATTACTCATGTGCATGATCCTGGCATCGTGTGGCCTTTCCAGATGCATATGAATTCCTGTTGACAAAACATTTTTCCTGAGTTGCATCAAACCGCACAACATAACGTCACAGAATTTCGTCATACCATCCCTCATTATCCTAATGATCATCATGATCGTACACGCCTCCAAACTCCTCGAAGAAGCCCGTCACGAGAATGACTCATAACTAAACCACAAGACGAATGTAATCATGGTAGGTGTTGGCACCACAAGACGTGTGATATGTTTTCTAGAAATTGCGGGAAACCCTGCAATTTTCCAATCTCCAACTGTCAGACGCTTTAAACGTTTCGACAAACGTCCTCGCCGGCACGCGTCAGCGAGAGTTCTTTCTGCGAACAATAATGACCGTCTACAAGAACTGGTCTTCAATATATAGGCGGCAAATAGAGAACCAACCACCACATACGGTGGGAGAATTGTTTGTTTTAACTATAGTTCACGAAAACGCATTCACTAGATTTTCGTTGTTGAGGGTGTTTCTATGTTAAGCATTGATATAGACCTGCTACAACACGGCGATCTGCAAATTTACCTTGTGTAACCAGAAATGTCGCACACCACGTCATGGCTACAGGACCATCAGTACTTTTTAAAGCGCGTCGACTAGCCCCCGTTGAGCTAAAGTTGATCAAACTGGAATTCATTCACATGTTAGACTTCGGAATATCTGATCATCAAACAGACCATTAGCATCTGGAATCCCCTGTTGTTTATTGGAAAATACGCGATTCCGAACGACCACACAAGCTATCGAGTTAGTAGAACTAATTCACTGACGGTTGAAGGCTTCACTCTCAGCTGAAAACATTTCACAGTGAACTATTACTCTTGGTATACGTAAAGCAGTGAAAGCTGACCCAGGATACACTCCAGACCAACTCGTTAACGGAACGACATTCCGATTTCGAAGAAAAATTGTAGATCATTCATCTTTTTCTATAAATACATATCTGAACTCTTATACGAGCAGTCTTACAAACGCCATGCATTCAGCTCAATATGTTTCCGATTGGCCTCAGTCAACTGATGTTTTCGTTCGAAGCGCTTTACAACTTAGCAAACACGTTTTCGAGCGTCACGACTCGTTACGACGACCTCTCGAAACGGAATACGAAGGATCCTTCAAAGTCATTAATCGTCAACCTAAGTACCATATTATCGATAAAAATGGAACTGACGATAACGCCAGCACTAAACGTCCTGAAGCCGATTACTAAAAACAGTAATAAGACTAGTTTTCTTCTCATACTCTCGAGTGAAACGAGCCACACGATTACGTTGCCATTCTTGATTGTTAACGACAGCGGAGAAACTTCTCTGGCGTCCGAAAATCAGCAAAAAACAACACATCTTGGAATAAGGATGAGGTTCTCAGAACACTTAAATGACCACTGTGCGTAGGACAATGCATAACTTTTTGTTTTATTTCATTTGTATTGTTGCGTCCGGTTGAAAATTGTATGTTACCACCGAATACGAGGACTGAAGCAGATTTTCTGAAACCACGTGCACCATTCAAACTGGCTGCCTTCAACGTTCGCACATTTATGCAGGTCGGACAACAGATAGGGCTGGCTATGTCTTTGGAAAGTCTTAATATCGACGTGTGTTGTCTATCCGAGACCCGTACTCAAGACTCTGGCGAAGTACTACAAATTCGATCTCCATCTGTCGCTTCGAAAAGCTTGTTTTACGTGCGCTTATCCGGGGACCTTGTGGCATCTTCGTCTGGTCTTGCTGGCGTTGGTGTCGCACTAAGCGCTAGAGCTGAGGCAGCACTAGTCGATTGGATCCCCATTAACAGTCGGTTATGTGCTGTCAGATTAGAAAGTTCCATCAAAGTGAGAAGAAATCGGCGTGAGAAACGATGTCTTTTCGTCATCTCCGCCTATGCCCCGACAGATTGCAGCCCGGATGCAATCAAGGATGAGTTTTACCACCAGTTAATAACTCCTCTGCACTCACCATACTACTCCAAAATAAACTTAAACGCTCTAAATCGAGAGGGAGTATATTCATTAAAGGCAAACAAGTATACGAAGATCCCAAACTTATCACAGAATTATTCAGTGAACATTTTTGTTTCTCACTAACTAACGAAAAACCATTTAATGATTCAGAACCAACCCCAGTAACTCCCTGTGAAATTACTAATGTAGAATTCAGTGTACAAAATATCTCCAAAGCGATCAGTACATTGAAACACTCCTACACTGATGGACCAGATGGTATTCCATCTAGCATGCTAAAACGTGGAGGTGATGATATGTGTGTTTTGCTTCTCAAACTATTCGCGATATCACTCTCTTCAGCGTGTTACCCTACTGCCTGGAAAACTACACATATCATTCCCAAAATTAAAACAGGACCTGAGGCAAACGTTGAAAATTACCGGCCTATAAACATAACTTCAGTGGTATCCAGAGTGATGGAAAAAGTAGTTAAGGCGGCTGTAGTCCAACATCTATTAACTAACAATCTCTTGTCGACCTCCCAGCATGGATTTCTTAGGTCCAGATCATGCGATACATGCCTAGTAGACTACCTGAATGATATAACTCTGAAACGAGACAGCGGACTCCTTGTATCAGTCCTATTCCTAGACTTTAAGAAAGCCTTTGATAAGGTCCCACACAAAAGGCTACTCGTCAAACTAAAGTCCTTCGGAATACACAACCCACTGTACTCATGGTTTGCTTCGTTCTTAACAGAACGTAAACAGACGGTAAAGTACAATGACTGTCTCTCGTCCCCTAGACCAATCACCAGTGGAGTCATCCAGGGAAGTGTATTAGGGCCACTTTTGTTTCTTATGTATATAAACGATATATGTAACACCATAGAATTTGGGAAACCGTACTTATATGCTGATGATCTCAAAATAGTATACAGCTATAAGCCTGAGACACTAAGCGAAAGTGTATCCCAGATCCGAAAGCACCTCAATAACTTAACTATATGGAGTGAAAAATGGCAATTACCATTTAACCTCAACAAGTGCGGGATCATGCACTTTGGAAAGCATCCCTATAAACCGCGACTTCACTTAAATGAATGCATAGTCCAAACACTCGAATCAGTACACAATTTAGGAATTAATTACACAGGAAACCTAAACTTTGAAGAACATGCCTCCTCTATTATTTCTAAATCTAGACGGCTAATTGGTTTTATAATGAAAAACTTTTTCACAACAGAGAGTAAACTTACTCTCTACAAAATATGTGTACGACCCACCCTTGAATACTGCTCTTTTGTCTTCTCTAATATGAATATCGCAGACAAGATAAGAGTAGAAGATGTTCAAAGACGTTTCACACGTCAACTACTAGGATGTAACTCGAATCTCGATTACACAGACAGATGTAAGCATCTATCTTTAGAACCTTTATGGCACCGTAGGCTAAAACACAATTTAATATTTCTCTACAAAGCGATATATGGGCTCTCCTTTTTAACCTCCTGCCCGACTATCACCCACGACCCAGCCTATAGACTTAGAAACAACGCATATACACTACTTACCGTAAAACACCAAAAGCAAATGCGTTGTACGTTCTTTACAGTACGGTACAGTTTATTGTGGAACAGGCTGCCAATGCCTATCCGTAACTGTGATACGTTTACCAGATTCATAAAGCTAATAACCCTATTTCTAGACTCCAAAGAGCTTCAACATTACCTCGAACTCCCGCCCACCGATGAGGCACTTTATTACGGACCGCCTAGTATCTAGAAAGAACAGAATTATAACAAGTTCCACTGTTACTAATCTAAATATAACCAAATCACAGGATATATGGCTTATCCTTTCCTATTATTCATTGTTTATTAATCATGATTTCATGCTCCTAACCCTAGCTTTCAGTCCCCAAATCTCTACAGGTTAAATGTGCATTATTCTTCCTAAAAGTCATGCTTTTTTTTCTACTGCAAGTAGACAGATAGCTCAATCTTATGGTAGCTGATCTACTAAGGGCGATCATTCAAAGCTCAAAATTTGGCCACAAAGTCTTGTGAGTTTCTCAATGTTTTATTTTTCTCACCCTAAAGTCTTTTTCTTTTTTTTTCTACAATTTTATACCCTCTCATATCTTTTGATTTACTATTAATCCTTACTTCTTTAAACCATTAGTTATTTTCATAGCAGTGTGATATACTATATGGACATCTAACCCATAAAGCAGAATTTTTAAATATCTGATTTGCTTGTAACATGGACCTAGTAGAGACAGTGTATTCCAACTATGAGCTTTGATTAAAGCAGTATTCATACTTACCACAAACGTAAGAGAGCCTAACATCACAAAAGGAGGGAGGGTGGCGTTACTGACCAGCAAACATGATGGTGGGGAGATAAATTCAATCCACCCATGTCTGTAGGGCAGAACATTTTGTTTAATTACGGCTCCTTATGGTTTAGTGGGATGTCACGGACTTAAGGTATTGAAGCTGATCTATCACGCAAAATACCTCTTTAAATCGTGTTACGAACGTTGAATTGGTTTCACTTCCTACTCAGAAATCCTATTACAAGCAAACTAGACAATTCGCTAATATACGAAGCCTACTCAAGACCCTATAAAACCTGAAAAATACAATTAAATAAACGAAAGGGGCTCTAATAGCTTCGATAATAAAGGGAAGATAGCCAGTTGTATATCACAATACTGTTTCTAGCACTATATTTTATTTTATAATCACACATAATCTTATACTCTCAGCTCTTTTCCGAATCGCCTCCATTTGTCAGTTGTATGTCCACTCACACCTTGCTAAAGCTTATTTTCTTTAACCTATTAAAATGCTCTTTCTTAACAAATACCTTAATAAAAGAAAATTAGACTGAGTAATCATACCTTAAACATTCCTACATGAATATTGGCTACTCTGCCTCTCGTGTTTTCTTTTACTTGCTCCCTCTTTCAGCCCCCTTGAGATATGGAACAGGTTACTTCATCCTGCACCATCCTTAAAGCCTTGGATATCCCAAAGGGACATAAGGTTGCGATTTCTAGAAGCTCATGCCTTTAATGGGCCTATTCTTGACCATCAGTCGCACATTCGCAACGCAACTCTCGTGAAGCGCGCCAACTATAATACTGATTAAAACTATCTACATTCATGTCTTATAAATTTTCAACCCAGCTATGTAATTTAATACAGTGTATATTGTATCATTTGTATCAATTTGATCTTGCCTGTAAACTGGCATGCCTCATGTAACAAACTGTTATTTGAGAATAAATTATTATTATTATTATTATTATTATTATTATTATCTGTTCTTCTCCAGAAAGTGCGTTCGACAGATATTGTAGTACTAGCCGGAGACTTGAATGCTCAGGTCGGGCGTCTAGGCACAGAAGAGAGTCGTTTAGGTGGCCGATGGGGACTCGTTGGTCGCAGGTCAGATAACGGGGACCGTCTACTGCAACTTTGCACAGACCACAACCTGTTTCTGGCTAGCACTAACTTTCGGCACAGTCATCGCCGATGTGCCACCTGGCGTCCTCCCTCTGCATCTCAAGCCTGGACTCAGATTGATCACATCGCGATCAGCTACCGCTGGCGTGGTTGTGTACAAGACTGCCGCTCCTTTTGGAGTACCTATCTGGACTCTGACCATGCCTTGGTCTGCGCCAATCTTGCCTTACTTTTCAGTGGACAACGAAGTGAACGCCATCAACGGATTGATGTTAGCAAGCTGGTTGCAACTTCTGTTGCAAGTAAGTATCGAACCGAGCTAGCCTCTAGGCTAGCTACCACTCCACCGAAAAGTATAGATGAGCATTGGTTGCAATTGCATGACGCCATGAAAATGGCGGGTACAGTCAGTTGTGGGTTCGCGAAACGTCCCGCTTATAAGCACTGGGTTTCTGCAGGTTCCTTACAACTCATTGAAGCCCGTCGGTCTACTCCGGGTGACCGTGAGTTTGACCATAAACGAAGGATGTTACGTGAGGAAATTGGGCAAAGCTTGCGTAAGGACCGAGAAGCCTGGTGGTCGATGCGTGCTAATGAGCTGGAAGCAGCAGCTGCATCTGGTAATTACCGGAAGCTTTTCCAGCTCATCCGAGCCACTGGCAGCAAGAAGTCTAGTGTGAGTGAAACAATCTGCGAGGATGATGGGATGCCAATCACTAACATCCATCGACGTCTTGGACGATGGGCAGAATTTTTCGAAGGGCAGTTCAACTGGCCTGCTGCTCAGGCAACATCGGTCAGACTGTCCTGCCCTCCATGGCCGGTGACGACTGATCCACCAAATGAGGAGGAAGTCCGCAAGGAACTTCAACTCTTGAAGCGTTACAAATCACCTGGCCCAGATGACTTACCTCCGGCTCTTTTTAAAGATGGTGGTGACTTTTTGACTAAGGAATTGACGACGTTGTTTACAAAGGTTTGGGAACTAGAGAGTGTACCAACGTCATGGAATGAGTCGATAGTTGTCCCTATCTTTAAAAAGGGTTCACGTCGTTCTTGTAACAACTATCGGGGGATAAGTTTACTTCCGATTGCGTCCAAGCTATTGGCTTCCGTCATTCTTCGTAGGTTGTTCAAAACCCGAGAAAGATTGACTCGCGAGGAGCAGGCTGGGTTTCTCTCAGATCGAGGATGTATTGATCATATCTTCACCCTCCGCCAAATGTTAGAACACCGCCATACTTTTCAAAGGCCAACAATCGTAGTGTTTCTTGACATCAGGGCTGCCTTCGATTCGTTGGATAGGACTGTTCTCTGTGATTGTCTATTGAAGAAGGGTGTGCCTGAGAAGTTTATTAACATCCTAAAAGCCCTGTATAAAAACACCCCAGGCAGAGTAAGGGCATACAACCACCTCTCTCCATTGTTCCATTCGAGCAGTGGGGTTAGGCAGGGTTGCCCAATCTCACCATTCCTCTTCAACTTTGCCATCGATGACATTCTGGAAACAGCTCTGATGAATGTAAGTAATGGTGGTGTGGATCTGTTGCCTGGAGAAAGACTTCTCGACCTTGAGTATGCGGATGATATTGTCTTACTGTGCGATAATGCCCAAGGCATGCAATCCGCACTTAATCAGTTGGCAATCAGTGTCCGTAGGTATGGTATGTGCTTTGCACCTTCGAAGTGCAAAGCACTTCTACAAGACTGGCAGGATTCCAATCCTGTACTCACCCTGGATGGTGAGCAGATAGAAGTAGTCGAGAATTTCGTGTATCTGGGTAGCTGCATAAGTGCTGGTGGGGGTGTGAGTGATGAGATCAATGCACGAATAGTGAAAGCCAGAGCGGCTTATGCCAATCTGGGCCACCTTTGGCGCCTTCGTGATGTTAGTCTGGCTGTAAAAGTTCGGATCTACAACGCGTCGATGAGAGCAGTTTTGCTCTATGCTTGTGAAACCTGGCCTCTCCGAGTTGAGGACGTTAGACGACTCTCCGTGTTCGATCATCGCTGTCTCCGAAGGATTGCTGACATTCAGTGGCAACACCATGTCAGTAATGCAGAGGTTCGGCATCGTGTGTTCGGGCACAGAGATGATAATGCAATTGGTGTCACCATCTTGAAACACCGACTTCGGTGGCTTGGACATGTTCTCCGAATGTCGTCCCGGAGAATTCCACGTCGTGCATTATTTGCCGACTCTGGGACTGGTTGGAAGAAGCGGAGAGGTGGTCAGTGCATGACATGGTTTGTGGTATGAAAGAAAGCTGCAAAAGACTGGCTTGTGTTGGTCCTTCACGACTCCCTGGCTGGGGTCCGAGAGACGGTGCTACACAGTGGCTAGAGACGTTATCAGATATGGCTCAGAATAGAAGCCAGTGGCGATCCTGCTGTAACCTTCTTTTACTTTCTTCATAAAAAGTGGTTGTGTCTCCTTCACCTGAAAGATTTCTGATTGTACCTTTTCGTTCCGTCGTTACTACCACACTACCTTACTCCAATCTCTTCGTCATTGTTCTCTTTTTCTTTTGCGCTCCTTAGTTTTTTTTCTATTTCTCTTCGAATTCTCATTGTTTTGTGTGGCGCATATATATTGGCGCTCTCTTGTACCAATATTTATGTGTTCAAATAAATAAATAAATAAATGCGTCAAACATGAAAAAATCAACTTTGTGTTCTTGCTACTACGCTCATATATGCGTATATTTTAGTTCTCGAAAAACGTCCAAAAGATCACTGCGCAAAATATTCTCGCTGTGACATGTTATCTGCGCTCATTCATAACAGCTTTTTTCGGACGCATCGTGTCCTCAGGCACAATGACATGCATCTTCACTTTCATTTTTTTCCTCTTTAAGGATGGCTGAAAATAACGGAAAACCGACGAAGAATGAGGTGAACAGAAAATTTTCTGTTGCTATATTGTATCACATGTTGCTCTATATTAGAGAAAGATGAATAGATGCTGCTGGACATAACAAGCTATTAGTAGAGTATTTGCCAACGAAAAGCTCGTAGGGTTTAAACTATTGACTGACCGTGTCTTAGGGTCGTCAATATCTTACTAGGGGGGAAAGTGAGCTTTTTGGCTGCAAATAAACACCCAAAATAAATAGTTCTGCAGGTCATCAGCATTGCTGCTGGCCTCACGAGTTTTACTGAGCACAATTTGGCTGAAGGCGCTCGGTCACGCATATGCAGCAGATCACGAGTGGGTGCGCCGTGATACGAATCCCTTGCAGCTGCTAGATATCTCAGAGAAACACGACATATTGATGGCTTTCCTCGACTAAACGGGTATATGATCGTCTGAACATGTAATTCGAAATTCACGGGGGGAGTAAGGTGTATGTAAAAACGCTTAGTTCACTAGATACGTCAGGTTGCCTCACGTAGTTAGTCACCGCTTGAAATGCAAGGGACAAGAGCTGCTGATCGGTTTGGTCTATCGCAGTTCAAGCTGTGAGGTAAATGATGTCCTTCTGAGCAGTCTCAATACTTGGTCACAAAGTGGTCGATGTCTAATCCTAGGGGACTTTAATGCACCAATGGTAGACTGGGAAAATCTGCGAAATGAATCGTCAGAAAATTCCTTCGAGGAGGAACTAGTTGATGCGGTTATCACATGTGCTCTAGTACAACATGTGAAAGAAGCGACTAGGTACGACCCGGACACTGAATCATCCTTACTAGATCTGATACTCACTCACTATGTGGATGACGTTGCTAACCTTCATTATATGTCACCCCTAGGTAAAAGTGATCACGCAGTTTAAATTCTCGACCCCCATATAACTGTCAGTTACGAGCACTCGTCAGCCCAATTCAGACCTAACGTCTGGAAAGCAAATATACCAGGTATCATGCGCTCAGCATCGTTAGTAGATTGGACAATAGACCCAGAGCCCTCAGTTGAAAAGGCCTGGGACGCATTTCGAAATTCATACTTAAAAGTTACCACACCCCACATCCCTTGGACTATACCAAGGGGGCCGAGAAACTCCCCACCATGGTTCAGTAGGGAGGTTCGCATCCTTCTCTGTAAGAGAAGAAAAATGTGGGGTAGATTTAGGTTACTGGGATCTGATGAAACTAAATCCCAGTATAGAAAAGTCCGGAATATCTGTGCCTCGACCCTCCATAAGTCTAGAAAGTTGTACGACGAAAAGATTGTTAAGGAATCCATAGAATGTCATAAACGCTTGTATTCTTATAAAAACCAAAGGACAAAGAGAAGAGGAGATATTCCTGCACTATGGGGAGACAGTACTGCCTCATCCTTAGTGGAGGACGACTTTGGTAAGGCTCAAGTGTTCTCGAACTACTTTAGCAATGTATACATCATAGAAGCACCCTTCTCGTCAGCGCATACAAATCCCCCCACACATACACTGGATAGCGCGACCATTAAAGAACTCGATGTCTTTGGTCTGCTAAATAAGCCTGACATGGGTAAATCCATGGGGCTCAATGAATTACATCCTAGGCTACTGAAGGAATTATCTAACTTCGTTGCAAGCCCTTTAAGTACATGCTTCAACCTAGCCGTTACGCAGGGTCGTTTACCCGAAGACTGGAAAAACGCCATAGCAAGTCCTGTTTTCAAAACACGTACGAAACATAAAACTGAGAATTACCGCCCCGTTAGCCTAACTAGTGTGGTTGTTAAAATCTTTGAAAAGATTATTCGGAAGGAGCTGTTTAAGTATCTCGATAAAAACCGGATCCTCTCGGAGAAGCAGCACGGCTTCAGAATAGGCTATTCTTTACTCACTAACTTATTAGTGGCTCGTGAAAGCTGGTGCGCTCTTAAGGACCAAAAGTTACCTGTAGACATAGCCTTCATTGATTTCAGCAAAGCTTTTGACAAGGTTCCGCACAACCGGCTGTTATATAAGTTAAGAAATGTCGGGTTTGGAGGCGATCTGTTTATGTGAATAAAGGACTTCTTAGTTGGACGTCAACAAAGAGTTCGGGCGAACTCAAAGTTATCTAGCTGGGAAACTGTGCTTAGTGAAGTGCCCCAGGGTGCAGTTTTGGGACCAATGCTATTCCTCTTGTATGTAAATGACCTTCCTCGTCTCCTATCATCATCGGTCTTGCTATATGCTGACGATGTCAAGATATGGAGAACGATACGATGTGAGGGTGATAGCTTAGAACTTCAAAATGACCTGAAGAAATTATCTGAATGGTCTGAAACCTGGCAGTTGCCAATAAATACTTCCAAGTGTGTTGTGATGCACATCGGTCATCAAGGCACAGATACGTACACGATGAATAACACTGAGCTACCTGTCATCCAGACATATAATGACTAAGGAGTTATCATTAGTCAAGACTTAAAGACTACTGCACGCTGCCGTGCAATATCCGCCAAAGGTTTTAGAACGTTATGGTCAATACGTAGGGCTTTTAGTCATGTTGACGCCAAGAAGTTTTTGACTTTGTATACAGTGTTCGTACGTCCTAAACTTGAGTACTGCATACAAGCGGCCAGCCCCTGCCTAAAAAACGACAGTGAGCTTCTGGAAAGGGTTCAGAGAACGGCAACTAAGCTGATTCCCGGAATAGCGAAGCTTACGTATGAATCTCGACTGGCCAAGCTCACCCTTTTCCCGTTGTCATATGACAGAACTAGAGGCGACTTGATTACAGTTTTCAAATTGCTTAGTGATAAATTTGCACCTGATATACCCTCATTTTTCTTGTCTTCCAAAACAGAGAATTTACGAGGACACTCCAAAAAGTTCGTAAGCCGAGAACAATTTACTTGTCAGCTGACCATCGACTTTCCCATCGAATCATCAACGAGTGGAATTCACTACCTCAGCACGTGGTTGAGGCCCCATCCGTCGATTCTTTCAAAAGAAAGTTGGATCAACTGAGAGACCACCACTGCCAGGCCATCGAGCCTCCTGTCCTTCCAAAACTGAAACTGAACTGAAACTGTAGTATAAAGTATATGCATACAAAATATTAACTAAGTCAACTAGTAACTTTAATTTTGGTGTATAACATGGTATTTGAATACCTAATAATGTTTGAAGATGCAAATCCTACAGCTACTAGCCACGAAAGTAAACCATTTGGTTGGTGTGGCTCAGTGTAAAGTAGCTCACTGTGAAGATATTGAAAATCGGAAGCTTTCTGATTCCAAAGCGCACAGTTTATGACTAACGAAACATGGTTTCTGTTAGTATGATAAGTGCTAAACTATCAGACTTACATGACAACATTGCGAAATTGTCTCATGAATTGGACCTTAAACGTAAGGAAAAGGAGTCTCAAAGAAGTTTTGTTAAAAAGGTAATACGTTCAAATTGTTATCTAGTAGTTTAGCTTGACTCAGAAATCAAAGATAAACATAGATTTCTAGATAGCTTAGAACAAAAGCGTGAACAGCAGGAAAAAACTATCAGAGTTAATACTGAGCGCCTATGTGAGCTTCAAAAATCAGCTGCTGAGTGTCAGAAGTACCAAATTTATTAAAAATATTCGTTCTAGAGCACATGAATCTCTAGAAAAACGACTAGAAAGTCAAGAACAATCAATTCGTTCTCTCGAAGACGAAGTTAACGAAGCACAAAGTCTTGCAAAGTCTTCAGCCCAAGTTTACGATGAGGTTTTTATAGTCAGTTATTTTGAATTCTTCAGACTCTTAAGTTACTACAAGAAAAATTGGAGATTTTGGAAAAATATGATCGTAAAGAAGAATCTCTTACCAAGTATAACATTCGAACGTTTTAACTCGCCTTTAGGACTATCAAAGAGTTGAGAGATGAAGCTAATTTACATGGGAACAGACTACGTCGCATTGAGACACAAGGAAACGAGGTTCGATTTACTTGGTTGTTTTTGTTATTTATAGAAATCTTCGCTTTAATAGTTCTCGGAAGTGGCACACATATGCTTGTAAATATGGCTGCTCGCCCTCCACTGCATATAATCTATCTTAGAAGTAGTGGGACTAGATTGGGAGTGCTTCAGCTCAAAATAATGGATTCTTATAGTGTTAGGATTTTCTGAAGTTTTTTTTAGTGATAATTTGGGTGGTGTATGGGGTACAGACAGATGAGAACGCGTTTACTGCATCCATGATGAATTGGGACTTATATATGTATAAAAATGACAAGTTATTGTTCATTTATTCGTAGATCAAGGAACGAACTTCAACCGATTGAAATGCATCTTTAACCCGATCAAATACCTCATATAAGTCCTGACAGGTCTGCACGCAGTAGATAAGTCACCCTTAACTCAGCCCTAATAAACGTTCTGCACACTACAGTATAGTAGTAATACTATCTTAGATTTATGTTGTACTCAAAACTGGAGTAGTAGTTCCTGTAGAGTCAAGTGAATTATCTCTATCTTGTAATGAATTGCTCAATTTGGCTTGATTAGATCCTTTGGTTTGTAATGAGTTCAGCCAAAAAGCTTTGGATCATTTTAAGTGGTCCCAGTATTCACTTTAAATTCGTAGTGTTTTCGTTTAGGTCTTCATTGATTGGAGAATAAGTGACCTAAAAATTAATTCCCTCAAATCGCTTATAGCATTTTATCGCCCCCAAATGCCTTGGTACCACCGAGGGTGGAAAGAGTCAGATCTCGTTCCCGAAATGCTTTCAAACGACCACGCGTATACATTCAGACAGGGAAGTCCTACTCACTGCCTTCTCGCGGAGGGCGTGTTCTTTACGAAATTGAGAGGACAGAAAGCGAATGTCCGGTGCTTTAACCGGGTCGGTGGATACGGAGGATCCACCTAGGGGAGTTAGAAAACTCTGATTCCAAACCAATGGTTCACATGAGCTGCAGGATCCTGAAAGAACAAATGGCGTATTAACCAATTGTTGGTCACTGGCCACCATGAGACTGCATCTCCTGACGTTGCTCCACTCCCTTGTGAATTAGACCTTCAGGTCAAAGGCTCCAGGCGTGGCTCTCTAAGAAAACCACCTGTTTCGATCAAGGCACTCAGGCAGTATCCCAGCCCTCACACAAATCGAATGACTTGTGTGGCGTATATTTATTTGGTGTCTCTTTGTACCAATATTTGTATTCAAATAAATAGGTAGTATTTTATCGCGTTTGATTTGTGTTTATATCATATATGTAAGCTTTTATTGCACGACAAACTTCATATGACTAGCTTTATTGTCTTTGATTTCTAATTGTATGGGGTCCTAATTCAATATGGTCTTGTGAATAGCCATTGCTCGGTCACATCGTTTCTTTCATCCATCGGCCAGTATTCTGTCCATTCATTTTGACAATCGTAAATTTCGTCTAGTCAAGCCATAAAAGCATCCTCCATAAAACGAATATAAACCTGTTTGTGTTATACCTATTGCAGTACTCTCGCTATTCAAGGTTCTGCACTTTACTACATTTTCCACTAAATAGCTGTATTGTTTGGCCATACTCGATAAGGCCGACATCGTATCTAACTTCTCTCTAACTTTTTTAGTATTTTTATGAGTCCAGGTCTCGTATGATTTTGTTTGAAAATTGATTTATTTACAGGCAAATAAACGCATAGAATTGCTGGAGGAAAAAATCAGGGAACTGACAGAACAAATTAATTCCGTAAGTAACTCATGTTTTTCTTATTTACAAGGAGATTTGGGGAGTCTAATTTTGAATTAGAAGTAAAACACCCATCAAAAGCTTGTTAGTAAGATTCTATTTCAGCCTTCATCTGCTGACAGCGTTAACTAATCTATATAAGTGTTACTGTTTTGGTCTTTTTGCTGTTAATAATTTTTAGGAAAGCATATCCTTTTATGGATATCTCATGTGTACAAAAGGCAAGTGGTGAATAGCATTCGGAGCTAATTTTTACTGTATGGTAGTTTATTTTCACTCATCAACCAGGTACATTTTCATGTACTTAGCTATCAACCACATTGTGATGACTAGCGATACTGTCCAGTTTTTGGATATAAACTAGGTGGATCGAGCTTCGGACCTGTGACTCAGTGGCTTAAAGTCAAACCACTGATCCATTGCTTCATTTACAAAAGAAAAAGTCACAACCTGATGTTATAGTCATAGTTGCAAATAAAATACCATCGTTTTCAATCATCTGGCTGCTTAATTGTCGTTTTTACGACTAACGAAGGAATATCGCAATGACCTGCTTGTTTATCAATACTTTATGCAAGTTTCAGTATGAACAACTGCAGAAATGAAGGTAATCAATCATCTGAAGAGCACCTAGTTTTGCCTTCCACTTTTAATTAATAGAGTTATGACGGTATACATTTTAGACAATCTGTTTACTACTTAAAAGATAATGTACCTCCTAGAAGTATAATTTGCTCAAAGAGCTATATAAATTAACATTTTGAACCTCTATCATTTGGGGTTGGTGAGATGTGTTACATGTTTTCAAGCACCGTCTACCTCAGTGTTTTATTATTGGATGTTAAGGAGGGTCGGAAAGTCGCTGTAGTTGACCATTTAAGGAAAATGCTAATCTATAAAAAATAGTCGACTGTTGTTCTATGCTCAGTAAAATGGGACGAAATTTTGTATTTTGATCTGAAAGAGAAGAAACCGTGAGGGATATATCTTAAAATCGACTGATGTAGTGTGAATACATCAATTCCTTATACCCGCTTTAGTTTTAAGCATATCTTCACACTCTTTTTACTTACTATTTTAAGTTGTTTCTTTTGACTTGATCCTCTCAACTTGCGACTGTTGTTAATATTCCTATTTTTCTGCTTGTATGTCTATTCGTTTGACTTTCTCTGTCTTAATTTAAACCTAAGAAAATTCGGAAAGTTCATGGTTTTGTTATCTAAAATGTTTAAAAGAAAATGAACTTTCTCAGCATTTTAATTTCATACAATTTCATCTTATGTTTTGTATCTATATAAATAAGATCAACCTCTAAGAAAATGATTAAAGCAAACATTACCTCTTGTATTGCCTACATAACAAAGTTATACAGGAACAAAAATCGAAAATCTTCGTAGAATACTACCCGAAGTAGCCACGTAAAATGATAACATATCTAAAGCTACATAATGCAACTCATTTACTAAGTACTTGTTTGTGTTTGACTTGGAGTGTTTTTTTATGTAGTGTCTAGTATTATCACCATGTTGCCCTCACCTAAGTAGATAGAAAGGCACTTCAAAGTAAGGCAAAGGATAAACCTACTGATGAAACTTCCTCGACTGGATCTGAAGCTTGTCTGATTTTCACAGATTTCTCGAATTCAGTTCTGATAGCTATGATAACTTAGTAGGTGACTTACTACTTCAGTCATCCAAATTTTTCAGTTTTCATGCCATCTTTACCTTTGTTTTTGTTTATAAACTGGAACAATAGGCACTCTGTGTCGTTTAGATGCAGCTATTTGACTACCGAATTGTAAATAATGTATCAGTCGTAATAACAAAACTTGGAAGATTACTCTGGGCTTCTAGAATGAGTCCATCGATGACTACTTCTATCTTGGACCTCATAAGTTAGGGCTCCCAAAATTCACTGATATTTAGAGTCCATACATTAGTCTACCTTTCAGGGTGCTGGTAGTCGATAATTAAAGCTAGCTGAATGGTTCTCCGAAGTGTCCTGTACTTTTATAATAACCTTGATTTTGCTTGCCCATTAGTCTTTGTTTAATTTGGAGAGAAACCAGACTTTAAATATCCTACGGTCTCGATGTGCTAAGTTACCTAGTTCAATTCTGACACTTGTAACCCATGATTTTGGTTTGTTACTGAACAGCTCCGAGGGCAGATAAAAGTAGAACCATCCTATCACTGACCAGTGACCTGACTGGTTGCCACGGATAAAAAATAACTATAGCCCGATTTACATGATTCTTTTAATTCAAAAAGGTACATGGACAAATAGGTGAGAACAGTACAACATTACAGAAACAGCATAAAAGGATCTTGTTTAAATTGCAATAATCTTGTAATGGTAGGTAATATAACACTAATTTGTAGGTTAAGGGAAACCCTAGGATGCGTAGGATAAATTAGGCACATAACTGTTTGTAATTTACAGATTTCGAGGTAAGTGAAACAATACTCCCAGAAATAACTCACTGTTTGTCATTTCTCCTTCATTCTTCTCTTCACTTCTTTCCGATTACGACATAACTGGATCTATCTGTGTGTGTGTGATTATCTCACTACCAGCCTCTTAATCAGTTTAGATAACTGTTCACGTGTAACTGGTATTGTTGTCCTCATCTATTAATGTTACTGTCAACTACTGATCAGCACAGAAAAACATACATTCATACAGCCTTCATACTGCAGAGTTTTCATATATTCCTGATTTCGGTCGTTAACCTTGCAAATTTACTGTTATAATAATCACATCATATTCTTTGACCATTCACAGGCAAAGAGTATCAGAAATACGCTTTGTTTGATAATCACAAGATGAATCGTTTGTATATAAAGAAGACCAGCCAAATCTAAGGTGGAATGATACTGTTTTATATCAGTAGTTATTAACTACAAATTTGAACAATTCAACCAATTATCCAAACAATTTATCATTAACCAAGTGTGGTTAGTGATTATTGCCTACATAGTAACTTCATGTTATTTAGTGATTTTGACAACACTAAATTAACAAACATTCATTTAATGTGTTTAACCTTGACCTCCATTTTTTGTTTTCCTACCAACTCTTAATCGTCTTTTCCGTTTGATCATTGATTAATTTGTCAACTGTACATTTTATGGAAGGGTTAGTGTCATTAACCCACTGTTTAACTCATGATAAATACGGAGGGGCATGAATCTAGTACCTGTTGAAAAGACAACTGGTTCAATCACCAAACCATCTGTGTACATTAAAAGACCAGATCCTGGTTCTTTCAAATAGTTTATGATAGTAACTTGAGTACATTAGTGTTTGTGCCGTCGTAGGTGGACAGTATGAATATCGCTCGGAACATTATTACTTCCTGGGCGTAAAATTCATCCAAAGTCAGTCAGTCAGCTACAACGTAGGACCAGGCACAAATATGCATCGGTCCAAGTTTCCATACCGCACTAGCAAAGCAAGATTAACACCGGATTCATAGAAGTAGTTAATTCAGTGGTGGTAATATATAAAAAAAGATTGCATATAAGGACATAGTATAGGAAGAAAGAAATAGTTGATAGAAAGAACTACATGAAGCGATTTTAATTTCATACTTTAAGGGAAGACAGAAAGCAATAATGGTTTTCCTTGTGCAGCAACTGTGACACTGTGTGACTCCGTATAATAGTTACGTTTTCTTTCTGGTCATAGTCTACTAGAGTATTCTCTATTATCTACTTCTTTTCATTGTATACTTAGGGGATCACAAAAATAGTTCTTCATGTTCGGCAGATTATCTCTTGGTCATTTGTTTTCACCATAAAATTTCCATGATGCCCAGATTATATGTTGCATTAAATAGCTTATTTTTAATAGTTGAAGACCACTCAATTAAGAGACCTATAAACTGGAGACATGAATAATAACAGTAACATGATTCATTTACTAAGTACAAATTTCTTTGCTTAACTTTAAGCCTCATGTTTTTTGTGTGAGGGTTAGTGTTTCTATCGTGCTGTTCTAACTGTTTATTTATTTATTTATTTGAACACATAAATATTGGTACAAGAGAGCGCCAATATATATGCGCCACACAAAACAATGGAAATTCGAAGAGAAGTAGAAAGAAAAAAAAAAAACTAAGGAACGCAAAAGAAAAAGAGAGTAATGACGAAGAGGTACAATCAGAAGAAATCTTTCAGGTAAAGGAGACACAACCACTTTTTATGAAGAAAGTAAAAGAAGGTTACAGCAGGATCGCCACTGGCTTCTATTCTGAGCCATATCTGATAACGTCTCTAGCCACTGTGTTGCACCATCTCTCGGACCCCAGCCAGGGAGTCGTGAAGGACCAACACAAGCCAGTCCTTTGCAGCTCTCTTTCATGCCACGACACCATGTCATGCACTGACCACCTCTCCGCTTCTTCCAACCAGTCCCAGAGTCGGCAAATAATGCACGACGTGGAATTCTCTGGGACCCTGGTGGTCGATGCGTGCTAATGAGCTGGAAGCAGCAGCTGCATCTGGTAACTACCGGAAGCTCTTCCAACTCATCCGAGCCACTGGCAGCAAGAAGTCTGGTGTGAGTGAAACAATCTGCGAGGATGATGGGATGCCAATCACAAACATCCATCGACGTCTTGGACGATGGGCAGAATTTTTCGAAGGGCAGTTCAACTGGCCTGCTGCTCCGGTAACATCGGTCAGACTGTCCTGCCCTCCATGGTCGGTGACGACTGATCCACCAAATGAGGAGGAAGTCCACAAGGAACTCCAACTCTTGAAGCGTTACAAATCACCTGGCCCAGATGACTTACCTCCGGCTCTTTTTAAAGATGGTGGTGACTTTTTGACTAAGGAATTGACGACGTTGTTTACAAAGGTTTGGGATCTAGAGAGTGTACCAACGTCATGGAATGAGTCGATAGTTGTCCCTATCTTTAAAAAGGGTTCACGTCGTTCTTGTAACAACTATCGGGGGATAAGTTTACTTCCGATTGCGTCCAAGCTATTGGCTTCCGTCATTCTTCGTAGGTTGTTCAAAACCCGAGAAAGATTGACTCGCGAGGAGCAGGCTGGGTTTCGTTCTGGTCGAGGATGTATTGATCATATCTTCACCCTCCGCCAAATGTTAGAACACCGCCATACTTTTCAAAGGCCAACAATCGTAGTGTTTCTTGACATCAGGGCTGCCTTCGATTCGTTGGATAGGACTGTTCTCTGGGATTGTCTATTGAAGAAGGGTGTGCCTGAGAAGTTTATTAACATCCTAAAAGCCCTGTATAAAAACACCTCAGGCAGAGTGAGGGCATACAACCACCTCTCTCCATTGTTCCATTCGAGCAGTGGGGTTAGGCAGGGTTGCCCAATCTCACCATTCCTCTTCAACTTTGCCATCGATGACATTCTGGAAACAGCTCTGATGGATCTAAGTAATGGTGGTGTGGATCTGTTGCCTGGAGAAAGACTTCTCGACCTTGAGTATGCGGACGATATTGTCTTACTGTGCGATAATGCCCAAGGCATGCAATCCGCACTTAATCAGTTGGCAATCAATGTCCGTAGGTATGGTATGTGCTTTGCACCTTCGAAGTGCAAAGTACTTCTACAAGACTGGCAGGATCCCAATCCTGTACTCACCCTGGATGGTGAGCAGATAGACGTAGTTGAAAAGTTCGTGTATCTGGGTAGCTGCATAAGTGCTGGTGGGGGTGTGAGTGATGAGATCAATGCACGAATAGTGAAAGCCAGAGCGGCTTATGCCAATCTGGGCCACCTTTGGCGCCTTCGTGATGTCAGTCTGGCTGTAAAAGGCCGGATCTACAACGCGTCGGTGAGAGCAGTTTTGCTCTATGCTTGTGAAACCTGGCCTCTCCGAGTTGAGGACGTTAGACGACTCTCTGTGTTTGATCATCGCTGTCTCCGAAGGATTGCTGACATTCAGTGGCAACACCATGTTAGTAATGCAGAGGTTCGGCATCGTGTGTTCGGGCACAGAGATGATAACTCAATTGGTGTCACCATCTTGAAACACCGACTTCGGTGGCTTGGACATGTTCTCCGAATGTCGTCCCAGAGAATTCCACGTCGTGCATTATTTGCCGACTCTGGGACTGGTTGGAAGAAGCGGAGAGGTGGTCAGTGCATGACATGGTGTCGTGGCATGAAAGAAAGCTGCAAAGGACTGGCTTGTGTTGGTCCTTCACGACTCCCTGGCTGGGGTCCGAGAGATGGTGCAACACAGTGGCTAGAGACGTTATCAGATATGGCTCAGAATAGAAGCCAGTGGCGATCCTGCTGTAACCTTCTTTTACTTTCTTCATAAAAAGTGGTTGTGTCTCCTTTACCTGAAAGATTTCTTCTGATTGTACCTCTTCGTCATTACTCTCTTTTTCTTTTGCGTTCCTTAGTTTTTTTTTTCTTTCTACTTCTCTTCGAATTCCCATTGTTTTGTGTGGCGCATATATATTGGCGCTCTCTTGTACCAATATTTATGTGTTCAAATAAAATAAAATAAAATAATTCTCTGGGACGACATTCGGAGAACATGTCCAAGCCACCGAAGTCGGTGTTTCAAGATGGTGACACCAATTGAGTTATCATCTCTGTGCCCGAACACACGATGCCGAACCTCTGCATTACTGACATGGTGTTGCCACTGAATGTCAGCAATCCTTCGGAGACAGCGATGATCAAACACAGAGAGTCGTCTAACGTCCTCAACTCGGAGAGGCCAGGTTTCACAAGCATAGAGCAAAACTGCTCTCATCGACGCGTTGTAGATCCGGCCTTTTACAGCCAGACTGACATCACGAAGGCGCCAAAGGTGGCCCAGATTGGCATAAGCCGCTCTGGCTTTCATTATTCGTGCATTGATCTCATCACTCACACCCCCACCAGCACTTATGCAGCTACCCAGATACACGAACTTCTCAACTACGTCTATCTGCTCACCATCCAGGGTGAGTACAGGATTGGGATCCTGCCAGTCTTGTAGAAGTACTTTGCACTTCGAAGGTGCAAAGCACATACCATACCTACGGACATTGATTGCCAACTGATTAAGTGCGGATTGCATGCCTTGGGCATTATCGCACAGTAAGACAATATCGTCCGCATACTCAAGGTCGAGAAGTCTTTCTCCAGGCAACAGATCCACACCACCATTACTTACATTCATCAGAGCTGTTTCCAGAATGTCATCGATGGCAAAGTTGAAGAGGAATGGTGAGATTGGGCAACCCTGCCTAACCCCACTGCTCGAATGGAACAATGGAGAGAGGTGGTTGTATGCCCTCACTCTGCCTGAGGTGTTTTTATACAGGGCTTTTAGGATGTTAATAAACTTCTCAGGCACACCCTTCTTCAATAGACAATCCCAGAGAACAGTCCTATCCAACGAATCGAAGGCAGCCCTGATGTCAAGAAACACTACGATTGTTGGCCTTTGAAAAGTATGGCGGTGTTCTAACATTTGGCGGAGGGTGAAGATATGATCAATACATCCTCGATCTGAGAGAAACCCAGCCTGCTCCTCGCGAGTCAATCTTTCTCGGGTTTTGAACAACCTACGAAGAATGACGGAAGCCAATAGCTTGGACGCAATCGGAAGTAAACTTATCCCCCGATAGTTGTTACAAGAACGACGTGAACCCTTTTTAAAGATAGGGACAACTATCGACTCATTCCATGACGTTGGTACACTCTCTAGATCCCAAACCTTTGTAAACAACGTCGTCAATTCCTTAGTCAAAAAGTCACCACCATCTTTAAAAAGAGCCGGAGGTAAGTCATCTGGGCCAGGTGATTTGTAACGCTTCAAGAGTTGGAGTTCCTTGTGGACTTCCTCCTCATTTGGTGGATCAGTCGTCACCGGCCATGGAGGGCAGGACAGTCTGACCGATGTTGCCGGAGCAGCAGGCCAGTTGAACTGCCCTTCGAAAAATTCTGCCCATCGTCCAAGACGTCGATGGATGTTTGTGATTGGCATCCCATCATCCTCGCAGATTGTTTCACTCACACCAGACTTCTTGCTGCCAGTGGCTCGGATGAGTTGGAAGAGCTTCCGGTAGTTACCAGATGCAGCTGCTGCTTCCAGCTCATTAGCACGCATCGACCACCAGGCTTCTCGGTCCTTACGCAAGCTTTGCCCAATTTCCTTACGTAAAAACCTTCGTTTATGGTCAAACTCACGGTTACCCGGAGTAGACCGACGGGCTTCAATGAGTTGTAAGGAACCAGAAGAAACCCAGTGCTTAAAAGCGGGACGTTTCGCAAACCCACAACTGACTGTTCCCGCCATTTTCATGGCGTCATGCAATTGCAACCAATGGTCATCTATACTTTTCGGTGGAGTGGTAGCTAGCCTAGAGGCTAGCTCGGTTCGATACTTACTTGCAACAGAAGTTGCAACCAGCTTGCTAACATCAATCCGTTGATGGCGTTCACTTCGTTGTCCACTGAAAAGTAAGGCAAGATTGGCGCAGACCAAGGCATGGTCAGAGTCCAGATAGGTACTCCAAAAGGAGCGGCAGTCTTGTACACAACCACGCCAGCGGTAGCTGATCGCGATGTGATCAATCTGAGTCCAGGCTTGAGATGCAGAGGGAGGACGCCAGGTGGCACATCGGCGATGACTGTGCCGGAAGTTAGTGCTAGCCAGAAACAGGTTGTGGTCTGCGCAAAGTTGCAGTAGACGGTCCCCATTATCTGACCTGCGACCAACGAGTCCCCATCGGCCACCTAAACGACTCTCTTCTGTGCCTAGACGCCCGACCTGAGCATTCAAGTCTCCGGCTAGTACTACAATATCTGTCGAACGCACTTTCTGGAGAAGAACTGATAACTGGTGGTAAAACTCATCCTTGATTGCATCCGGGCTGCAATCTGTCGGGGCATAGGCGGAGATGACGAAAAGACATCGTTTCTCACGCCGATTTCTTCTCACTTTGATGGAACTTTCTAATCTAACAGCACATAACCGACTGTTAATGGGGATCTGATCGACTAGTGCTGCCTCAGCTCTAGCGCTTAGTGCGACACCAACGCCAGCAAAACCAGACGAAGATGCCACAGGGTCCCCGGATAAGCGCACGTAAAACAAGCTTTTCGAAGCGACAGATGGAGATCGAATTTGTAGTACTTCGCCAGAGTCTTGAATACGGGTCTCGGATAGACAACACACGTCGATATTAAGACTTTCCAAAGACATAGACAGCCCTATCTGTTGTCCGACCTGCATAAATGTGCGAACGTTGAAGGCAGCCAGTTTGAATGGTGCACGTGGTTTCAGAAAATCTGCTTCAGTCCTCGTATTCGGTGGTAACATACAATTTTCAACCGGACAGTGACTCGAGAACGTTTAGATACAGTCGGAATTCCACCAAAGACGAGCCGCTGTATAAGTATGAAAGAAGGTGAATAATGTGGAAAATAATAATAATAATGATAATAATAACAATAATGACAATAATAGTAGTAATGATAATATTAGTATTAATAATGACAATAATTGAAGTGATCATAATTTGAATCAATTGATTGTTTTTCAAAGCGACAAAAGTAGTTTCCATAGACATAAACAGTTCATCATTTGTGTGTGGGCTGTGATACTGCCCGGGTGCCCAAACCGAAGCAGGTGGTTATCTTAGGGGGCCACTCCCCGAGCCTTTGACCTAAAGGTCTAACCCACAAGGCAGTGGAGCATCGTAAGGAGATGCAGTCCCATGGTAGCCGGTGACCAACGATTGGTTCATACGCCATTCGTTCCCGCAGGATACTGGAGCCCATGTGCACCATTGGTTTTGAATCCGGTTAAAGCGCCGGACATTCGCTTCTCGTCCTCTCATTTTCGTAAACAACACCCCCGCCACGAGAAGGCAATGAGTAGGACTTCCCTGGCAGAGGCTATATACGCGCGGCCGTGTGAGAGTATTTCGAGAGGGAGAGCGGACTCTCCCCACTCTCGGCCGTACCAGGGCATTCAGGGGGCCGTTCTAACTGACGTCTATAGTGTTTATTTATTTATTTGAACACATAAATATTGGTACAAGACAGCGCCAATATATATGCGCCACACTCTATAGTGTTTCATTTTGAACCTGTCACCTATTGGTTACAAGATAACTGTATTTTAGCCACTTATGAACCGCTCTCCAGAAGACAGTGTCCCAATATGTGCTATACATTAAAGTTGTTGTTACATCTTTCAGCTATTAAAATAAGTGATTTCTACCTCATTTGGTAAGCTTATTTCAACAGGTGGTTAAAAGAGCACGTTAGCATTTGACTCCAAAACACAGTATAATAAACGTTTGAAATGCCATCATTCGATAAGCACTAATATTGTTTAGATAAAGAGCACTTAACTTTTTTATTTATCAGAAGCAGAACAACGAAAAGTCCATGCAAAAAAATCTACCACTCCTCTTAATTAGGTCTAGATTTTTAAATGCTGTTTGTATGTCTTTAAGTAATAGGTTAAACATGTAAATGTTTTCGCTCTGTCAAGGAAGTCCTTACTGCCTTTTCGTGGTAGGGTTGTTGTTTACAGAATGGAGATGACGAAAAAACTATGTCCGATGCTTAAACTAAGTTAGTGAGTATGGCGGATGTACCTAAGGTAGTTATAAACTTGTGGTTCTGAATCAATGGTGCACATGGACTCTAGGGTCCTGTGGCAACAAGTGGGATATGAACCCATTCTTGATCACCGGCTACAATGGAATCGCTTTTCGTAACGTTGCTCCACTTCATGTTTATTAGACCTCTGGGTCAACACGTTCGTTTAGTGACCCCTAAGAAAATAACCTCTTTCGGTTTGCATACTCAGACAGTACTGCAGTCCATTTTATTTATTTATTTAAACACATAAACATTGATACAAAGAGACACCAAATAAATATACGCCACACAAGTCATTCGATTTGTGTGAGGGCTGGGATACTGCCTGAGTGCCTTGATCGAAACAGGTGGTTTTCTTAGAGAGCCACGCCTGGAGCCTTTGACCTGAAGGTCTAATTCACAAGGGAGTGGAGCAACGTCAGGAGATGCAGTCTCATGGTGGCCAGTGACCAACAATTGGTTAATACGCCATTTGTTCTTTCAGGATCCTGCAGCTCATGTGAACCATTGGTTTGGAATCAGAGTTTTCTAACTCCCCTAGGTGGATCCTCCGTATCCACCGACCCGGTTAAAGCACCGGACATTCGCTTTCTGTCCTCTCAATTTCGTAAAGAACACGCCCTCCGCGAGAAGGCAGTGAGTAGGACTTCCCTGTTAGTGGTTGTATGCACGTGGCCATGTGAGAGCATTTCGGCTGGGATAGTGGATTCTCCCCACTCTCGACGGTATCGTACCCAAATCCATTGATTTGTGTGGTGCATGTATATTTTGATGTCTCATTGTGCCAATGTTAATGTGTTTAAATAGATGAATACTTATATATATATATATATATATATATATATATATATATATATATATATATATATATATATATATATATATATATGTAAATCCAGCTATAAATCCTCAAATTTTAAATGAATTTATAGGCTACTCAACGAGCTGTTCGTGCAGAAGAAGAATCTGAAAATCTAGCCGGTGAATTAACAATTCTAGAAGGTTAGTGAGATAGACTTATGGATAAATTTCAGTTCATACATAATATATACATTTATTTACATTATTTTTACAGTCGAGATCATGAACTGATCTTAAATACATTATTACCACCAAATTTTATTATTATATCCATTGTTTGTATTCATTTAAAAAGTGACAAGACAATTTAGTGAAGAAAATTTTCGATGAGACTATAATTGATGGATGACCTTTTAGTGACGCTTAATTGGCCTTGAAAGTGTCCACCTAGTAAATAGGTCTAATTATGGGTTATAAACCTATGTGGGGAATAAGATTTTGGGTTTTCGTCACGAACTGACATCAAAACTATGGATGAGTGAATTTGTCGCCAAAATCCGAAACCTGTTATCTTACACCTGATTAGTTCTCCCATAAATTATAGTCTCACTAAATTTTCTTTTTAACGATATCATTTACGAAAACTGTAAAATCGTATTGATAGTCTATTGAAGATGATCACATCATACCATGTGTCAAAGAAAGTTGCTTAATAATCGAGAATTAAGGAGAGGTTATAATATTGAATCACTTGTGATTTCGATCGTTGTCTACTTGATGAATTTGAAAAGGGTGAAAAATCAATCAATAACATGAATGTGATAACAAATCATTAAAATTAGGAAGATCAAAAACATTGGAAGGATGTAATAACATCAAATTACCGTTTATGAAAATAAAGTGCACACAGAGTTTAGGTTTGAAAAAAAGTGGATTGCTAGCGTTTCTGTATTGCTCCTTTTGATGAATGTAATCGTCGACCTGTATAAATGATTTTACAGGACTTATCAGATACGGCTATGTGACCAAAGTTCACAAGATGTTCCACTATTGAACTGTTGATTTCATTACACTCACCTTTTGAAGGTCACACAGGTTAATGTTTAGATATGCGTTTAGAAAGCGTTCACTTTGTATGACCTATGCAATCTACTCCACAAGAACAAGTGAACTTATAAATACCTATATTCATTGTTTTTGAACTGATTGGTTCTTGAACCATTACTCTTTCGATTGTTAACCTAAACAAATACAAATTTGGATGCGCACTGCTGAGGAGTCCCATACTAGGACGAAACGGCCGTCCAGTGCTTCCAGGTTTTCCATGGTGGTCTAGCTTCAATTGACTCATGATTTCAACCTGTGAAATACAATTATATCAAATTGTCATGTTTCAGACATCATTAAAACAAAACTGATGGCTTGTTATTCCGATTTGAATCAATAACTGTAATGTATAGTTATATAACTTATTTCGCTATCTAGTTGATTACTATTATTGGTTGATTATCGTGTTGAATTGTTTCTTTGCAAGTTCGTCAACAATCATAAGCAACGTGGAATCTAAAAGATATGTGTATCGAATCAAGTTACTAAACCATGAGCACAGCGCTGATGAAATTATCAAGACAAATGCTGCATAGAGTAGTATATATAGCAACAGTATTACTGATAGTAGAAAAGATAAGACATACAATATGCTTTCAGAAAAAAAGTATGAATTTTTGGAATGAGAACGAAGTATATGTTCGTTTTGAAACTTAGAATTTAAGGGAAGATAGAAAGTAAATTCATCCATAGATTCCGACTGATTCTGAACTATTTTATTCCAAACCATTGGTTAGAGTAATCATGTTGACCACAACCAAGTAGTCAGCATCTGCTGACATGAATCAGTTCAATAGTTATTGACTTTATGGACTAATGACCTGTTCTGGTTTGCTCGCTTTTTTTCTAACTTACACATACATCAACAAATATCGCTTATCAAGGTAGGCGATATCAATAGTTTTCAGTGATTAGTTTTATCTAAAGATGATTTATGTCATGTATTGATCCTAACTTTGAATCCATTGAATACTATGGGGTACAATAGCTGTTTTCTTTTTACTACCAATGTTTAGACACTTTAGCTAATGGACGTTAATGATCTTAACATAGATTAAATTCAAGATTTCTAGCTCTTTTTGTAAGCGGACAATTTTCACACCACATTTTCAATTTTAATTAGTACACTCAGTATTGCGTCAGTCAGTCAGTCAGCTACAACGTAGGACCAGGCACATATGTGTATCGGTCCAGGTTGCCATACCGCATGGGCACAACAAGATGAACACCGGATTCACAGCAGTGGTTAGGTCAAAGGTGGTAATATATAAGAGAAAGATTGCATATAGAGATATAGTACAAGAAGAAAGAATTAGTTTGTAGAAAGAAAGATATGAAGCGATTTTAATCTCTTAGTTTAAGGGAAGACAGGGAGTGTATACACCGACGCCATTGTGATCGATTCTGAGCCATGTCACCCAGAGTCTCCAACCATTGGTTACGAAAGTCACGCGGACCCCAACCAAGTAGTCTGCATCAGTATTGCGTATCCATCATCAATTATGACCACTTCGTTCCAGACATTATTGAAATCTATCAATTATTATTTCATAGTCAATGATAAAAAGAGTCCCATGCTAAAACTTGAAACAATTAGTTATGTTGAGTTGTTTGGGGGATCGTGATCGGTGGCCAATGCTCCACCAGGGATGATAGGCCTTAGTAAGTAAGTGATTATGTTGTGCCCCAGTTCTCATGCGTTTTAAATAGTTCTCTACTTGATGTCATTTCATGACAATGTTTCATCCTTGTACCATGATTTAATTGGTAGAGCCTAGCATTTAATAAAATAGATAATTGTTAAGTTTCTCAAAAGTCCTTATATGCAATCTTTCTTTTACATATTACCACCTCTGAATTAACTACTTTTATGAATCCGGTGTTCATCTTGTTGTATTAATGAAGTATGGCAACTTGGACCGATGCATATATGTGCCTGGTCCTACGTTGTAGCTGACTGACTGAATGTTTCTGAAGCAATTTGAAAGGCTCTCCCGGTGTCCCACATTGTACGAACATTTCTTGTACCTAAATAAATGGTCGCTCTGGTTGTCAGAAGGGGCATCGGCCTCGTAACTTCCGAAGGAATTCGGCTTTCATCATGAGGTGTCATAATTCTTCTAAACGAAGACCTTTTGACTCCCGGGGCAGAGTTTAAAAGGTTTGAATAATTTTTTATGGTTAGCGTTTTTTTAGCGAGTTAGTTTTCTACGGGATGGGGACGCTAACCCCATGCCCAACCCTCCTCCTTTATCCGGGCTTGGGACCGGCAGTAGCCCTCGGAGGGACTTCAGGCGGAGTTGACTGATTGTTTACTTACTGATTAAGATGATAATACACTATTATTGTTAGATTAAGAGAAATAGAGGAACAATTGTCTTTATTCGTATTCTTCTCTTTTATTTTAATCTCTTAGACGAAGCAAATGAATGGAACGAGAAATCAAGTAATGTTCAAGAACAAATTAACATGGTTCGAATCACTATCAGTGAAGCTTAATTATTACTATCTACTACTACTACTATTAGATATAACTCGACCATACTCTCTACGACATCTTTTTGTTCCTATGCGCTGTTGTTAGGACATTTAATTGATTTTTTAAGAGTTAATTTAGTGTTTTTATGAATTTCGCTACTGATTTTTTTCCTATTTCTTTCGCGCACAATTTCATATCGTATTTTTTCTTTCTGTCTTCATTAAATACTTAATATTACTATTATTACTATTATTAGAAATGTAATTCGGTGCATTCGGAATAGTGTATACACATTCACATTCCTTGAATTATAAGCGACTCAATTCATTTCATTTAAGCATCATTAGTATTGATTCCAATATACACATTCTTGTTCTTTTATTTCTCTTCAGAAAAAGAGGTGTTTTTTGCTTTGTTTGTTCGTTCGTTTTTTTTTCTTTTTGCTTGTGAAAGATTGTTTTCTTTGTCACTCCATTTGTATTCACAACATTGTGTATGCCTTTGTTCAAGTGACAAGTAATGAATCTATTTAAACAATATTGATAACAATATAAAACGAAGCTTATATTGAACTTAGTGTTTTGCAATTAATCCATGTTATAGTTAGTATATATTACCCATATTTTTATCATTACTGTTTCTTTTAGCTGCACTCCATCGAATAATAATATTGAATAAAGCCAATAATAATGAATATTGTTGACTAGTGGAAAGTGAGTTGCTTAGGAAGTAACATTTTTCAAACTCGTCAGCTGGATGTATCTACATCTCAAAGTTGATGTTTACTCTTGGACTCGAACCTAGTACCGTTCGCTTGAAACACCATCACGTTGTCCACTTAGCTACTGAGTCCCGATTACCACTTGCTTATGCAATGGGGTGAAGTTTAAAGTTATTTGGTATTGTTTGTTTGAATTTTCCCATCGATGTTTAGCATTGCAATTGATCAGTCTTTATTGGCATATGTGCATCCTGTACGGATTTCCTCCATATTGTTTATAATGCTTATGAATTAAGGTAATCTGCACAGCATGCACGTATGAAAAACTGATCAATTATAGTGCTAAACATCAATGGGAAAATTCAAGCAAACAATACCGAATGAATTAAAACTTCACCCCATTGCACAAGCAAGCGGCTATCAGGACTCCAGTAACTAAGTGGATAACGTGATGGCGTTTGAGGCGAACGGTACTGGGTTGGACATCAACTCTGCGCTGCCGTTACATCCAGATTACAAGTTCCGAATAGAACGAAACATGCCTCTTGGATTCCACTGGTAGCCACCAACCATCTTTGATTAAGCTATTCTCGTGTGTGGATAACCATTCTTTTTCAATGTTCAATGAATGTCAATATCTAGCATTTCCAAACACTTTTCTGTTCATTTAGTAAGTCAATGCTGCATATGAGAGCATGATATTTACAAGGAATTTCATTTTAGTCACCTAAAGCTATCTATATATGTGATTCCATAAACACGACGCTGTAGCGCATCCCCACTTGCTGG
This sequence comes from Schistosoma guineensis, assembly GCA_944470375.2. Taxonomy (NCBI): domain Eukaryota; kingdom Metazoa; phylum Platyhelminthes; class Trematoda; order Strigeidida; family Schistosomatidae; genus Schistosoma; species Schistosoma guineensis. The sequence goes on along the minus strand of OX103892.1, from coordinate 44,905,072 downwards.
ATGAAAAAGTAAATAAAGTGAAGTTAGAGCTTGAAATGAAATGCTCAATGAGAATCATGCTTTCAGATACATCATTGACTCACTAATTCAAGAGAAAAACACTTCATACCGCTCACAAATTGAACAACGAGAAGCGAATGCATCACAGATACATATCGTATCCAAATGAGGTAGACACGAGTTACTCTGAGTTTTGCTTCATACTGATAATTAGTTTAAACAGTTTCATTAGTTAATTTATTTTGTTGATTAGACCGAAATCAGTATGATTCATTTATTCATTTTTCTATTGTAATTTTGGGTTGACTTCATCATGTATTTAAGTGAGGTGAGGGTTTCGCTTCATAAAAAATCTTACCATTTTACTGTTCAGGTGTTGTCTTCTAGCATTCACATTGTTCCATGTGATATAAGTTACTGAAAGTAACGATTGTATTTGTTGTCTATTCAAGTTTTTATCAATGAAAGCCTGTTTTTACTATGGTACTAACACATTCGCTCCCAAATGCCCTGGTACTGCCGAGAGTGGGGAGAGTCCGCTCTCCCTCTCGAAATGCTCTCACATTGGCTACGTGTATATAGCCTCTGCCAGGGAAGTCCTACTCACTGCCTTCTCGTGGCACCGGTGTTTGCGAAAATGAGAGGAAGAAAAGCGAATGTCCGGCGCTTTAATCGGATTCTAAATCAATAGTGCACATGGGCTCCAGTATCCTGCGGGGACAAATAGCGTATGAACCAATTGTTGGTCACCGGCTTCCATGGGACTGCATCTCCTTACGATGCTCCACTGCCTTTTGGGTCAGACCTTCATGTCGAAGGCTCGGGGTGTGGCCCCCTAAGAAAACCACCTGTTTCGGTTTGGGCACCCGGGCAGTATCACAGCCCTCACACATATCGAATGAGATTTGTGTGGCGCATATGTATTTGGTGCCTCTTTGTACCCATATCTATGTGTTGAAATAAATAAAAAAATTGAGATACGTGTAATTCTTTAGATTGTCAACTTAAATCGATATCTATACGAATATGATTAACAATATATAAATGTTCTTAATAAGTATATGTGAACATTACCACCATTGAATTAACTATTCCTAAGAATTTGATGTTGGTCTTGTTGTGCTAATGAGGTATGACTACTTGAACCTATGTACATATGTGCCTGGTCCTGCGTTGTAGCTAACTGACTGATATATATGATCAGATTGTTCGAAATGTATTACACCAATATATCATCATATAGTTTTGATAAACTTCGTCTTCTTATTATTATCGAAATCCTGGGACCTTTCGAGTAAGTAACGCAGTTGTTAGGAAACGGGTAGTAGGTAAGGATGGCAAATCAAATGATGACGTAGTGCAACTTGATCAGTTGAGATGGCTGGGACACGTGTTACGTATGCTCAACTACCGACTACCTCGACGTGCTATGTTCAGTGGTATAGGAGTAGATTGGAAGAAAGTAAGGGGAGGCCACACCAAAACATGGCAGAAGTTCATGAAGTGACTGACAAGTGGATTGAGTCATGTTGGTAGGTGTAGACTACCTGATTGGGGACCGCGAGATGATAGCACTCGATGATTAAAGACGTTGAATGACATGACTCAAAATCGTTTGCAATGACGCAGATGTATCCACTCTTTGTGTTTTCCCAAATTCTAATCTTCTGAATTCTTGATGTCCTTTATTTTGTTTCCAAATTTATTTCACTGGATTATACTCTTTGAATATCTTCAAACCCTAATCTTTCCGATTACTGCTTATACTCTTACTACCTCCACCACTATGGGATTTGAATCGACAACTGCATCTCTGTGCTAATGTGGTATGGCAACTCGAACTGATGTACGTACGTACGTACGAAGTTCTAAGTTGTTACTGACTGACTGACTGTTTTCAGTTACACAGAAAGTACAGTTTTTTGATTATCATATAAGTTATAATTATGTTTCAATAACCCTGAAATACAACAATTTATTCAAGTAAACTATCACTTGCAAACCATATTTTAACTTGATTCCATGCCGAAATTACATCACTGTTACAGTAAAATCAATCAAGTAAACGGAGAATAAAATAACATGAAATACAACTCTGTTGAAATGTCTTTTCTTTTTTCTAATGTCAAGAGAGAAAGGAAATCGTCGTTGTATTCTAAAAAATGACCATCATAATCATTGAACATCTATCTATATGACGAAATCAATCAGTCATTATAATAATCTAGTTGAATTTGTTCACAATAATAATGAGAACAGATTTAAAAGACTGAATACTATAATGAACTTATATCAAGCAAATGTATTTCTGTTACTATGCATTAATATTTATGTATATCTAAAGATATTAGAAGGAAGAAATATGGAATTCTAATTAAAATGGTAAATAAAGAAGTCAAAACAATGAAGCTATAAAAGACAACACATAATTCATTGTAAAATATCACATATAATTCATACTACTTAATTATGATAATAAGTAATATAAATATAGTGGAAAGTATTTTTTTATCGCGAAAATTTGGAAATCATGATAAAATTTTAGTTTGATAAATTATTTTATGATAAATTCAATTGAAGTTTAAAATATTTTTGCTAATATAGATTGACTATTTGGTGTTAATGAAGGTATTGATATATTATTATCTTGAAGTAATTGTTCCAATTCATAAATACGTTTCAATGAAATTTGATGAGCTTCTTTTAATGATTTCATATTTCTTTCATGTGTAGCAGTAACAGAAACAATGATGGCTAAAAAAAAGGCGATACAGTGTATTGATATAAAAGGAAAATAGAGAATTTGGTTTATGATCTTATATTAAACAGAATAAGATTCATAGTTCTAAAACCACTTTTCTAAATATCAACAAAATTTTGGCATATGAAGTTGTTTTTGATTTCAGGAAATATTTTATTATTGATAATTTAGTTGTTACTGAAATTGATATTCAATGAAGTGGAAGAAAACCATGGATCTACATTTAGTACTAATTGGTACTCGTCCCCCCTATCAGGGTGTACTTAAAATCTTCCGAGAACTGATGCTATATGGATCACAAATTGTCATAGCCTAAGATGTTTTAGATTGAAATCACGAACCGATTGATGTTAGACCACCATTGAAAACCTAGAAGCACTGGATGTACGTTTCTTTATATTGTGGGACTCTTCAGCAGTGCTCATTCACGATCCCGATCGCGGGATCCGGACCCAGGGCCTTCAGTCTGGCACACGAATGCTTAACCTCTAAAATATTACAATATATTATAATTGAAGTAATTGATGGTTTAAGCTGTTTATGACTAGTTAGTCCTCTTAGTCATGAATCTCTTTGTAATCATATTTTATGATTGTAGACCTCAGTTAATATAAATTAAAGTCGATTTCACCGCAACACAGTTATTTTTTCTGTTTTTTTTCCTTTCAAATCTTAAGTATTGAAATTATTTCACACCTTTAATTTATTAATTCCATTTGCTCTTTTCGGATTATACTCATCATTTTTACAAGCAATGATATAGATATTACATTAGTTCCTTTATTTTGCCTTATTAATTTCTTGTGACTATGGGCTAATGAAGATCCTGACGAAATTTGCCCAAGTATACTTTTGATGAGGTTTTACTAGATTCTTTTTGTCTGACTGAATATATTTTAGTGTTGTTCAATATCATATTGTTTTGTACAGACTACAATTGGAACCTCGATTAATAAATTCTAACATCAATCGGTTCATGATCTCAATCAAAAAACTTAATAATCTGAATAACCCCGTAATGATAATTACTATATGCTCACTAGTGACTAGCTTCGTAGGGAACGCTCGGAGTTCTAGTGAGAAGCCATGACCAGCGAAGCTAATCCGCGTCAGGTAGAGATAGGTATCTACCTTAGTACAATAGAAGATGATTGCGCAATGTCGTGGATTGATTGAGGTTAGATATAAACACCTTTGCATGTTGACCACCTCAATGGTTTAGAGGTTAAGCATTCACGCATGAGACCCTAGGTGCTGGGTTCGAGTCCCACGTGAAGGGTCTTGGATACGCAATATTGACTAGTCCAATACTAGAACGAAACGACCATCCAGTGCTTTCAATTTCCTCATGGTGGTCTAGCTTTATTTGACTTATAAATTCAAGTATTAAATCAATCAGTTAGCTACAGCGTAGGACCAGGCACATATATGCATCAGTCCAGGTTGCCATACCGCATTAGTACAGTAAGACGAACACCGGATTCATAGGAGTGGTTAAGTCAATGGTGGTAATATATAAACGAACGATTGCATTTTAGGAAGTAGTACAGGAAGAAAGAATTAGTGGATAGAAAGAACGACATGAAGCGATTTTAATCTCTTAGTTTAAGGGAAGACAGAGAGTGTATACACCGACTCCATTGTGATCGATTCTGAGCCATGTCACCCAGAGTCTACAACCATTGGTTGCGATAGTCACTCGGACCCCAACCAAGTAGTCTGCATTTCCCAACATGGCTCAGACTAGAAGTTAGTGACTCCAAGCCCTGATGCTACGTTTTGGTTTGACCTCCCTTAACTTTCTACCAACCATCTCCAATACCGGTTAGCATTGCACGTCGTAGCAATCGGTGTTCAGCCATACGTAACGCGTGGCCAACCATCTTAGTCGACGAAGATTTACAACCTCATCAACTGATTTACCATCATTCCCTAATATCATGTGTCTAACCTCACTATTAATTGCCCGGTGATCCCAGCAGACGCTAGCTATATTTCTAAGGCATCTACGGTCAAATATTAATAGCTTACGAGTATCTTCTACTATTAATGACCATGTTTCGCTGCCGTAAATTAAAACAGAATGGACTGCCACGCAGTATACTCGTCCTTTTATTGATAGACGGATATCTCGCCTTCGCCATAGATAATGTAAGTTGGCAAAAGCCAAACGAGCTTTTTGATTCCTTGCTGAGATTTCATCAGATACCAACCCATTGAAGCTGATTTGTAGTTAAGACATCTAAACAGTTTACCAACTTTAATAATAAACAAATAAAGAAACAAAACAAAAACAAACTTACAATTCACAATACGTATTACACGCCATAGACGAAATAATACTAATAAACCAGCAGCATCAGCAATTGTTGTATGCAATGTTTGTTCTAGATTATCATCTATTGAATATTCATTCATAGTTATATTCATTTTAGTTTCTATAATATGTCGATGGATATTATATGTATCTACTGTAAAACTAATTATACATACGAATACATCTAATAATTCAATCCATTGATATTGATAAAATTGATAACCAAATGTCCATAATTTAATTGGAATTTCAATAAGAAATAATAAAATGATTGTATAACTAATACATTCAAATATAAATGAAGTGAAATTAAGACGATAACGTAATGGGCATGGCTATGAAAAATAATTATCGGGAAAAAAAAGGGGAGAAAGGAGGGGGGAGGGAAAGAAAAACCAAAAAAAAAAAGGAAAAGAGGTCAGTTTTAATGTTCGTTTAAATTATTGTTATGTAATAGAATTACAAAAAAAATTTTATATTCAGATGAATATGCAGTATGTTTTAGTTTTGAACGTTTTAAACGTTATTTAAATGGTTAAGATCATGAGTCAACTGAAGCTAGACCACTATGGAAAATGTGGAAGCACTGGACAACCGTTTTGTCCGATTGTGGGACTCCTTAGCAGTGCTCATTCACGATTTCGCCCCCTGTGAGATTCGAACCCAGGACCTACTGGTTTCACGCGCGACTACTGAGCTGGCATCCAACGGTGTTAATGTCTAACTTCAACTAATTGAGCGACACATTCACCATTGTCTTCAGTGAGGTACTATCTCACAATGTTAAACAAGTCTGAATTATAAAGATAAGTTAAATTTTCTTGATGAATTAGCATTGTACATACTGGTTGATGTAGGTAACTTACATAAAACTATCATTAGATTTTATATTTGAACTGTTGTTGCTACCTTGATGTGTTGGTCGAGTTTGTCTATAGGAATGAACTAATAGACCTATACTAGCTGGAACAATCGTTTCTTAAGGACCCGTCATGTCAGATAGGTCGGTTGAAGAGCGGTGAGACTAAAGGCAACAAACTCAAGGTCTGAAGGCGAAGGCGTACTGCTGAATGTACAGAGGTGTGACAGCAGTGAGCTGTTTCCTTCAGACAGCCAGTATAGCAGCGATGTTGCCTTCCCACAAGGAGGGGTGGGGTTAGAAAAGATCGACCGTAAAAATGCACATCTCGCCTTATCCCACGGATATCCGTCTCCGGCGGTAAGGTCTCAACAAGTACGGAGCTAACACGAAAATCACCTATAGAAAGGTCGTGTGTGACCGACCTCAAGCAGTTGTCCCTTGGGTACTGTGCTCACGCTCCCAGGTCACTAAGATCACCTCTAACCCAATTTCCTTTTCAGGTACTTCTAGAAGAACAGTTCAACAGTGTGGACAACCGGGAAGTGATAACCGCTCTCATAACTCTAGCAGCACTCAAGATCACTATATTCAAAACCAATCTCCCTTCAATTGACGAAGTAAAATACATTGATCTTGACAAACAAATTTATGATAATAGTCAGCACTCAGCGATCAGTCAATTGTATAAAGGAATCCTCGTGAAACTGTACGAAAATCTTTCAGAGGGTTAATATGAATATACACCAATTTAATAGTTCACATTCTGGACTGTTAAGCAATATCTATAAATTGAATCATTCAATAATATACTGAAACTTGTTTGATTGTATCTGATGATATTTTAAACTTCTTCGACTTTGGTGGAGTTTTGTTCTCTGAGCTGGATGGTTTGGTCGTGAAGCTTTCATCGTTCTTCTGAACGACATCATCAGCACAAACTTCAGATAGAAGTGAAGTGTTTGAATTTCTCCATATGTGTCTCAAAGCTTGTTCTGTGCACCTCGACGTTGATTGGTTCTTATTGACCACCAAAATCATCCACCTGAGCTACAAATCTTCTCCACCATCTCAAACTTCTTCGACACTACGGCGTGCCTCAGAAGAGAGTCAATATCATACGGAATCCCTATGATAGATTAAACTGCAAAATCGTGCATGGAGGACAGCTTACAGACTCGTTCGAAGTAAAGACTGGTATCAGGCAAGGTTTCTTACTCTCACTCTTTCTCTTTCTCCTACTAATTGACTGGATCATGAAGACGTCAACATCTGAGTGGAAGCACTGGATACAATGGACAGCTAAGATACAGCTGGATGACTTCGCAGTTGATCTTGCTCTTCTATCACACACGCAAAAACAAATGCAGGAGAAAACGACCACGTCAAAGGAGAAAAGGAAGACCAAAGTAGAACACATTACGTTGAGAAATGGATACCGACATCAGAAGAATGAAACAACACTTGGATAGAACTAAAAAGGAACGTTCAGCACAGGATGTACTGTAGAATACTGATCGACTGTCTATACTACTTTGCGGAGTAACAGGTTCAAGTAAGTAAGTAAATAATTAAAATTTCATTTTCATATTAATAAACTATAATTAACAACTAAAATTCATTATGTATTTATGTATTTTTAATTTCTCATCTTTAATCTTCATCTAACATTGTTTAAAGTAAACCCTGAACATTTCGTGTTGCCATTCGAAATTCAATAATAAACGGCTAGATATTAAAACAAATTCGTGCATTAAAATTTTTATTCAATATTGACCTATATTTTCAGGATTCAAACTGTGTGCGTGTGCGTGCGTGTGTGCGCGTGTGTGTGTGTGCGTTTCTGCTTTCCCGTTATTGTTGCTGTTATTATTGTTATTCCTGTTTTATTCAAGTTAATTAAAGATTAAAAACAGATTAGATAAATCTAGAAAGAAGAATTAAATAAATGAGATAACGAAAAAAACGAGAAAAGAAAAGAAAAGTAAAGTAAAGAAAAAAAGAAAAGAAAAAAGAATCACAAAAAAGAATAAAGAAAACGAAAAAGAAAAAAATGTTGACCGAAAAACTAATTAATTAAAGAAAAATAGAATTTTTTTTTCTTTCCTGAATTAGTTCTTTTCTCATTTTGTTTTGTTTTGTATTACATCATCACCTTAATTTTCTATTAAATAGAAAACGGTTTTTAATATAAAGATTAATAATAATGATAAGTTATGAGTACAAATATGAGTTTATTATTATTATTATTAGTAGTAGTAGTAATTCATTATTATCACTATTATTATTATTACCATTACTATTATTATTACTATTATTATTACTGTCATTATTAGTATTAGTATTATTATTATTACTGTTATCATTAGTAATAGTATTGTTATTATTATTATCATTATTAATTCATTATTATCACTATTATTATTACTATTATTATTAATATTATTAATATTATTATTAATATTATTACCGTTATTATTAGTATCAGTATTGTTATTATTATTATTACTGTTATTATTATTATTATTATTATTATTATTATTATTATTATTATTATTATTATTATTATTATTATTATTATTATGAATCACCTAGATATTTGAACTAATAACACAGATTAATATAAATGAGGAATGTTTCATTAACTGGAGAATTTTTTTTGTTTCTTTCCTTTTCTTCTAATCTGAGTTCATATGAATGTTTAAAAGAAGAGAAAAGAAAAATAATGAAAATTTAATGAAAACATAAAAACTGAAATGAAAATATTTGGGTATTTTTCTTTTTCAGAATGAGTTTTGTGGAGATTTTAGTAAATTTCACTGCTTGAAATCATGAGTCAATTGAAGCTAGACCACGATTGAAAACCTGGAAGCACTGGACGGTCGTTTCGTCCTAGTATGGGACTTCTCAGCAACGCGCATCCACGACCTCGCCCCCCGCAGGATTCGGACCCAGGACCTGCTGGCTTCGCGCGCGAGCACTTAACCTCTAGACCACTGAGCCGGCATCCAACGGTGTTAATGTCTAACTTCAACCAATCCACGAAGTTGCGCCACCGAACACCATTGTCGTTCATGGATGCGCACTGCTGAGGAGTCCCATACTGGGACGAAACGACCGTCCAGTGCTTCCAAGTTTTCAATGGTGGTCTAGCTTCAACTGACTCATGATTTCAACCTGTGAAATTTTTCTTTTTGTTGTTGATAAATCTTATCTTATTTAATTTAAATAAGATTTTTATATTCAAAAATAGATATTCTTAATTCATATAGTAGACGTTATAATGAAATATAGCAGAAGATGACCAGTGTAACATCAGTTTCAGCAACAGTGAGTCTCAACATACGTAAAGGGAAATGTAAAATTCTTTGATGCAACACAACATGTAACAGTCGAATCACACTTGATGGAGAATATTTGCAAGATGTAAAAACTTCTACATATTTGAGTAGCATCACTGGTGAACACGGTGAATCTGATGCAGATGTGAAGGAGTGACTCGGCAAATTTACAATTGAAAAATATCTGGATCTCAAAACAACTGTCAAGCAAAACCAACTTCAGAACATTTCAATACAAATGTAGAAATAGTTCGATTGTGTTGGGTGGAAACTTTGAGAACTACGAAAGTTATCAACCAGAAGACACACGTGTTTATTAACAGTTGTCTACGCAAAAAATTCTTTGGATCCGTTGACCAAACACGATCAGTAACAACCTACTATGGGAGAGGACAAACCAAATCTCAGAGGAGTAAGAAATCAACAAGAAGCACTGGAAGTGGATAGGATACACATTGAGGAAATCAGTCGACTGCGTCACAAGGCAAGCCCACACTAGAAATCCCCAACACCAAAGAACACATTACGTCGAGAAATGGACACAGACATGAGAAGATTGAACAAAAAATGAATAGAACTAAAAAGAAAAGTCAAGGATTTCGTTAATTTCGTCTTACTGTACCAGTGTGACGTAACAATTTAGACCGATTTATATTTGTGTTGACCTTTATACTCATTATGAATGATTGGATTGTTTACTACATTGTATAACCGATATTTAGACATTACATTTATATTAGTATTATTTCAATGGCATTTAACTTAACAAATGTCCTATATATTTATATGATAAGTGATACTACAAACGAATTACATATAAAACAAATGATTAGTGGAGACTACTTAAGTGCATAAACTATTAATAAAGATTCGACTTTATTTTTTTAATTAAAGAGACCTATATTGTTGGTCTAATATATAATCCCCCCTTTTTTTCTAAGATACATATCTATGTTTATGGATGAGTTGTGCATAAATTATCGGTTCTGTAGGCCCATGAAAGTTTCCTACTTACTTTTGGGTCGTTTCCAATCAAACATCAGGCTTACACATACACAGATAAGAAGCCTGTATATCGTGTATTAGACTAGGATGATCACGCAATATAAAAATAAATTGTGTCGATTATGATGATGATGATAATAATGTTCATATTTTATGTTTCAATACAGGAAAATCATTATCAACCTAAAAATCCTAAAATGTCAAACGAAATTGTTCGTTGTTTTAAATGATATGAATTTATTTCAAAAGTTTGAATTTGTCGTTTTCGCGCCAAAAGCGCTCATTTTTATCTTTTGATTGTATTTTCCAGTTGGAAAGACCGTAAATGTCATTAGTTTGTTACTTCTTTTATTATGCTATTTTGTGACGTTTCTTAAGGATCTTATTATCCTATATATATATATATATATATATATATATATATATATATATATATATATATATATTTATATATATATATATATATATATATATATATGTTTGTTTTGTTAGCGCTTCTAGCTGATTGTGGAGTATACCTTTCCCTCATCTGAGTATGGTCTTCTCTTTCTAGTTAGTAGGGTTGGAACGCATCGAAATAGTTTAGCTTGTCTTGTCGTTGTGTCAATGATTCTTTGTTTCGTTCACAGATTTAGGCAATTTCGTAATCTTTTCAAACAAAGCACCAACTCACTTTGTCAATGATAAAAATGCAATACAAAACAACGTATTAAAATTATTAAGATCATGAACTTTGATGCTCAATGAAAAGTTTACAACCTTTCGCTATACGTGATACAAAAAGGCACAATCAGCGACATCATGGTGGCTGGCAATATGCATTGAAACGAATGAACATTAATCAAATGTGGATTACCGAACTCCTAACATCTAACCGGTCGTCATTCAAAATTTATCGTCACAATAGATCAAGGTATAAGAAAAGGAAACTTGTTGAAATACTTTATGCTGAGAATTCTATGTTGTACCAAAAATATAACGTTGAATAAAGCTTCTAATAATAAAAAAAGAAATAATAAAACTAAGAAGCACTGAACTAGCCTTTCGTTCTACTGTAATACTCTTCAGAATGACCCACTCAGAATTTCATGACAATGAGTCGAATACAGAACTTTCGATCTGATCGTGAATGAATAACCTTCAGATAACTGAGAAGTAATTCTATGATGTATATGTCTAATTTTAATCATTTCACGACCCTGCTAAACTATATTCAATTGACTTAAGTGTGTTATTGCTTCAAATCCGGACATGACTCAACTCTACTTGTCATAACGTCTCACTCAGTTGGTTTATGATCTTAGTAACATTTAACAATCTATGTAAATCTCCATAGTGATATTAAAAATTACTTACCTTTAATTTTAATGATTCAATTTCTAATAGAAGCATACATATAACAAGTATTCCATCTAATGCGCATAATCCAACAATAATCATGTGAAATAATTTACAATCTAATATTCTACTAAATATTAGTTTATATTTCTCAGTACAACTCTGTATTGTGTTGATGGTTACAGTTGGGGTCGTAGTTGTTGGTGGTGGTGGTGGCGGTGGTGTTGGTGGTGGCGTTGGTGTTAATATAGTTTCAATTGGGATTTCAATGATCTCATTCACAGGTAATAATAAACCATTTGTAACATCAGATTGACATTGATTTGATTCGGTACTAATTTGTCTACGTTTATGTTTCATGGTGTTTTCTTTTTTCTTTTTTGTAAAAAAGTTCTGAGAGAAAAAAATAATGAAAAAAACCGGTATTTGAAGATAATGATGATTATTGAAATTGGTGAAAAAGAAATGTTAATTAGCCAGGTGAATAATTGTAAATATTCTGTAGATAGGTGTACATAGATAGGGTGTATGACAATTGTATACATTCAGTTCGGATTATGGATGATGTTTGTTTCCAAGACAAATTGGTCATTATTGATGGTGGCCTGATTGAATATCTGGGCAACCTATTCATGTCATCTAGATATTTCAAAAAGTTATCTAATTTCGTTTGTTTGCTTGTTTTAATACATTATTATGTCTATGATTTACATAAGTGATTCAGGTGCGTTACTGAAAAATGTACAACCTTTCGTTGTACAAATTACAAAAGACTCAATCAGAGATATCGGTGTTGCTGATAATATGCAACGAAAAGAATATACATTATTCAGACGTTGATTCCTGAGCTGCTAATATCCAACTGGCGACTATTCAATAATAATCGTAAGGATCGATCAAGAAATAAGAAAAAGAAACTTTTCGAAATACTTTGTTCTGAGAATTTTCTATTGCACCAAGAGTATAATAATGAATAAAGCTAATAATGATAATAATAATTTCATTAGTTGAAATCATGAGTCAATTGAAGCTAGAACACTATGGAAAACCTGGAAGCATTGGACTACCGTATCGTTCTATTGTTGTACTCCTCAGCAGTGTACATTCACGATCCCGTCCTCCCCACGCCTCGCGAGCGCTTAACCATTAGATCACTGGGCCGGCATCCAACACTGTTAATGTCTAACTTCAATCCCAAACCTCCTTTTTAAAAAATGTGCTGACGTCCTATGTTATCCATTCACGACTATCTTTAATAGACCCTTCTCATCTAATATCATACCGAAAATGTGGAGAAGGATGAAGATAATCCCTGTATCCAAGAAAGTATCTGGTGATAAGAATACGAAATTTAGACCTATTGCAATAACTTCATCCTACCTCAAAACAATAGAAAAATTATTAATACTTCCACTTCAGCTTGGGATAAAAGAGCATATTGATCCATATCAGTTTGCTTACAGACGCGAAAGAAGCACTTAAGATGCTGTTGCTGTTCTGCATCACAACATAGTGTTCAACTTAGAAAAGGGCAAGAAGTATGTTCGATGCGCTTTTCTGGACTATACTTCAGCTTTTGATTCTATACCAAGACAACTTTTAATTAACAACTGGCTATGCTCCTACCTCTCGGAAAGAGAACAGTACACTGTATTTGGAGGAAAGTGTTCAGAGTCTCTACTGTCTCATGAAGGTGTACCACAAGGAGCTGTTCTTTCACCTCTTTTTTTTTCTGTTTTTTTTGCATGATCTGCCATCTTCCACAGAAAACACTTGTGAAATATGCGGATGATTTCACTGTATGTATGTCTATCTCTTCCTCTTTACATCCCATAGAAATGAATGAATTTTTGTCTCGTATTGATAGGTTTTCCATGGTAGTCTACTCATGAATTCAACTAAATACCTTAAAGCATAACTAATATCAGTAAAAGCACGATCACAGAATTAAAACATTTTGAGATCATTCAAATTGATAAAAGAAAAAAACAACCCGGAATTCCTCTCACATGATTATTTTCTTGAAAAAATTGATGAATTGTTGACCTTTATAAGCAGAGATGGATGTTGACTAACAGAATAATCCATGACGCGCATTTCGCCTTATTTGGGACTCATCAGCTGGATCAGACGAGACTCACTTTATTGCATTCCTAAATATCAATGGAAAGATTCAATCAACCGATGTAAAAAGCCAATTAAAACCGCACTCCATTGCACAAGCTAGTGGCTATCTGGACTCAGTATCTAAATGGGTAAGGAACTGGTGTTTGAAGCGAATGATACTGAGTTATGAATCCCAGAGTGAACATCACTTCTGAGATGTAAATACATCCAGTTGATTATTCGCAAATAGGACCAAACGTTGGTTCTAGATTCTACTTCTAGTCACCATCCATTTTTGCTTATAATACTAGTAACTGAAGATAATATCAAGGCAATCCACACTGGATGCACATATGTCAATAAGATATTGATCAATTGTAATCTTAAACATCACCAGGGAGATTCAAACAATCGATACATCAATGAATTACTGACCTTTTTATTTAAATTATAACCATTAAACATGCAATATATAGATTTACAAAGAAAATATATTTGTATCCATATAAACCAGTTGGACTGACAGTGTTGAAGACAACCTCATTTGTTTTATATATACACTCCAAATACAATACATATTTATTTCCCTTTAAAGTTTTAATATTCCAGCCGGAATTTTGACAGATTCTCATACTTGTATGATAGCGATAAATGTATATCAACTTAGGAAGGCATTTATCAGACACAATACATTTATGTAAATGTATGTTAGTAAACTAGAAAGGAAGGCCCAGGACAGAGTTTGTTGGAAAATGCTGGGTTGGCGGCCTATGCTCCATTGGGATTAACAAGCGTAAGTAAGTAAAGTAAACAGTGGGACTATAATTTATGGACGACCTTTGAGTGTCACTAGATTGACCTTCAGAGTGTATACCTAATGACTAGGACCAAATGAGGGTTATAAGCCAGTGTGAGGAAATAGAATTATAATTTACAATTGATGATTAAGGTTATGAATCAGACTTAAGGCTTTCATCACGAACTGACATCAGCTAGAATGCCATGAATCTATTTAGTCAAATGGATGAGTTAATTTCGCTTCAAAATCCAAGACCTGTTATCTTATACGTGATTAGTTCGTTCATAGATTATAGTCTCATCAAGTAAATAAGTAACTAAGTAACCATTTCATTGACTTTTTTGAAAAACAAACAAACAAACATTCAAACATAGTTCAATAATAATTGATTTGTTAGTGAGTTGATAAGTCAAACAAATACAAATTATGTTTTTTTCCCTTCTATTTACAAATTGTTATGTTGGATAGAATTAGGTTACAAAAACTATTTAGTTTTTATATTACTATTATAACGTAGTTTTCATTTAATAGTTGGATTCATGAGTTAGTTGAAGCAAGACTACATGGAAAACCTGAAGAACTAGACGGCCGTTTTGTTCTAGTATGGAACACTTCAACAGTGCGCATACAGGTTTCTCATGATAGTTTAGCTTTAATTGACTGATGAACTCAACAACTAAATTACTACAGTCTTTACCAAAATCTCCTTCTGATTATAATCACCATGTACTCACTAAAGACTGGCTTCAAGCGTTATTTCCTGGAGTTCTAGTAAAACACGGTGACTAGTAGAGTTCAACCGGCCTGTTGTGAGATAGTAACTCACTGAAGACGTTGGTGGACGGTGGCGCAATTTCGTGGATTGGTTGGAGTTAAACATTAGCACTGTTGAATACCATCTCAGTGGTTTAGAGGTTAGCCGCTCGCGCGCGAGATACCTTTTCAAAAAACCCACATCATAACAAAAACTGATAAAACCATCCGTAAAGATTGAAAAGTCAGGTTGACATCCCTATCGGGTCATAATGCTAATTCAGAGCATGGAATTCGATAGAAATATTTCTTATTCACATAACACCTCCAAGCTAAATACTAAAGATTAAAGGTGATATCCTAATATTCAATATCATCCTTAGTCAAATGTACTAACACTTTACTTCTGATTGAAGTTTGTGCTAATAATGTCGTTCAGTCGGCAGCCACTTTATGTAGAACTTCCTTTATTAATATCTAATCTGATAAGGTTAAGAAACCTGCGAAATTTGGTCTTTTTTTAATAAAATATATTTCATCCTACAGAGTAAGACAACAAAGTCGATTTGCAGACTTGACTACTTGTAAACTTCAATCTCTGCCATAGTTCCTAAATTTAAGTAGTTTTGAAACGTCTACGTCTTTGTTTAAGTAAATTTGGAAGGTAACTAGTATTGGAATCCAGAGCGCATATTTTAGCCTAATTGGAACTGGTTGGATCGATGCCCCCGCATTTCAGGTAGCCATTTGAACTTTGTAATTCAGTGGATAATGTTTTCGATACTTGCAGCGAAAGGCACTGTGTTTGAGTCTCATTGTGGACATCAACACGCATTTATTTACACCCAGCCAATAAGTACTAAACAGGATGGAACACATATCCTCGATCCCACTATCAACCTTACTTAAATATTGTGACTCACTGGTAATATTAGAGGAACATACTAAGGATGCAAATACATCATACGTAATTCTAGTCCATACTACCAACTGGAATCTCTAAACTATTACAGAACAAAAAGAGAGGCATCTGTTTTATACATGAAAACACGAATAATTTTTAGTGATAATAGTTCAAGAAAAGTCCTAAACTATTTCACTATAAGATTTAAAGATATTATCCCAAGTAAAAATAGAGAAAACGTATTCATCTTGGGTCACTTCATATAATTGATAAATAGCACTGAAGAAAGAAGAATATTTCAGAAAATGACAGTTTTAAAATCATCATTTATTAAATCCACGTCATCTGTTACTTATAATTGGAAAACGAGGAACCTCCACAATCTTCACGATAAGAAGTAAAAACACAGAAGACTGGTACAAGTGAAGATTAATCAACGTGTTAGGGATGCAGAGGAATATACCAATAATTATCATGTTAAGTCTAACGGTGACCTTGGACTTTAAATGTACACTCCCTATTGGTCGATATTTTTTTCACTTGTTAAATGTTGTTTTCTATTTTATGGCACGATGTGGTCTGCTTGATTAGTATATAAACAGTGTGTTTGAAATATAATGGTTCATATCTCAGAGGCTAAGACTTGTGTTCTGGACTCGACTGGCTGGGCTAGACAGGGAAGCAGAGCCAATCGAGAATCTAGGTAGTCCGTACGTGTTTTACGTGTCACTGAATCGATCAATAAAACGCTGTGCATCAAACCTGCAATCCAACCATTACAACACAACCCAATACACGATAACCAATACAGTCAAAAATACACTCATTTCTATATATTGATCAATTAGAAATGTCAGAAAAAGGCATCAAATAGATATACACCACATAAATCATTCGATTTGTGTGAGGGCCAGGATACTGACCGGGTGCCCAATCCGAAGCAGTTGATTTTCTTAGGAGGTCACACCCGGAGCCTTTGAACTAAGGGTCTGATCCACAAAACAATGGAAAAACATAAGGAGATGCAGTTCTATGGTAGCCGGTGACCAACAATTGGTCCATACGCCAGTTACTTCAATCAGAATCCTGGAGCCCATATGAATCACTGGTTTGGAACCAGGGTTTCGTAACTCCCCTAGGTGGATTCTCCGTGTCTACCAACCCGTTTAAAGGGCTGGACATTCGCTTTTCATCGAGAAGGTAGTGAGTGGGACTTCCCTGGTAGTGGTTGTATGCACGTGGCTATGTGAGAGCATTTCGAGAGGGAGAATTGACTTTCCCCCACTCTCAGCCGTACCAGAGCATTCGGGGGCTAGTTTAAGACAATTTAATACAAGAATCTTATATTTTGAACTAACTTAACACTCAAATAAATCAATGTTGAACTGAATAAAATATCATACTGAAAACAAGAAATAAATATTACACTGGGTAATCATGACATTGTAAAGAATCAAAACAAGTTTAAAATGTAGTTTAGCCTTTTTTTATTCCGTCATGTCAGTTTCGTTATTGTTTTGTTTACTGATCAAGAAAATCTATAGTAAGGTCATGTCATATCATATTTTTTCTTGACGTTAAGGATAGCTTTGTTGTTATTAGGCTGTTATACATAAGGATTTAAACTGGTTTTTTTTCGATGCTTTTTAAATGTTAAACTACATAAGACTTAATAATGTATAACTTTTAGTTTAGTACTATTGTATTTCAAACTAAGCCCCTTTTCAGTATTCAACTTTAAAAGTGATGTAAAGCCAAATAAATGTTACTGGGTCCTAGTCAAATCATTCGGCAGTCGGGTCAGTGAATATCGAATAGTTTATTGATCTCCGTTAGAGTCAAGATTAACTAACGTGCATGCCATTCAGCAATGATTTCATTCTGTTCTTTTATCTAACTTTACCAATACACTTATTTCATAACGTTGTGTTTTTGTCATACAGTAATAAAAAAAAACTATAGCACCCGGATACAATGAAAAGGTAATGCACTTTAGATATGTGTAATTTCGACGTAAGTTGAGAGGTCACACCGCTCCTGTCCAACTTAGCTAAGCCCCAAATTATCGACACAGATTACAAACGTCGGTGATTTCCAGTGATAAAATAAAGGTTAATTATGAAAACTTCAAGAATATTTTGTGTTAATTAGTAGACAGAAAGTAATGCTTTTTATCACTCACCCAATCCATAAAAATCGAATCGATGGGATTCAATATAAACACGTAAAGAAACAACATTTTTTCAAAAAAAGCAGACTGTTGTTTCTTGAAAATTGATATGATCTAATTTGTACTTGAAATAGGACACAGTATAATGTTGATACTTTATGTCATTACAGCTCAAAAACAACCATTCCTACTCATTTTTACTAATGTGTTTAATAAATATGTGAACGAAACGGCGGTTCAGTGCTTTCAGGTTTTCCATAGTGATCTAGCTTCAATTGATTCATGATCTCAATTATTGAAATATGTGAACGATTGTTGTAAAAACTAGGGATTAGGTATGGCAACAAAATAATGATGGAATTATAGCAAAGAGATTCATTGATAGTTATCGTTGAATAAGCAGGCAGATTGTCAGGTTAAAGCAATCATCCTCAATCAAGATATACGTTTGTTTGTAAATAATCTTTTAAAATGCTATTTCTACAAACATTTCTCGGGAGTTCATGAAATCCTATGGCATTCTTTACAATATGAACCTGTGAGGAAACTTTAAGAAGCTCAGAAAGAACCGAAGATATTCCATCTAATCATCTTTTGGAAGAATATTCCAGAATCTCTACATGTAGCTTCCCTATTGGACAAATGCTAAAAAACCCTGTATGCGGATTGGGTGACTATAATGATGATTTCGCTTTTACTAAAAAATATAAATACTTGAGAGTTTTGTACCATAATTGACCCTGTTTGAAATAGCATCTTTTTCACTTGTCTTATGTCTTCTCATCTATGACTTAGAGGATTCTCGCATTTGAGTGCTCACGTTGTATGAGGTATATCAAGAATCTAAATTCTAGATATAACACTTAAGTGTTGGATCGTTACTTCACCCTTTCATCACTATCAATCATCGACATTAAAAGAAAAATATCACTTCAATTCTGACTTTATCAAACATATAGGTACAATTCAGGCTTTTATTTATTTCTAACTCATACATTATTATATTTGAAATATACATAGTTACTTTCCTAAATAACAATCTTAACAGCTTAATATGAGTGCTTGTTGGAAAGAGGATAAGTGAAAACGTCCTAACTCAGAAGAACAATCAAACCTCCACGATCAAACTATCCAGCTCATAGAACAAAACTCCATCCAAATCATTCACCTAAGCTACAAATCTTCTCCACCATCTCAACGTCCTATCTCCTTCATTATAACACACCTCTAATGGATTATATCATTTATAAATTATGACCAAATATCTATATCTAAACCTTAATATTCAGCATAGCTTTACTTTCAATTGGGAAATTTGTTTTCATTAATTATTTTTTCCCGGTTGTTCTCTTGTTTGTTTATTTTTTACTACTGATTTATTCTAGTTTATTTCAAATATAACCGTATCTTGATAATTTCAGGTTATAAGACTATTGATTAAAAGAAACAATAAGAAACATAAACAAATACTTAGATTGGTATAAGAAAAAGATTTATCCAATAGCGTACCTGAGAGGATAGTCAATAACATACGGAATTCCTATGATGGATTAAAGTGTAAAATTGTGCATGGAAGACAGTTGAGAGATTCATTCGAAGTAAAAACTAGTGCGAAGTAAGGTGGTTTATTCTCAACATTTCTCCTTGTCCTAGTGATCTACTGGAATATGAAGACGTTAACATCTGGGAGAAAGCATGGTGTAGTGTCGGTTATTATGTTAAGCCCATATATCTTGTCTAGCTTTCGGACAGCCCATTCTATTCATTCTACTTGAGTCACATTCTGACCTTGTTATTTATTCGCTTATCAATCTTGACTGTTTTTATATGAGCGCGTAGTTGTGTGTACATTTCTTATCCCATTACTCATCAAATGTCTGTAACTTACTTTTATGTAACTATAAATGCTGATTAACGCTTGGTTAAACGGGAGTTAGCTTACCAGCCATCTCCACTCCACGCCATTTCTCTTTCCTCTATTCTATTCGCTTCATATACAAAATATATGTATTCAAAAGTCCATTCTCGTTATTTGACTTATCTAATTCTGTTATTGACTAACGCGATTTAAGTCGATGATTATATACGAGGATAAACGACATATATATTTCAACAACAATCATCATTATGATCTCCTTGAAGTCAGATCTCGGGCTACTAAAGTAGAGCCCTTTCAACAACATCGTTCGATCTAAATATCGACAAAATAAAGGGCCCCACTAAAATGGGATACAGTGGACAGCTAGGTGCAGTTGGAAGATTTAGACTCACAGATGATCTGGATCTTCTATCGCACACTCAACAACAAATGCAGGAGAAGATGACTAGTGTAGCAGCAGCCTCTGAAACAGTAGGTTGCAACATACGCAAAGGGAAAAGCAAGATTCTCTGATACAACACAGCATGAAACAATCGAATCACACTTGACGGAAAAGATTTGGAAGATGTAAAGGCTCTACATATTTGGGCACTATCATTAATGAACACGGTGGATCTGATGCAGATGTGAAAGCGTGGATCGGCAAATTTACAATCGAAGAATATCTGGAACTCAAAACAATTGTCAACCAACATCAAGGTCAGAACATTTCAATACAAATGTGAAGACAGTTATATTGTGTTGGGTGGAAACCTGGAGAACTACGAAAGCCATCATCCAGAAAATACAAGTGTTTATTAACAGTTGTCTATGCAAATTACTTTGGATCCGTTGATCAGACACTATCAATAACAGCCAAGTGTGGGAAAGGACAAACCAAATCCTAGAGGAGCAAGAAATCAAGAAGTGCTGGGAGTGGACAGGATACACATTGAGGAAATCACCCAACTGCGTCAGAAGTTAAGCCATCACATGGAATCCTCAATGCCAAAGGGGGTGATGAGGAAGACCAAAGAACACATTACGCTGACAAATGGAGACAGACATAAAAAGGATGAACAAGAATTGGATGGAACTAGAAAGGAAGGCCGAGGAAAAAGTGAGTTGGAGAATGCTTGTTGGCGGCCTATGCTCCATTGGGAGTAACAGTCGTAAGTAATAGCGAAATCTATCATATAAATATTTGAAGCATATTTAACGAGTGGATAGATAGATAAATTCACAAAAGATATCGATTGTACTTGGAACAATCATTGATATATCATTTATAGTTACTAGACAACATCTTTTTCATAGTCAAATATTTTAATGAATCGATGAAAGGATTGCTTTTGGTACAGCCTAAAAGGTGTTCCATGGAGATGCATAGAATGCTTGTCAGGTTGATGAAATCGTTTATAAGCAAGTTATAACGAATATAAATCTTTGTGTAAATGAACATCTCAAAATTTCCTTTATTTATCAATAATACGAGGAATGTTAATTCAAATGAGAATCATCAAATGATTAGTATTAGTATAATGAAAATATTCAACATAAAGAATATATTGTTTAAGAACAATAAAATACATTCACTTAATCCAAGACAGATGTCAGCTGGATAACCACTGATCACGAGAACATAATGTGCAAATGTTTCGTTTCGTTCAGAGTTTCGTCAATTATGTACATTTACGACCTAGCACGCAGTTAAACACTAACATTACAGATGGTCGAAGTAAATGTAAAATATAAATTTCACGTCCAGTGATCAATATGTTCAACTCTATTCAAACTTTATAACCCTGAATTTCCACGTAATTGGTAACACTGTGGTCCTGAATCTGACTCCGATTAGATCGTATGAATGATTGTTGACGAAATATGCACATCAGTTATCCTCATATAAAATTTTCGACTTAAATCACATTGCTGAATAACCGAATTAAAAAAGTCAAATACGAGAATTGAGTTTTCAACATTCATTGATCTGAACATACACTCAGACAGACGTAGGGAACGAAGCAAAGAAGAGAGCGAAATGAAACGGCGCGCAATGGAGAAGGCATGTGAGCCAACTCCTCCTTAATCAAGCGTTAATCAACATTTATAGCCAGATAAAAATAGGTTACAGAAATGTAATGATTAGGATAAGAAGTGCACACATATACCCTCACATTAAAATAATCAAGGTTGATAAGCGAGTAGTTGACAAAATAAAAATGTGACTCCAGAAGAATGAATAAATCGGCTTGTTCGGAAGCTAGAATAAGCTAAGTGAGCTTAACATAACAACGGACACCACAGTGATTCTGAAGGTCACAGGTTTGATCCATTGCAGAGTTGTGCTGAAGTATCTCAAACTAAAGCAAAACAGCCATCAGTGTTAGTTAGTAATTACTAATGATTCTTTATCCGTCGTCACAAAATAAAGCAGCAAGTTTATATTCAGTCACTGGGTAAGCACGTTGTCGAATTTTATTGGTATCATGAAGCGATCAGACTTAAATCACAACTAAAAACCTGAAAGCACTAGATGGCCATTTTATCCTAGTATGGAACAGCTTAGCAGTGCATACCCACGATCACGTGCGCGAGACTCGAACCCAGAACATTAGATCTCATGCGCACACTTAGCCTTTAGACCACTGAACCGGTATCTAATGGTAGTCTAACATTAATTGGTTTATGATTTTAATGGAAGAAAATTTCTAGTTTGATTATAATCAAATGTACTCAATATTTTATCTGTTGTAAACAAAACTATCCTAGTATTATAAATATCAAATAGAAAGACTTGTCCGTGAAAATAAGTCTAACAAATTGATCGAGTTTTAATTTGATAGATTGAAATTCAATTGAAAATCATTTCAACGGACAATTAGCTTATTGCCATCATTAACACATTAATTTCTTCAATTAATTGTGTGTGAAAAATTGACAGTTTGTGCAAAACTCAGTAACCAAAAGAAATGAATGTGAATAGTTTCAGTACATATTAATTATTTAAGACTTAATTAACTTAAAGATAATCTAATCACTGTTCGTGAGAGTGTTAATGGATTGTTTGAAGAAGAATTATGATTCCTAAACATGTTACATAAGAGCTACTAAGAAATACTGTTATGAGTAGTATTTCTTAGCACAGATTAAACTACAGGGCACTAAATTGTTCCTACTAAACTAAAAATAAACTATTATTTGGTTTTCTTTTAAAACTTCTCGTCTAACAAACATTCTGGTATGTACCACTGATATTGACAGGTATAAGTAGTATGTATTATTATTCGAAAGTGAAATACCTGGCAGCAGAAGGTTAACAAGATCTAAGAAAAGAGAACGAGAACAGAGAATGACTGGTGTGAAAATGAAGGAACAATCAAGTCTTAGACGACTGACTGATATTCTGCAAATGAAGTATTTACTGTTCTGTAATTTTGTGTTCCAATACATTCGATTATCCCCAATTGTGTTCTCGTTCACTAAAATATTACTTAAAATGACAAAGCTTACAATTCGCAATAATGATGGAGGGACAGTCTAAGGTATTCCATTTCTAACTGATCTGTGGTGGACCAGACATTGTATAAACGTAAAACGTATCAACAAAGTTATTAAAGATCAATAGTAATATTAATATATACCAGTTAATTGTTACAAATACAATAAAAAAATTGTGGCTTTACTTAAGTTCACCAAATCGATGCGTGTTTAGCTTTAGTCTGATACTGTAAATCCACAGTTATAAATGCTTGGTAATTCCAATCTGGTTGACAAACTCTCCAGTAGTGTAATCCAATGTAAGGTATGGTATATTCCCACTCACAGTCTATAAATGTAGGTAATATTCGATTCAAATTTCAGTTAACTCAATCACAAACGATAACAGAACGAGGGATATGTGTGTAGCAATGTATTTGTTAACAAGCCATAGTATGTCACGCTACGTAGTTACACAATGGAAAAGTGTGTTCAAGGTCATTCACTAAAACAACAGGTAGAGCTATTTAATGATAAATATCCATACAGTGAAAGATTGACAAAATAAATACAAATGATATTAAAAACTATTTACAAAATAAGCTTGTCAGTTATATCGCCACATAGCTCCACTCAGAGTGTCCGGAGGTAACACTGGTTATAATAACAAAAATGGTCGTGCATTTAATGTTAACCATAATGTGCAAAACTGTTAATAAACCCACACAAAAAATTGAACTGCTTATTTCTGTGTACAATGAATAAATAATTAAATAGAGTTTACTCGTTTATTACTGTAACAATTTTTTTTGAAAAAAGCTGTAACAAAACGAATAATTGTGGAAAAAAAGTGATTGATTATGTACACTGTGAAAAGAAAAAAAATTTTGGGTGAAATTAATAGTGTGGGTCATCGGTAGGTGTTTGATTTGATTGTTTTTTTTAATCGACGAAATGGGCATAACGCTTGGGTTTTTGTACGGCTCTGCCTGAACGTGTTAAACAAGTAGGTTTGATACTCGGTTTTTCTTCCTTGTCTGATCTAGTGGCGGTTGTTAAGAGGGGTTGGTTAGGTGCAGTAGTATCTTCTTTATCGTGCTATGCTTTATGGAACGCAGGCTTTAATCTATCAATGGCCATAGTTTCTTTCTTCCCACACTTATTGATAATGAATTGTTTGTTCGTTCGTTTAATTAATTGGTATGGTCCTTCATACGGTTGCCTCAATGGATTTTTAACTGCATCAATCCGAACGAAAACGAACTTGCATGTTTCTAAGTTTTTGTCACATTGTATTCGGTTGTTATGTTCCCGAGGCAATGTGACTTTGATTCGGTCCATGGTTTGTAATAATTGACTGGAGAAACGACTTGGGTCTGTTGATGTTGATGGATGTAGGTCTACACGTTGCCCTGGTAATGTGAGGGTTGTACCACAAACTAACTCAGCGGCTATACACCCTATGTCTTCTTTGATGGTTGAACGGATACCTAGGAGTACAAGAGGTAATGCATCGCTCCATAAGCTTGTCAGTCATATCTCCACAGATCTTGTATATAATTTATCAGTTTTACTGAAAGAATCATATGTTCTACATCAATCATTGCTAAAATAATGCCTTATGAATCACTCTAAAGAAGATAAAAACTTCGTAATAATAAACAACATTTTACTTTCTACACCAGTAATCGTGTTTTTCACGCAACACAAATTACCAGATCGTTTGTATACAAAAAGAAAC
Source organism: Schistosoma guineensis (assembly GCA_944470375.2). Taxonomy (NCBI): domain Eukaryota; kingdom Metazoa; phylum Platyhelminthes; class Trematoda; order Strigeidida; family Schistosomatidae; genus Schistosoma; species Schistosoma guineensis. The sequence continues at coordinate 44,879,640 of OX103892.1, read as the reverse complement.
AGTAATAAATCTTTCTTTGCCCTGGTAACATTCATCCCATCCCCTTTTATTTTTATTTATATTTTTATTACGTCACTCTAACTCTTTCTGAATTTTATTACATCATTCATAACTGACCAATTTCAATTCATATCTCTCTTTATTAAAATTAATCTATTTTCAGTTACTTCATTACATAATCATCTAATGTGTTTTAATTCCATGATTTCTAATCACTATCTCAATTTTCTGGAACTTTCCCTCCCAAAACTCTATATATTCGAAACAAAAATTTTATGACCTCATTAGCTCAAACGAAATCTTTGCTACATTATGTTACATATATTCATCCTTCATCGTCCTCTGTTGTATAAGTATGTCAATATCTATAATAACGTTGAATTTCAAATATTTTAGGTTGTAAGCAGCTGATGAGAACCTAACGAAATAAAATGAATTCATATTATTCTGCACCAATTTTTGTTCTTGCTCTTTTTAAAATAATAAAGGGAACTATGCGTATAAATTACATAAGTTAAAAGAAGAAACTGGTTACATTTCTAGAAAGTTCACAAGTCACTAATTAAATGTCCAATAAATATAATTAATCAGTTGATACATGAAACACAAATGTACTAAGAGTTAACACAATAACTTATGTCTGTATCTACAACTGTTCTTGGTAACTGGGAACTACTGAATATTTTATTTCAATAGTTGAGATCATGCGTCAATTGAAGCTAGACCATCATGGAAAACCTGGAAGCACTGTACAGCCATTTCGTCCTATTGTAAGAGTCCTCAACAGCGGTCATCCACCACCCCACCTCTCATGAATCGAACCCAGGTCTCAAAATAAAATTAATTGATTTTGTTTCTTATAATAAACCGAATTCAGTAACTTCGCTTTACATTAGAAATGAATCAGTACTATTTGGTTAAAAGAAATCGATATATGTGATGACGAATATCATTATAAGGAAAAAGTTGATCCAAAATAATCATAAATAGATTTATTCAAAACAATGAATTTTAAAGCCTAAAATAATGCTCTCAATGAGATATAATGAAATTGCAATAAACCATTTCTAAAGTTCCTATATGTCATAAAATAGTGATTGCTTCACATTACTAGACTTAAAGGAGCTTCAATTGTACAAAATGTTTTAAAAAGTACAAGTAACCTAATTTTCTCATTTGCTTATAGTTGATTGTTTGAATACATTTCTATCATTCAGGTTGTAGGAATTTTGGATGCTGTATAATTCTTTTAAATCATATTTTTGTATGACGTATCTAAATACAAACGGTATTACCGTTTGCAGCAAAGTTCATAAGATTTGGAACATTTAAATACTGCACTAAATATGACTAACACATCTTCATCAGGCTATTTATTACACCTTGAATATGATATACATTTTTATATTCAAATTGTATTGCATCTTTTAAATTCATCCGAATAAATCTTATTAGTTCTTCATGTTAAGAGTGCTGCTAGTATGTATTGATAGATGTCCATTTCTTTGTAGATTTTGTGCTTTTTTCTAGATATGGTATGTCCGATTTAATAGTGAAAACTATTCATATTGGCTAATAAAGTATCAGAAAGACTTGACCATCACAATTGTTCTTATCTATCTTACACAATAGATTAATTCATTAGGAACCTAGTATTGTTCAGATACGGAAGATCTTAAACACCACTATAAAATTGTATTATTTGTTAAAAGCAATTATTGAATAAGAAGAAACCAATTTATATGAATTATGGAATTATTACGAGGAACAGGCTAGCTGAATAATAATTTGCATGAGGGAGGGAAGCTTGTTCGTATTTCTGATAAATAATAATTGATGTCGTCATTATTCATGTATATCTTAATTTACAAGTATAATTTATAAAATTCAAGAGATTCAATATTAATCTGATTGCATATCTTCTCAATTAACTCATTCAACTTTTGGATTTAAAAAGCGATCTTGTTAACTGAATTATTAGATTATGCAAGTAAGGTTTGTGTAAACCAAGATAAGTTAATCAAAACCTACACAATTCACTGTGCTAAAAGTATGAGTGTATATAGCCAAAACAACCTAATGAGGTATTGAAAGCGAATGGTTGCACAACAATTATTCATTTAGACATAATCTAAATGCGGCACATACTGTGAGTTGTATGATAGTCTACCACTGATTCAATAACAAAAAGTGAAATTATTTTGTAATGACTAATGAATTTAAATGGTTCAAATTATTTATTCTTTTATATTTTTCTCTATCAGTGTGAAACACAAGCAGACGGATAGTTAAAACTTAGTGATAAAAATGCATACTTTTTCATGGAGTAGGTGATGAATTCATTTTTTTTAAAGTGTATGCCAAAAGAGACGGTTCAGCGAAAAACTTTCTTCTCCGACAACTTGACTTACTTGAGCTGTACAATTGTATCCATGAATAAATTTTCACAAAATTTCGGTGACCTACGAAGCATATGAGCGGCTTTTTGTCACAGACTCTGTAGCTGTCTATGAAATATCATCATCATTTAATTTAACAAGAAAACAGGTATTCTATATCGCCATGACTAAAGCTATCTTTAATTTTTATGAACAAATGATTAAGTTCAAAGCCATCATATGAATATAAATTTTTGAAAGTTTAACATCTGTGCCACTAGATCAAGAGTACCACAGAAGTTCTTGATCTTTGACCATTAATATTTGATAGTTATTCTGTGATTATATTCAAGCATTTTGATTACGCGGTAAATCCTATTTCAGTTATAACAATCAATAACATGCAATGTCACTTGCTATTTTGATTGAAAATACTTTTATCATTTGAATCAAAAACAAACAAGGATAATCGCTGAATTTTGTGTGCTACAGATACGTATTTATCAAACAGTTTACAGCCATTGAACATAGATCTGATGTGTGGCATATGTGCTCCAAAAAATAACAGACGCATTAGAACCAGAGTACGTTCAACTGTTTTAACAGTCCCGTACGTATGTACGCAATAAAATATATCCTTGATTGTTGAAATCATGCTCAAATAAAAAACATGAAATGTTTCGTACCTTCTGTTAATTTTTTTACCTAATATAGTCTAACTATTCGTTGACCAGCAGTAAATGGAGTTTAATCACCAAAAAAATTTCAAAATAATTTAGTCATAGAGCCAAAAAAGAGCACACATATAAGCTGCCAATCACTTTATACCACATCTGGATGTTGCCTTAGAATGAACATTAGAATGATAATGTTGAGCAGTTTTAAACACAGACGTAAAATAATAACAAACGTGAATAAAATTGAAATTCTCCTAAAATATTATACTCTTACTTAATGTGCTAACTTTGGGAATTTACGAAAATTTCTACTCCTAAAGCGTTTTTACCTATTCAAGGACAAATGAAAACCCAATGAAAATAGAAAACGTGACTGACCGAAAAATATGTAAGTAAAGAATATTAGAAACAATATCATTTTGATTAGACGTTTTAAGTGGATCGCCGATTAAGGGGTGTTTTTGCTATTTTATTACGCATTGTAAATTATCCTATTATACGTGCTATTTACTCGTAATGATAATGATATTGCGCGTACGTAACAAACAATTTGTTTAACTTCATCTGCACTGACTTCTAAAAATACGTCAGTGGAAATATTTAAAAAAACATAAGAGAGAAAATTAAAGCATGAACAAAACATCAACTGACCACAAACTCACGAACACATATGTGACTTTTGAATGAGGTTGACGTCTCAAAGTCCAATAGTACGTAATGTAGTATGATATAACAAAAGTGTGAACAGAATGTTTCATGAGAATTGTTGCACAATGAACTCACTAACGATTGAACCCCTTTAGGTCAGTGTTTACTAAATTTTATTATTTCTATATTCTGTTTCACTATCAGTCGCTTAATTATGTCATACTTCAGCTCCATGCATTTCCAGCATTCTGATCATATATATGTTGATTTGTCAAAGCATCCATTTCTGAAAAATTGAAAGTCAACTATAAAAATTGGAAGTCAATATGAAACAAGGTGATAAGGAAAGCCATGTTGAAGACACGACGATCAATTAAAGTCAACAGGCCCATTAGTGACCAAGGAAGTAGATTTAGTCCATGTAGTGGTAAATATATCCTCTTTTAAACACTTCTGCAGCATCGCTATTATTCTCATTAGTTTTAACTACCACACACTGAACCTAAGCATTTCACTTAAGCATGTGCGCAGTGCAACATATTACCGAAATAACTGTATATCACCAACGTAGATGATCTATATAGAACTGATTAGAGGCCTAAACGAGTTAGAAGGGAATGGTGTGACGAATCGGCTAAATTCAAAGCCACACCCCGTGGCCAGCACCTTACGTGGATTACCCCATTGACGTATCATGGCACCATAGATGCTTTGAAGACTGTACAACACAGAGGACGTTATTACAGGAATATATTAGTTAAGGTAGATGCAAGCGAAGGTAAGACCACTATCACACCGGCCAGTTCATAGCGTACGATTAACCATATGCGCGTTGGCTGTCTTTTTTCTTGATGAGGATCGATGATTTGCTTGATATTCAATGAGCCAACTACAGGATGATTTGGCTAGGGCTCGGTGGAATTTCACTGGCCCCCTATAACGCTCTTCAAAATGCATTGGTAAAAAATTACACATAATGGAAAACTTCGAACTTGACTTTTTATCCATTTCACAAACCCAACAGCTTCAAATACCAGATCTATTTCATTCACTGATTCATTTAAGATTAAAGAAACGATGCTCTGATATTGTACTAAGAAGCATGTAATACACTTATAGGATGATATTCTCATGGATCTGGATTCATCAAACCATCTTTCAAAACAAAGAAGGAGCCAATCACAGAGGATATTATCTAGTGTTATACACCCATGGCAACGACAATGACAAACATCAGTCTTACAAGAGGTTGCAATCAATTGTAGCCAAGTGTCGAGAAAATAGGCCGACCCCCCTGATGGAATAGTTAAACGCCAAATAATTAGTCCCTACTCAACGGAAAGTTTCGACTAAAACTGAACGCCGTAATTTGTCAATCAATATGAAATAAATTTTGGCAATGTTCTTTTCGAAAAAAGGTTCCAAAATTTAAAAAATCCCTCAACACTTGCCTCGCCCAACAGATAATGAGACACGGTCCACCAGAACATGCCCCTGATCTCGTAGTAAAAGTATTTACTTCCAAGTGAAAGGTTTTTTGCCCGAGAGAACTCGGTTCTCAACTTATACGATTTTGTGAGTCGGAATTTTTCGGGCCATCGAAGTTGGAAGCCACTGACAGATTTCCATTCTAGCCTGAAGGAAAGTTATACATTGATGGTGTGTATATAGAGGTATGTTAGAGAGAATCTAGAACGTTTAAGATGTAAGTAGATGGTTAGGCAATCGTATAAGATACTCTTGTCTTAAGGTATGAAAGCGGTTGATAACAGCAAGCAATAACGCACACTTAAAATTAAGGCCAACTGAAAATCGAAGAAAATGGTAGGCAACATGATTCCAGGTCGATTTTGTGACTCCGTATAACGATCAAATATCCACACAGTGTTTGTTGGAAATTCATTAGACTGATGTCAGACAAGATGAAAGTCTATTAAACTACAAATTCGACTAAGGCACTATGCAACGCAAGTCGAGATAAAACACATTGTAAACCTTGTAATTAACATCTGCTTACATTTCAACAAGCTAAAACAAAATGTGAAACTTAAACAATTTTTAAGCATAAACGAAGCAAATTGATGAGCATGAACAGTGACAAGCTCAACGTAAATGTGTTGTTGTTTTAAAAGGCTAAACGAATAATACTTCAAGGTTGTTAGCGGGACGTCTCGAAACGTTGCGCTCTTTAAATGGCTGATGAGAAGCCACGAAGAAAACTAATTTTACATTTTGATGCCAGGAATACTTTGTTTCTGTCAGATAAAAGTTATCGTTTTACTATTGAAGAGGCACTGAACAATTACATTTCTGGAATTGTATGGGGTAAGCAAAATGGTAATGAGTTTTTACCCGTTATTTCTCAAACCCCAGTTTGCTGACTTTTTGAGAGTTCAAAAATTTTTTAGAAATATTTTGGGAAACAGGCGCCATAAACTTCAAGACATCTATTATTTACATGCAAGAGGAATAGCACTGGCCTCAAAATAGTGCTCTTGGGACAGTCCACTAATCACAGTTTCCCAGCTAGATAACTTTGAGTTCACCCGAACTCTTTGTTGGCGCACAACTAGGAAATCTTTTATCCACATAAATAGATTGCGTCCAATTCCGACATTTCTTAACTTATATAACAGCCGGTTGTGTGGAACCTTGTCAAAAGCTTTGCTGAAATCAATGACGGCTACATCTACTGGTGGCTTCTGGTCCTTAAGAGCGCACTAGCTTTCACGAGCCACTAATAAGTTAGTGAGACAAAAGTAACCTATTCTGAAACCGTTCTGCTTCTCCGAAAGGATCCGGTTTTTATCGAGGTACTTAAACAGCTCCTTCCGAATAATCTTTTCAAAGATTTTAACAACCACACTAGTTAGGCTAACGGGGCGGTAATTCTCAGGTTTGTGTTTCGTACCTGCTTTGAAGACAGGACTTACTGTGGCGTTTTTCCAGTCTTTGGGTAAACGACCCTGCGTTACGGATAGGTTAAAGCATATAATTTAAGGGTTCGCAACGAAGTTAGATAATTCCTTCAGTAGCCTAGGATGTAATTCATCGGGCCCTGTGGATTTATTTATGTCAAGCTTATTAAGCAGACCAAAGACATCGAGTTCTTTAATGGTCACGCTATCCAGTGTGTGTGTGGGCGGATCTGTATGCGCTGACGGAAAGGGTGCTTCTATGGTGTATACATTGCTGAAGTAGTTTGAGAACACTTGAGCCTTACCAAAGTCGTCCTCCACTAGTGACGCGGCAGTACTGTCTCCCCGTAGAGCAGGAATCTTTCCCCTTCTTTATATTTTCTTAACCCTATCTAGTCACTCATTTTACGGATCTTTTGACTTTAACGTCACCCACATGTAACAAAACTGAAATGTGTTCTACCTTTTGTCGACCGATTACCCAGACTAAAGCCAGTTTCTTGTTTCTTATTTATGGACTGAATTAGTTGTAGCGTCCTTCCATTTTTTTCGGCTTTGATTGCAATTTGTCTGTTGATCGTATCGTTTTCAATGTCTATATTCTTTGAGTAACCTGATTTAATATCATTCACAAAAACGTAGGTACATCCGCTTTTTGTCCAGCCCTAGAAACTGAGTTCCGAAATAATCTTAAACGTTTTCGTTTCTATACTGATATTGTTATCAACTATGTTACTATGAGAATAATCTTCATAAATTTATCCTGCTGTGATAACGTTCACTGAGAACGAGAAGAGGTGCACATATGTGTCAGGTTTTAAGTTACATAAAACTAATTAAATATATCATCCAGATTTCGAATAGTTTGGAAATAAATCTCATCAAGACCACTGAAATTGTCCAGTCTGAAGCATCAGTAGCTTGTTTTTTAGGAGGCGTGTCTTGTGAAACGCTGTTCGATATTTATCCCTAACTTTGCTGTTTAGTGTTTATTCTCTCCCATTTATTTGCCTGTTTAAGAAATTTACTGGTACTTAATATGCTAACTTTACACGGTTGGCCATACAAAACTGTGACCTAAAGCCAGTAATAAAGGGTTATATATAGGATCACTATCATCAATAACAAATTTTTCAAAACCTATGCATTCTTTCATATGTATTGTATCAAGTATATCATTTAACTATGTCTGTAAACACAGTATGCTATGTATATATGAGACCAGAATAACCTGATGCTTTCGTTCAAATATAAAAGGATTAAAAGTCAAACAGGCAATTTACTTCTAGTCAAAATAACCAAATCAATTTAATTACTGTTAAAGAATACAACCTAAAAAGCCAAGTTTAGGTGATATAAAAAATTATCTTATCAATGATATCACAACCGTGTCTACGTTGAATCGACAAATAAACTGGTTTATTGAAAAACCAAAAGACAATTCTACGATGGGGTGTTTGAAAATTTTAGGCATCAAAAAGGATAGCGTAATGTGTGATGAGTTAGAAAATGATAAGATAAAGCTCAAACGTATGGTAAATGACTGTCTACTTGATGAGTATGAAAAAGGCGAAGAATTTATTTGATAGCGTGTGAGGGTGTTTATAACAGACGATTTAAGAATCTAGAAAAATGCCGGAAAAAATACTAACAACTAATTTACAGAGTTTGAAAATTTATTTATTAGAGCCACTGTAGAATGGGATCTGAGATGCAACATTTTGCACACAAAATTATGACCTGAACGGGTGGGTTTTTAACCTCTTTGCAGTGCATACGTTATCGAACCACGCTCCATTTAGATGATTTTTAAAGGTATGTCGTGACCGAAGATTGGAAAATCTTTTAATATTGAGCCACCAACCGTTCTTCATCATCCGTTTGAGAGCCACGCAAAACAATAATCAAACATTTGTTTGAAAAGTGCTTGGTTTCTTTAGCCAATATAACCTGCTCCACAAGGTCGAATGAACTGATGTAAATTTTCCAACTCTTCGTGAGGCTAAAGTGGCTATAAGTAATCTAAAGTGATGGGGAGCAGAAGGACTTGACGGATTAACCTCTGAGATTTTAAAATGTGGTGGTCCAGTTTTGGCAGGTAGATTAACTGAAATCTTAGCTAAAATTTGAGAACTGGACGAAGTCCCACCTTACTAGTCTGGATTGTTAATCGTCCCAGTCTTTAAGAAAGCACAAAAATCGCCCAGTAATAGTCACAAAGGGATAATTTAGTGTCTAAAATGTTAACCTCACTAATACTTTGACGCCTATCTAGAACTCGTGAAGAGCAAACTTGAGCAAAAGAGTATGGTTTCAGACCTAGACGTGAACGTATAAACCCTTTGGCAGATTCTGAAACATAAACAAACTTTTCAACGCCTAACTATATTCGTCCTCTTAGACCTCAAAAAGGCGTTCGACTCTGTTGATCTTAGAGTTCTGTGACAGTGTTTGTCGTCGAAAGGCGTAACAAAGAGGTGTACATTGATTTTGTACATTCTCTCTACTTGAACACTAATGGTCGAGTTAGAGATTATAGAGAACTGTCACCGGAATTGTTTACTTTAAGTCGTGTTTGTCAAAGTTGTCCGCTTTCTCTATTGCTATTTAACCTTGTCATACATATGCTTTTAGGAATAACACACTTATCGTCTGACTTTTGGGGGTTGATCTTTTACCAGAAGATTCATCTATTCACTTCAGTAATGGCTTGGGTCACCGCATGAATTAGTGATGGGGAGTGAAGTAGCTGAACTCATCGATCCCTCCACTTACTATAGATACTGATGGTCTGGTATCTGACAAAATCTTGGCACGACTTCGAAGCGCTCGATTGTTTTCTGCTAACGTACGTCACTTGTGACGTAGGCGAAGCATCCGTCTTCCAAACAAGGGGATAGTTTACTGCGCAGCACTTTGTTCCGTTCTATATTTTGGATGTGAAATAGGACCACTAAGAGTAGAGAATATCTTGGGTTACTGGTATTTAATCATAGATGTCTACGAACCATTGCTCACCTATTTTAGGACTGTGGAGTAATCAACGTCTAGGTTAAGAATAAAGCACCAAATAAAGGTGGGAAATTGATTGGTGAGGTAGTGAATCTTCATCAATTGAGGTGTTGGGGACATCCCCTACCTCCACAGGGGATGCTTTCTCGTGTAGGATTAGACTGAAAGGAAGATAGGGGCGGCCAAATCAAAACATGGTCTCAGTCCATGAAGTCGTTGGCAATCGGGCTTAGCCATGTAAATAGGTAGTGACTATCTAGTTGAGGTCTGTACGATCATCGTAACCAATGGTTAGGGACTTTGAAACGGCTCATAATCATTTGCAATGGCTCACGTGCACAATAGGACGAAACGGTCGTCCAGTGCTTCCAGGTTTTCAATGGTGGTCTAACATCAATCAGTTAATGGTCTCAATCAAAAACTTATATTATTTAGTTTACTCTTTTAAATTTTGTTTCTAAAAATGTAAACATTTATACGCTTCTCGCTGATGAATTAAGGAGATACCTGTATATTTATATTTCATCAGATTGATTCATTAAATCTATTTACGATCCAAATACCTTCATTAGGTACTACTTCGTTATTCAGATTGTGATCTGTGATCTTCAATGAGTATTCCAGGAGAAAATCTAAAATATTTTAGGTTCTATCATTATCACTACTTATTGATAAGGAAATTTTATGTTTTAAGAAACATTCATAATAAGTTAAAGATCTAAAGATCTTTCTCTGTATTTTAGTTTCGGTTATTAATCATGATTTCTCACAGCTATGAATGTTTGACTTTATAGTTTAATAAATCATGAGTGATATTCCCTATAAATACAGGAACTAAGAATTTTTGGTGAAATATATGAAATACTCATTGAGAATGTTGACTTTTGTTTGAAAAAGTACTTTATTGAATAGAATATCTTCTATCAAATGAATTAAGTATAGTATTAATAGATAGAACAAGTTCTTGAAAGCTCTTGTAATGTTCAATATTTGATTTACTACTTGAATAATTGTCAATGAACTAAGTTTAGAAAATTCACTTGGTATTGTTTGCTTGAATCTTCCTGTTAGCGGGACATAGACTGGATTAAAGCATGCTCAATGCACGATTGCTTTCGTGCACGCTGATTGGCTAATTCTTGTCCAGTCAGCGTTAGTCAATACTTAGTGAACACTCTAGAAATCTTCTCATGTGAAAAACTATAAATATACTAACTTTTTCCCTATTGTACTTACTTACTTGCTTCTTACTTCCATCTAACCTTGTTATTTGGAATATAATCTCTTTCCTGTTCAACCGTGTTCTGATTCGGGGACTTGTCGAGCGAATCGGTGTTCGAGAATACTAAGCAATAACTGTAAGCGAGAAATATAACACTTCCCATTGATGGTTAGCACTGCAATTGATCAGTTTCTTATTGGTGTATGTGCATACTGTGCATATCGCCTTGATGTAACCTTAGTTCACAAGCATTATATACAAAGATGGATAGTGGCTAACAGTGGAATCCAGTTTGACACACGTTTCGTCCTATTTGGGGCTCGTCAGCTGGATGTGTCAGCATCTCAAAGTTGATGTTCACTCTTGGACTCGAACATAGTACCGTTCGCTTGAAACACCATAGCGTTATCCACTTAGCTACTGAGTCTTGATAGCCACTTATTTGTGCAATGGGGTAAAGTTTAAATTCACTTGTTATTGTTTACTTGAATCCTCCCATTGATGTTTAGCACTGTAATTGATCAGTCTCTTATTGACATATGTGCATAGTGTGCTTATCGCCTTAATATAGAAAAATATCAGTGGTAGAGCAGAAATATGAAACAATTAAGCAGTCGAAAACACAGTCTAATCTTTGAAAACTTTCAGTAGTATTTTTTAATAATGATCATGAATATGGAATAAGTCTAGTGAATGTTTAAACATACTAAAAATGTATTTACTGTAAAACATACTACTTATGAATCAATAATCATTTACTTATGGGCTAAGAATAAATAAATAACTAAACGTTATAACTTGATTATCAGTTGTTTGATAATTCTGTATTTGGATTGTTTATTGAATTACTTATGATAAACTAATTACGTGATACTAAATATTGTTATATTTCATATTCTAAGGTATTTGTATACATGGATATATAGACTTAGTTTAAGCAACCTTTGGACCACAATCACGTGTTCGTTGTTTATATAATAATTAGTGACTGACTAAATGTCATGTCTTGTGTTTAATTCAAGAGGTTTTAAGAATTTATACAAACTGCATATTTAACAAAACAATATTTATATACTTAGCCCTGTTACTCCCAGTGGAGCATACGCCGCCGACCAGCATTCTCCGACTCAATCTGTCCTGGGCCTCCCTTTCTAATTCTATCCAATTATTGTTCATTCTTCTCGCCTGACCGTATGGCAACTCGAACTGATGTACGTGCGTACGAAGTTCTACGTTGCTGATGACAGACTGATAAACTCATACTCCTTATGTCTGTCTTTATTTATCGGCCTAATGTGCTCTCTGGTCTTCCTCTTCTCCTTTGGTCTTCAGGATTCCAAGTGAGGACTTGTCTTTTTATGCAGTTGAATGCTTTCCTTAATTTGTGTCCTATCCACTTGCAACACTTCTTCCTATGCTGGAATTTGGATTGTTCTCTCCCACAGTAGGTTGTTCCCAACCGAAGCTGCTACCTTGACGCGGTGGTCGGGCTTGCCTATCTTGATGTTCCTGTAGGTTCTACCATGCCAGGCAGGTCGATTGGAGAACGGTAAGACTAAAAGCAGCAACTCAAGGTCTGAGGGCGAAGACGTACTGCTGACTGTAGAGGCGTGTGACAGCAGTAAGGTGTTTCCCTCGGACAACCAGCATCTGCAGCGATGCTGCCTTCTCACAAGGAGGGGTGGGGTTAGAAAAGGTCGACCCTAAAAATGTCACACCTCACCTTAACTCACGGATTTCAATCTTCGGCGGTAAGGCCCTTAGAAGAACGGAGCTAACACATTAAAAACCTTTCACGAAAAGGCCGTGCGCGACCGGCCTCAAGCAGTTGTCCCTTGGGCTCTGCGGTCACGCTTCCAGGTCTTTAAGACCAACAATAATTCAATTTCCTTTTCAGGTTCCTCAAGAAATACCTTTCCACGGTGTGGGCAGCCGGGAAGTGATATCAGCCCGCATACCCGTAACAGCGCACGAGACCAAGTTGGTCACATTCAAATCCTTACTACACCTCCTAATACCTCTCTTATCTCCATGACTAACCCTCCTCACGTCTCTTTATCATCTCGCACTGCTAGGGCAAATGATTGGAGTACGCGGAACGCTATTCCTGGTCTCCCGGTCTCTAAACTACACGTAGGAGCTTTTAACGTCCGAACACTGTGCCAAATAGGACAACAGGCTTCCTTAGCTAGGACTTTAGAATCCCGTGCAATCGATGTGTGCTGCGTCTCCGAAACGCGCATACAGGATCCGAGTAGCGTCATTCATTTGACCTCACCATGCCAAAATAAAGAACCGACTTGATTCACACTTCGTGTATCTGGAAGCCCTGATTCTGCTTCCCGTGGCCTCGCCGGCTTAGGTATAGCATTGAGTCTTAGGGCAGAACTAGCTCTCTTAGAGTGGATCCCAGTAGACAGTCGTTTGTGCGCTGTCCGACTAAACGGAACAGTAAGGATCCGGAAAGATAGGGACACTCGTCGTTGCCTATTCGTCGTCTCTGCCTATTCTCCCACTGACTGCAGCTCAGAGGATGTAAAAGATGAGTTTTACAGAAAGCTTTCCGACCTCCTCCGAAAAGCTAGGCTCTCTGAAGTAGTAATAATGGCTGGTGACTTTAATGCTCAAGTAGGTAAACTAAGCGAAAGCGTAAGACATCTAGGTGGATCTTATGGTGTCGTGGCTCAAAGGACAGATAATGGCGACCGTCTGTTGCAGCTATGCTCAGATAACCGCCTGTTCCTTGCAAATACTAACTTTAAGCATAAGGAAAAACATCTTTTAACATGGCGACCCCCTAATTCGTCCCAACGTTGGACCCAAATAGATCACATCGCTATCAGCCACCGATGGAGGGGCTCGATAGAAGACTGTCTCTCATTCTGGAGCACATGCTTAGATTCACATCATGCTCTAGCACGAGCGCGTATTTGCTTGCGTCTTCCCGGACGTAGGAAAGACGCTGCAACGAAACTTCTTAGGGTCCTGTTTAATGATAGTCAAGCTAAGAGTATATTTCAGGAACAACTAGGAAAACAGTTAGGCAGCCATATAGGTGATGCCCACCCCGAGGCATTGTGGAATGATATCCGAAAAGCTGTGGAAACAGCAGTGATGTCTGCAAGTACGGTAAACCATAAGGTTAGGGAGAAACACTGGATCTCAGCAGCATCTATCGCACTGATAGATGCTCGGAAACTCATTCCTCCTGGCTCTGAACATAATGAAGAGCGGAGTCAGCTTAAGCGCAAGCTGACAAGAAGTCTACGCAATGATCGTGAACAGTGGTGGGTAGCGAAAGCAAGAGAGATGGAAAAGGCGGCGGCAATAGGTAATAGCAGACAATTGTTCAGACTTGTTAAGGAAACCGGTATTAGGAAACCGACTGTTAGCAAAACAATCTCAAAGAAAGATGGACATATTATTCATTCTCAATCCAGGAGATTGGATCGATCGGCAGAACACTTTAGGGATCAGTTCAACTGGCCTTCAGCCACACTTCGGTTTCCCACGATCTCTAGTCAACCTGAATGGCAAGTTAATGTAGGTCCTCCGTCCCTTTACGAAGTTGTAAAAGCCATAGGAAATCTGAAACGAGGGAGAGCAGCAGGCCCTGACAGGTTTACTCCTGAGATTTTTAAGGATGGTGGTCCAGTATTAGCAATGAGATTAACTGAGGTCTTAGGTAGAATTTGGGAACTGGACGTAATCCCATCTGACTGGTCTCAATCACTGATTGTGCCAATCTATAAGAAAGGACAAAAGTCCTCTTGTGACAATCACAGAGGAATCAGTTTGACTAATTTAGTGTCTAAAATATTAGCTTCAATAATACTTCGACGCCTAACTAAAGCTCGTGAAGAGCAGATTAGAGAAAATCAGGCTGGTTTTCAACCTGGACGTGGTTGTATAGATCAGATATTCACACTACGTCAGGTTCTAGAACACAGACACACATTCAGACGCCCCACAATGGTAGTATTTCTCGACCTTAAGGCGGCATTCGCCTCTGTTGATCGTAAGGTTCTATGGCAGTGTTTGTCACTGAAAGGAGTACCAAAGAAGTACATTAACCTTATAAAGGCTCTCTACTCGAACACAATTAGTAGAGTGAGAGCTTATGGCGAACTGTCATCAGAATTGATTACCTCAAGTGGTGTTCGTCAGGGCTGTCCACTCTCTCCATTCTTGTTCAACTTTGTGGTCGACGTACTTTTAGAGATAACACTCTCCTCATCTAAATTTCCAGGGGTTGAACTTCTACCGGGTGGTTCACTTGTTGGCCTAGAATATGCCGATGATATAGTTCTATTTGGTGAAGACGCTGACAAAATGCAGAGTCTTCTGACCACTCTAAGCAACAATGCAAGCATGTTCGGGATGCGATTCTCTCCCTCGAAATGCAAAATGTTGCTTCAGGATTCGGTTGCATTGACACCCGAACTAATGATAGGGAGTGAATTAATTGAGTGTGTCGATCGCTTCACTTATCTTGGAAGTCTCATCAGCCCTTGTGGTCTGGTGTGTGACGAAATCTCAGCACGGATACAGAAGGCTCGACTAGCTTTTGCCAACTTGCGTCATTTATGGCGTAGGCGAGATATCCGTCTATCAACATGGCCGGTAAGAGTAGAGGATATCCGTAGGTTACTAGTATTCGATCATAGGTGTCTTCGAAACATTGATCGTATATCGTGGGACCATCGAGTAAGTAACACAGTTGTTAGGAAACGGGTACTAGGTAAGGATGGCAAATCAATTGATGAAGTAATGAAACTTCATCAGTTGAGATGGCTGGGTCACGTGTTACGTATGCCCAACCACCGACTACCTCGACGTGCTATGTTCAGTGGTATAGGAGTAGGTTGGAAGAAAGCTAGGGGCGGCCAGATCAAGGCATGTCACAAATCCATGAAGTCACTGACAAGTGTGGTGAGCCATGTTGGTAGGTGTAGACTACCTGGTTGAGGACCGCGAGATGATAGCAACCGATGGTTAGAGACCCTGAATGATATGGCTCAAAATCGTTTGTAATGGCACAGATGCATACACTCGTTGGGCTCTCCCAAATTTTAATCTCCTGATTCCTCCTTGTCTCTTTTTCCTCTTTCCAAATTTATTTCACTGTATTATACTCTTTAAATAACATCTTCAAACCCTAATCTTCCCGATTACTGCTTATACTCTTATTACCTCTACCACTACGGGATTTGAATCGACAACTGCATCTCTGTGCTAATGTGGTGTGGCAACTCGAACTGATGTACGTACGCACGACGTTCTACGTTGTTACTGACTGACTGACTGACTGACTGACTAACTGACAGTAGGTTGTTGCTGATAATTTCTGGCCAACGGATCCGAAGTATTTTGCGTAGAAAACTGTTAATAAACACGTGTGTCTTCTGGATGGTGGCTTTCGTAGTTCTCCAAGTTTCCACCCAACACGATAGAACTCTCTTGACATTTATTTTGAAAATCCTGACCTTGGTGTTGGTTGACAGTTTTTTCGAGTTCCAGATGTTCCTCAATTGTAAATTTGCCGATCCACGCCTTCACATCTGCATCAGATCCACCGTGTTCATCAATGATGCAGGCCAAATATGTAAAGGTTCTTACATCTTGCAAATGTTCCCCGTCAAGTGTGATTCGATTGTTGCATGCTGTATTGTATCAGAGAATCTTGCTTTTCCCTTTGTGTATGTTAAGACCAACTGTTGCTGATGCTGCTGCAACACTAGTCGTCTTCTCCTGCATTTGTTGTTGAGTGTGCGAAGTCTAAATCGTCCAAATGCACCTAGCTGTTCACTGTATCCCATGCTTCCTCCCAGATGTTGACGTCTTCATAATCCAGTCAATTACCAAAAGAAATAGAAAGTGTAGGAGTAAGCAACCTTACATGATATATATATGTATACCTTCAACTGAATCAAACTCATCACTATGTATCAATTTCCTTGATTATGAGAAAGCATTTGACATTGTAGATAGGAGAACATCATGAAAACCTATTCGACGTTATGGAGTACCTGAGAAAATCGTCAACATCATGCAGAATGCATACGACGGATCACACTGCAAAGTGGTGCATCGAGGACAGTTGACGGGTGCATTCCAAGTAAGGACCAGAGCCAGACAGTGGCTATCTACTCTCGTTCTTCCTCTTTCTTCTGGTGGTTGACTGGATTATGATGATCTCGGCATCAGAAAGAAAATGGAATAAAATGGACAGCTCAGAATCAATTAAAAGATTTGAACTTTGCAGATGACCTCGTCCTTCTAACCCATACACATCAGCAAATACAAATGAAGAAAACTAGTGTAGCAGCAAACTTTGCATCATTAGGCCTTAGTATACACAATGGAAAAAGCAAGATCCTCAAATACATCACAGAGAACACCAACACAATCATACGTGATACATTAACTCTGAGAGATGTGGAAACATTCACGTATCTGGGTAGTATCATCGATCAACAAGCAGGGTCCGATGTCAATGTAATGACAAGAATTGGCAAAAAAGGACAGCACTCCTACAGTTGAACAACATATGGAACTCAAACCAACTATCTGAAAGCCAACATCAAAATCAAAATTTTCAATACTAACGTCAAGACAGTTCTAATGTGCGGAGCTGTAACGTGGAGAACTACCACAATCATCATCAGAGAAGTACAATTATTTATAAACAATTGTGCACGCAAGAGACTCAGTGTCCTTTGACCGGAAGAGTACAAACTAGATTTCAACTGAAGAAGAAATCAGGATAGAACGCTGGAAGTGGTTAAGACATACATATAAATCATTAACCTGCATCACAAGGCAATCCATAACTCGGAATCCTGAATGGAAACGGAAAAGAAGAAGGCCAAAGAACATACTGCGTCGAGAATTGGAAGCAGACATGAAAAGGATGAATAGTAACTAGACACGACTGGATAGGATTTTCCAGAACAGGATTGAATGTAGAATGCTGGCGAGCGGCGTATGGATTAAGTTGAACCACAAATCATAGTGCAAATATATTCTTTTTGACTTTCACTTCATTTTCTTACCACTTTCGGAAAATTTTATGTAAATAAAATTGTGGTGTGTGCTACTTAGATTGACATAAGTATTATATGATGTTAGTCGTGAACAGGTCTGGCAGCAGAGAGATAAGAGGATCGAACAGTAAAGAATCGAAACAGAATGCAATTTGTATGAAAATGCAAGAACAATGAAGTCTGAGTCATTTTAAGACAATTGGTGGACATTTCGCAAATTATGTATTTACTTTATGATTGTTAGATTCGATTGTTCCCATTGGTGTTCTTGTTCACTACAAAAAGTGTTGATGAACTATCGATTAGTTCACCATTGTAGAAACGTGGAACTTTCCCCAAGTATGCTTCATACACATGTGTGAGTTATTAAAGAGGAAGAATGTATTTATAAATTCTGAGCAAATGAATTTTCAAGTACATTCAACGTTTCACCTAACAATCTAGTTCAAGCTTTTTCAAGGAGATTTAATCAAACATCATAATTATCGAATATAAATATGTGCCTTAGTGATAATTATGATAAATTCATTTGATTTTAGAAATTTCACCAATTGAAATCATGAGTCAATTGAAGCTAGACCATCATGAACAACCTGGCGCGAGACTGATAGGTCCTGGGTTCGAATCTCGCCGGGTGCGGGATCGTAGATGCGCACGACTGTGGAGTCTTATACTAGGACGAAACGGTCATCCAGTGCTTCCAGGTTTTCCATGTTGGTCTAGCTTCAATTAACACATGATTTCAATCAGTGAAATTTTTAAAATCTCCACAAAACCCATTCTGATAATAATCATCTGCTCACTAGTGACTGATCTAAGGTAAATTAACGCCCATACATGAAAAAGAAGTCAAATTGAGCGTTATAACAATAGATATATTTAACTTATTCAAATTGATTACTTTTGTTTTTATCAAATAATGAGATCATTCCCATCAATTATATTTTAGGCTTATCTATATGTGTATGCAAAATATTGTTTGATAACAATAGTCAAGTATATTGTATGCATATATCTGTATATTTCTTCATTTGACATGGAATAAAACAAATCTTACGAGCGGGATCGTAGATGCGTATTGTTGAGGAGTCTCACAATAGAACGAAACGACCGTCCAGTGCTTCCAGGTTTTCAATGGTAGTCTAACATCAATCGGTTCATGATCTCAATCAAAAAAGGAAGTATATGTACACATAAATATAGATAGTAGTAATGTTGAAATACTAAACCTGAAGGATAACTAAACTGACTTTCAGAAGATCCCATCCAATCTGATATTTGAACTGACTCGAATTCAATTCTAACCCTAAATTGAACATTAACTGTAAGTAAACTCGTAACAAACTATCATTTCAAACAAAGATTAACGGTGGATAGCAGTGAAATCCAGAGAACGGGTTTCTTTCGATTTAAGACTCGTCAGTTGGATCTACCTGCATGACAGCGTTGATGTTCACTCCGAGACTCGAACCCAGTACCGTTCGCTACAAACACATTGCGTTATCCACTTAGCCACTGAATCCTGATAGCCACTTAGTTGTGCATTGGGATAAAGTTTAAATTCATTACATATTATTTGTTTAAATCATCCCATTGATGCTTAGAACTACAATTGATCAACAAACGGTACTGGATTCGAGTCACAGAGTGAATATCAACTTTAAGATGCAGTTACATTCAGCTGACAAGTCACAAATAGATCGAAACCCGTATTCTGGTTTCCACTATTAGGCGACTATCCATGTTTCCTTATGAATTAAGGAAATATGGTTACAATATGCACAAGATGCTTATATACCAATAAGAGACTGATCAATTTCAATCTTAAACATCAATAGAAAGATTCAAGTCAAACATAACCAAATATATTATGTAATTATTTTCAACTGATTCAATAATAAGTTAATCTTGGTTAAATTTAGACAAAATGAATAGATTGAAGTATCTAAAAACGGGTATATAATTAGTCATAATATATTATGTTTATATTATAAGATTCAGACTAAATCTGTTTCAAGATGAAATCATTCAATTACTTCTTCTTCTTCTTCTTCTTTTTTGGTATGAATTCATTTCTTTATCATTGAAATATATTCAAACTTATGTACCAAAGATGTTATGGTATTCACAATTTATAATAGGAACCTCAGAGTTATTATTTTAGAATACTTGAAGTTATAGTGTAATGTATGAGAACACACATGTTAGACGAATTGAAGTCTTTGTAAAATCTAAGATCCATACAGACTTGATTGTATCTTCGGTCTAATATCAGTTATTCCCAGATCTCGTTCTACTTTTACCCTTCTGGCAACAGTGATCTCATTATTGCTTGTTAACTCGTGTATATCTCAACACAACATTGCAGAGCATCTTACTAAATTCTTATAATCATACAGTCCTACAGGAGGTTAGTCACGGTTCGGATAGCTCAGTGGTAACGTCACTGACTGTGAAGCTGGGTGACACGAGATCGAATCCTCCAGGGAGCACCAGTTCCCTCAAGATTACAGGTACACCTTGCTGACGAGTGCCAAGTAGCACGAAACACGGGTCCAGGGTTTCCTGTTGACTACCTCCAACCACCATCTAAATCACAGTAAAAACTTAATTTGCGAAATAACAATAAATTGCCTCAAAATTGACTGTTTCTTTAGTAAATGTCAATCCATTGTCTCAGATTTCATTGTTCTTACATTTTCATACCAATTACGTTTTGTTTCTGTTCTTTCCTGCTTGATCTTCTACTGAATTATATTCTATTCCTGACTATCGTTATATACTACTTATTTAGCAGTATAAAGCTAAAGTTGACGGTTTGATAGTCGAAGAGATTAAGTAAAAGATTCTCTGAAAGAGTTCATTGTTGAGTACTACATAAGATTTTATTGACTTCATAAGCGTTACAAGTTTGAAAAACCGACAAATATACAGGAAGACTATACATCATACTTAATGTATTTCTTTCAGTAATATATATAGTATTTTGTATATACAGTATGTTGAATAGTGAATACAAAAAAATGAATATAGTAGATAGAGATTACTTGATATACAGAGATCTTTATAATTAAAGTCACTTGAAACTAGACCACCAGTGAAAAACCTGGAAGTACTGGACAGCTGTTTCGTCTTAGTGCGTGACTCGTCAGCAGTGCACATCCAAACTTACTCAATGAGTTTTCAATGTGAAATCAAAAAGTGAAATTTTCTGTTGAAAATACTAAACATCTATTTTTTGTAGACTCATTAGTATGTTGTGATTTAAAAACCGTTTTAAGTTGCTAACATACTTTTAAAATGTTTTTTTCTGGGAAATTTTATCGTTCAGTATAGTTATACAATGATTATTATCAGAAGGGGGTTTTGTGGAGAGTTTTAGTAATTTAATAGTTAAATTTATGAGTCAATTAGAGCTAGACCACCATGGAAAACCTGGAAATACGGGACAGCCGTTCCGTCCTAATACGTAACAACTCAGAAGTGCGTATCTACAATCTCGCTCATGGGATTCGAACACAGGACCTATCGGTGTCGCGCACAAACGCTTAACCTGTAGACCACTGAGTTGTTATTCAATTGTGTTAATGCCAAACTTCAACCAGTTCATGAAACTGCGGCACCGTCCATCATCCTCTTCAGTGAGTTACTATCTCACAACACACCCAGTTGAACTCCACTGGTCACGGCTTCTCAGTAGAAACCCAGGAAATACATCTTGTAGCCAGTCACTAGTGAGCACATGATGATTATCAGCAGAAGGGTGTTTTGTGGTATTGAGGACGAAACGGCCGTCCAGTGCTTCTATGTTTTCCGTGGTGGTCTAGCTTTAATTAACTTATGAATTCAACTATACAATGATTGTTAAATTTGAGTAGTGGTAGGTTGTAGTTAACTTCCACAAAAAAATGTCCTTACTATAGGTATATCATTTGAAAAATACTTTGATATTGAAATTGTTTGATTCCTATTCCCTTATGATTGGTAATAAATTGCTTTGATAAGAATCATCTTGCAATCTTGGTTATTAAATTACGTGAGAAAGAGACCTTTTAGTTACAAAACTTCCTCCTACTTTCAAAAAAATGTGAACAAAAATTACAACAGAGCCATTATTAGCTTTTATTTTGAGTTTTGTCGGTAAAGTCACAAGCAACTGTGTTGCATCATCTTTAAGAACCTACCCAAATACATAATACAGATGCTTCACAATACTAACATGGTGTTGCCACTGAATGTTAGCAATACTTCTTGGACAACAGTGATCAAACACAGAGAGTGGCTTAGCACCCTCAACACGGGGAGGCTAGATTTCACAAGTATAGAGCGAATTCTTCCTACTTAAACATTGTAAACCGGACATTTTGAAAGTGAATTAACATGATAAAGACCACAAAGATAACCCAGATTGGTACATGCTGCTCTAGTTTCCATTATACACAAAATGATCTTATTAGTCACGTCACAACAAGCACTTACACAGCAACCGGAAACAAAAACTTCTCAACCACTATTAACTCCTGACCACCAAGACTAAGTGAAAGCTCAGGCACCTTCCAGTATTTTAAAAGTAAATTCCATTTGAAGAGTGAGATGTACATACCACACCCATAGATACTGACCGCCAACTGACTAGGCGCGGTATGCATAACTTAAGTGTCATTTCAACATCGTCCGTATGATCATAGTTGCATAGATTTTCTTCAAGTAATAGATATATACAATCAATGCCTAAATCCACCAGCACTGCATCCGAACTGTCATCAATGGAAAGGAATAGAGAGATTGGGCGACACTGCCTACCACCATTACTTGAATCAAACAATGGAAACCGATGCTTGTATCCCAATCATTTGAACACAATCAGAATTAAACTTATATGACATAGACTTTTAAGATTAAAAAAAAACTAGAAATCATGAATTAGGTAATTTTTAAATGAAAATTTCAAATCAATGTCTAGCCATTACTAATTAGGTTGATTTGTTTGTTTGTTTATTTTTCAAAAAACCCAAAGTTTTCTAGGTCACCTTCGTGTTTGTTTTTTCGGTCTTTTCTAAATAAACACAATGAAGATCCGTGTGAACGTTTTTTTTTAAAAAAAAACACCCAGTGACAAGGTTTGTCATGACATTTTAAGATAAACATCTTAGTTAAATGAATAAGGTTAGAAAAGGTGTGTGTGTTTTTTTTAATTATAAATATTAATAAACATCTAGTATCTACATACACTAGTATTGTGGTGTGAGCTACTTATATCCACATAAGTAGTATATATATTGATGTTCAGGAATAGAATGTATTTCAGTAGAAGATCTGATAGGAAACAATGGGAACGGAAAGTAATTGGTATTAAAATGTAGAGAAAATGAAATTTGAGACCATGAACTGATATTTGAAAAAGGAACAGTCAATTTTGAGATGATGGATTGATATTTTTCAAATGAAGTAGTTACTGTTTGGTGAAACTTCATCAGTTGAGATGGCTGTGACACGTGTTACACATGTACGATCACTGACTGCCCCGATGTGCGATTTTTTGTGGTGTAGGAGTAGGTTGAAAAAAAGCTAGAGGCGGCCAGACCAAAACATGGCACAAATCCATGAAGTCACTGACAAGTGAACTGAGCCATTTTGGTAGGTGTAAACTATGTGGTTGGGGACCGCGAGATGATAGCACTCGATGATTAGGGACCTTGAATGACATGACTCAAAATCGTTCGCAATGACGCAGATGTACCCACTCTTTGTGTTCTCTCAAATTCTAATCTTCTGAATTCTTGATGTCCTTTATTTTCTTTCCAAATTTATTTCACTGGATTATACTCCTTGAATAGCATCTTCAAACCCTGATCTTCCCCATTACTGCTTATACTCTTACCGCCTCTACCATTACGGCATTTGAATCGACATCTGCATCTCTGTGCTAATGTGGTGTGGCGACTCGAACTGATGTACGTACGTACGAAGTTCTACGTTGTTACTGACTGACTGACTGACTGTATTGGAAAGTGGTTAACATTGGAATCGTGAATATGTAATGCTTTCTATTTGAGATTCGTCTGGTAGATCTACCTGCATCTGAAAAATTTCAGTATGGATTCAAAAAGCTCGTTTGGCTATGGCCAACTTCTGTCACCTATGGCAAAGGCAAGATATTCGTGTATGAATTAAGGGATGAATATACTGTGTGATAGTTCGTTCTGTTCTACTTTACGGTTGCGAAACGTAGCCATTAAAAGTAGAATATACTCGTAAACTAATAATATTTGACCACAGATGCCTTGGAAATATATCTCGCATATACTGGGTTCACCAGGTAAGTAATAGTGAGGTTAGATGAAGGATATTATGGACTGATGATGATAAATCAGTTGATGTGGTTGTGAATCATCATCGACTGAGATAGTTGAGCCACGTGTTACGTGTGCTTGTACACCGATTACTACGATGCGCAATGCTCACTAGTGTCGGAGATGGTTGGAAGAAGGTTAGAGGCGACCAAACCAAAATGTGACATCAGTCCATAAAGTCACTAGATTCTGGTCTGAGCTATGTTGGTAGATGCAGACTACTTAGTTGGGGTCCTCGTAACTATCGTAACCATTGGTTGGAGATTCTTGGTGACATGGCTAAGAATCGATCAGAATGGCGTCGGTGTATACACTCTTCGTCTTCCCATAAACTATGAGATTAAAACTACTTTATATGTTCCTTCCTACCAACAAATTATTTCTTCCTGTACTATATCCTTAATATGCGATCTTTCTTCTCTATATTACCATCACTGAAAAAACTATTTACCTCACTGTTATGACTTTATGTCCGGCTTTTTATCACGTGATTTATCCACCAATCAAAATACGACTTATACAATCTTAGCACTGTGCCAGACCAATGACGTTCGACCGATATGAGCAGCCTAGCGTCATATTTGGTCTTATATCTGCCTAACCCGTCCACTTGAGTCCAGAACACTAATACCAGCTTCCAATATGCGAATCGAATCGAATCTTTTATTGCAGACATACTGGGTTTCTATATCAATCAAACAGACCGCAACGCACCATAAAACAGGAAATAACATTTGTACACAATAAACCCAAAAAGTGACTATGAACGTGAGAGGCAGTAGTCAATAAACCGACCATAGCTTAAGAACAGTAAATCGTACAATAATAAATTATAGGTCAAAATTAAGCTTATAATAAGAGGAATATAAATATATATAATCTAATTATTGAATAGTTACACCATAAGAATATGCAGATGGTATTAGTCCATCAATCGGTCTCAGAAGTTACTCGTGATTTAATCTTCACTCGGATATAACACTCACAGATATCAGTAACATAGGAATCCGCTGAAAGCTCAGTTATCTCATATTACAATCCCCGATGGTTTGAACTAACAGTCATTCCTCAACAGATTAAAAAAATGAGTATGACATTTTATCATATTTATCTGATGACCATAATCTGCATATATAAGCAGGGTGTTATATTATACCAAGAATTACCCTATTCACCTTGTTTAGTGTTATTATCTTTTTTTATATCAGTCAACGGCTAACATCAATAAGACAGTTTCATAAGCATTTGTCATTCAGCCACAACATATTATTGCATTAATCTATAGATCATTATTTCACTGATTGATTTTGATCATTGAAAATTCCCTCACTATTCATGAGAAACCACCTTAGTGACACTGATGGGGTGATCTAAACAAATTTCTCGCAAAAACCAAGCAAGGATCAGGAAACACCATGAAGCGTTTCATTCAATCAGTGCTCACTTGAAGTTTTAGCCAGAAATATCAAGGAAGCGAAACGTCACATGTAGAGGTTCTGATTGGCTGATTGCTATACTGATACTATGTTTAGTAGCCTTCCAGAATCTTCGAGCAACCTAACGACATTTAAAATATTATAAAAACCCTATATTTTCTGTATTAAAATGAACCTTTAGAGTAATGTACTTCTCACATACTTTGAGTCTACCCTCTCGTGTTCAGGTCGCTGTCTAGTTCTAGTTTGGGGGTTACAGAATACCTTAGGAAACGAATATAGCGCTTAATTTCCAAGACTTATCAGACACCATTAAAATAATAGTTTATCTTTATATCTATTCTTTGATAGGTCAATTAAAAGAAAAATCTGAAAAAAATGAAAGTAATGATGTACAAAACAATTCGGAAACTATCTTACCAATGGATTGTAATCAAGATCATTCAAGTGATATGATTGAAAAAAATGAAAGTCAAAGTGAAAGTATAAAACCTGTAAAGTATCAAGTTCTTAACGAAATGAATCCAAATCAAAGTAAGTTACTTTGTGTGTGTGTGTGTTCTCTCTCTCTCTCTCTCTCTCTCTCTCTGGAACATAGAAATATTTTCGTTTCTAAGAGATTGGAATTTACTATTACGTTAGCTATGAGATCTTAAGGTTCAATGTCATATCTTTACTTTTATTCAATTATTCTTAGTATTGCTAAATATTTTGCTATAAAGAACTATGCATATTATTGGCATTTACCTCTTGTACATACTTTATATATACATATATATAAACAAAGACTTCAATTATAGGTCAGATTGGCATACACTATCTTGTCTTTCATTAGACTATTGTATTTAGTATGTTCATTATGTCACCATATACACTAACATAGATATAGAGTTACATAGATTTATAAGTTGCTAACAGTATTTTAGAAATGGTTTACACTGAACGAATACAAATTAGAAGGGTTTTTGTGGAGATTATAGTAATTTCAATGGTTGAGATTATGATTCAATTGAAGCTAGACCACCATGGAAAACATGGAAGCATTGGACGACTGTTTCATCCTATTGTGGAACGTTAGCTTCAAATGATTCATGATCTCATCCATTGAAATTACTATAACATCCACAAAAACCTTTCTGATATGAATCAATATATACTCACTAGTGACTGGCTTCAAGAGTTATTTCCTGGAGTTCTAGTGAGAAGCAATGAGCAGTGGAGTTCAACCGGGTCTGTTGTGAGATGGTAACTCACTTAAGGCAATGTTGGATGCGTCGCTTAATGTCGTGTATTAGTTGAAGTTAGACATTAACACCATCAGATGTCGGCTCAGCGGTGTAATGGTTAAGCGTTCGCACGCGAAACCAGTAGATCCTGGGTTTGTATCTCTCGAGGCGAGGTCGTGACCACAAATTGTATGGTATATTTTAGTAGAGTGTCCGTCAAATGAACAAACGCTATTCAAATGTTCTCATATGATTTTGAGATAGTGAAGATCATTTGTCACTCAGATGGATGATCTTGGTGAAGTTTTGTTCCCTGAAATAAATGGTTTGGTCACGGAGCTTTCATTGTTCTTATGAACAACATCATCAGTATAAACTTCATATAGAAGTGAAGTGATCAAATTTCTCCTGTTTTAACTGACAGCTTGTCCTGTTAACTTCACTTTTGATTGGTTATTGTTTATCGTTAACCTCTTATTATCTGCGTCTTAATTTTGATTCTATCTCCCATTGAATCAATTCTTGGTCTTATATGTATTCGTGATTTTTCTGATCGATGGATGGATAGCTAATTAAGATCAAGGTCAAAAGGACAAGCTGTAAATCTAATGAGGAGAAATTCGAGCACTTCACTTCTACCTGAAGTTTGTGCTGATGATGTTGTTCAGAAGGAGAATAATGAAAGCTCTATGACCAAACCATCCGGTTCACAATACGAAACTCCACCGTAAAAGTAGCTATTCAAATAGTTTATATATCATCGCAGTAAAACAAAGTTGTTTCATAGATTTTCCTAGAACATTATCACTAATCAAATTCAAGAAGAATGTTTCAACTGAGTAGTAACCTTGTTTACAATTCGAAATAATAAGAAAGAGATAATTGTACACCTTCACTTTGACTAATGTGTTGTTGCATAGCACTTTTAATAAATAACTGGATTAATCAGATAGACAATACAGATCATATGCCACTACGAAGTCAAAATCGTATATCATTTACACTAGGTCAGATAGCATTGTCAATTAAAAAATAATCTAAATTAAATCCTTTAAATATCACTAATACTTCACCTACTTACTTACGCCTGTTACCCCTTGTGAAGGAGCATAGGTCACCCACCACCATTCTCCATCCAACTCTGTCCTGGACAATGCTTTCCAGTTCTTTCCAGTTGTTATTCATCCTTTTAATGTCTGCTTTCAATGCCCAACGCATTGTGTTCTTTGGCCTTCCTCTTTTTTGTTCCCTTTTAGAATTTTGCCTGTCTGTCTTCTAGGGTTACTGACGATTCCATGATCAAGGGAAGGAGTAGGATCGGGTATGAAGTCAGCAGCTCCATCCCGTAAAAAACAACCTTGTTAAAAAACGCTAACCAGAATAAACAAATTAAACCATTTAAACTCTGCCCTCTAATTTGCGAAGCCTCATGATGGAAGCCGAAGTTCTTCGAAAATCACTAGACCGATGCCCCTTCTAACAACCAGAGCTACAATTAGTATAAGTATATGAAATTTTCGGACAGTGTGGGAGACCGTGAAGACCAGTCAATTAATTTTAGTATTAAATTAAATTGAAGACACTCTGCAATTGAGTTTTTTAACACAATATAAAATCAGTTATTAAAACCATCCACTTACTCAATTACGACCATAGACCGTCCACCAGCATTCTCAATCCAATCCTGTCTTAAACAATCCTTTCCAGTTCTTTCTAGTTGCTATTCATTCTTTCAATATCTGCTTCCATTTTCCGACGTAATGTGTTTTTTCGGCCTTTCCCTTTTTCGTTTCCCTTCAGGAGCACAAGGCAGTGCTTGACTTTTGATGCAGTTTGATGATTTCCTCAATATATG
Organism: Schistosoma guineensis; assembly: GCA_944470375.2. Taxonomy (NCBI): domain Eukaryota; kingdom Metazoa; phylum Platyhelminthes; class Trematoda; order Strigeidida; family Schistosomatidae; genus Schistosoma; species Schistosoma guineensis. The sequence continues at coordinate 44,850,869 of OX103892.1, read as the reverse complement.
TCCTATCCACTTCCGACCTCTTTTCCTAATTTACTGTTCTGCTGGAAGCTAGTTTGTTCTCTTCCATAGTAGGCTGTTGTTGATGATATTCGGTCCACGGATATTGAGTATTTTGCATAGACAACTATTTATAAATACTTGTACATTTCTAATGATGGTTTTTGTGGTTCTCCAAGTTTCAGCCCTGTACATTAGAATTGTCTTGACATTCATATTGAAGATTCTGACTAGAAACCATTCACTTAGTGAATTAATTACCCAACATTTGTATAGATTGATTAATACCCAATAAAATTTAATCATGAATGTATGCATTAAGTGGAAGAGTCTCAGACTAACAAACATCCAGTAAAATTAAACGTTGTTAACTGATTTTTTTGTCCCCCAATTTATGGTGTTATTTTACAATCGAAACTATCATAAATCATATGTAGTCAATCATTGAGAGTAATTTTCAATGCCAAATTTATGTACTTCTTAATTCTGGTCTATTCCTGTTGATTAAGTGATTAGATATTGTGTGAAGTATTTGTTGATATTCGTCAGTCAGTCAGTAACAACGTAGAATTTTGTATGTACATATATCAGTTCAAGACGTCATACCGCATTAGCACAGAAATGCAGTTGTCGATTCAAATCCCGTATTGGTAGAGGTAGAGTAAGAGTATAAGCAGTAATCGGGAAGATCAGGGTTTGGAGATGTTATTTAAAGAGTATAATACAGTGAAATAAATTTGGAAAGAGGAAAAAGAGACAAGGAGGAATCAGGAGATTAAAATTTGGGAGAGCCCAACGAGTGTATGCATATGTGCCATTACAAACGATTTTGAGCCATATCATTCAGGGTCTCTAACCATCAGTTGCTATCATCTCGCGGTCCTCAACCAGGTAGTCTACACCTACCAACATGGCTCACCACACTTGTCAGTGACTTCATGGATTTTTGACATGCCTTGATCTGGCCGCCCCTAGCTCTCTTCCAACCTACTCCTATACCACTGAACATAGCACGTCGAGGTAGTCGGTGGTTGGGCATACGTAACACGTGTCCCAGCCATTTCAACTGATGAAGTTTCACTACTTCATCAATTGATTTTCCATCCTTACCTAGTACCTGTTTCCTAACAACTGTGTTACTTACTCGATGGTCCCATGATATACGAACAATGTTTCGAAGACACCTATGATCGAATACTAGTAACCTACGGATATCCTCTACTCTTACCGGCCATGTTTCACTGCCATAAAGTAGGACGGAACGAACTGCTGCGCAGTAAACACGTATTTTGGTTGATAGACGGATATCTCGCCTACGCCATAAATGACGCAAGTTGGCAAAAGCTAGTCGAGCCTTCTGTATCCGTGCTGAGATTTCGTCACACACCAGACCACAAGGGCTGATGAGACTTCCAAGATAAGTGAAGCGATCGACACACTCAATTAATTCACTCCCTATCATTAGTTCGGGTGTCAATGCAACCAAATCCTGAAGCAACATTTTGCATTTCGAGGGAGAGAATCGCATCCCGAACATGCTTGCATTGTTGCTTAGAGTGGTCAGAAGACTCTGCATTTCGTCAGCATGTTCACCAAATAGAACTATGTCATCGACATATTCTAAGTCAACAAGTGCATCTCCCGGTAGAAGTTCAACCCCTGGAAATTTAAATGAGGAGAGTGTTATCTCTAAAAGTACGTCGACCACAAAGTTGAACAAGAATGGAGAGAGTGGACAGCCCTGACGAACACCACTTGAGGTAATCAATTCTGATGACAGTTCGCCATAAGCTCTCACTCCACTAATTGTGTTCGAGTAGAGAGCCTTTATAAGGTTAATGTACTTCTTTGGTACTCCTTTCAGTGACAAACACTGCCATAGAACCTCACGATCAACAGAGGCGAATGCCGCCTTAAGGTCGAGAAATACTACCATTGTGGGGCGTCTGAATGTGTGTCTGTGTTCTAGAACCTGACGTAGTGTGAATATCTGATCTATACAACCACGTCGAGGTTGAAAACCAGCCTGATTTTCTCTAATCTGCTCTTCACGAGCTTTAGTTAGGCGTCGAAGTATTATTGAAGCTAATATTTTAGACACTAAATTAGTCAAACTGATTCCTCTGTGATTGTCACAAGAGGACTTTTGTCCTTTCTTATAGACTGGCACAATCAGTGATTGAGACCAGTCAGATGGGATTACGTCCGCTCTTCATTATGTTCAGAGCCAGGTGGAATGAGTTTCCGAGCATCTATCAGTGCGATAGATGCTGCTGAGATCCGATGTTGCTCCCTAACCTTACGGATTACCGTACTAGCAGATATCACTGCTGTTTCCACAGCTTTTCGGATGTCATTCCACAATGCCTCGGGGTGGGCATCACCTATATGGCTGCCTAACTGTTTTCCTAGTTGTTCCTGAAATATACTCTTAGCTTGACTATCATTAAGCAGGACCCTAAGAAATTTCGTTGCAGTGTCTTTCCTACGTCCAGTAAGACGCAAGCAAATACGCGCTCGTGCTAGAGCATGACCTGAATCTAAGCATGTGCTCCAGAATGAGCGACAGTCTTCTATCGAGCTGCTCCATCGGTGGCTGATAGCGATATGATCTATTTGGGTCCAACGTTGGGACGAATTAGGGGGTCGCCATGTTAAAAGATGTTTTTCCTTATGCTTAAAGTTAGTATTTGCAAGGAACAGGCGGTTATCTGAGCATAGCTGCAACAGACGGTCGCCATTATCTGTCCTTTGAGCCACGACACCATAAGATCCACCTAGATGTCTTACGCTTTCGCTTAGTTTACCCACTTGAGCATTAAAGTCACCAGCCATTATTACTACTTCAGAGAGCCTAGCTTTTCGGAGGAGGTCGGAAAGCTTTCTGTAAAACTCATCTTTTACATCCTCTGAGCTGCAGTCAGTGGGAGAATAGGCAGAGACGACGAATAGGCAACGACGAGTGTCCCTATCTTTCCGGATCCTTACTGTTCCGTTTAGTCGGACAGCGCACAAACGACTGTCTACTGGGATCCACTCTAAGAGAGCTAGTTCTGCCCTAGGACTCAATGCTATACCTAAGCCGGCGAGGCCACGGGAAGCAGAATCAGGGCTTCCAGATACACGAAGTGTGAATCAAGTCGGTTCTTTATTTTGGCATGGTGAGGTCAAATGAATGACGCTACTCGGATCCTGTATGCGCGTTTCGGAGACGCAGCACACATCGATTGCACGGGATTCTAAAGTCCTAGCTAAGGAAGCCTGTTGTCCTATTTGGCACAGTGTTCGGACGTTAAAAGCTCCTACGTGTAGTTTAGAGACCGGGAGACCAGGAATAGCGTTCCGCGTACTCCAATCATTTGCCCTAGCAGTGCGAGATGATAAAGAGACGTGAGGAGGGTTAGTCATGGAGATAAGAGAGGTATTAGGAGGTGTAGTAAGGATTTGAATATGACCAACTTGGTCTCGTGCGCTGTTACGGGTATGCGGGTTGATATCACTTCCCGGCTGCCCACACCGTGGAAAGGTATTTCTTGAGGAACCTGAAAAGGAAATTGGATTATTGTTGGTCTTAAAGACCTGGAAGCGTGACCGCAGAGCCCAAGGGACAACTGCTTGAGGCCGGTCGCGCACGGCCTTTTCGTGAAAGGTTTTTAATGTGTTAGCTCCGTTCTTCTAAGGGCCTTACCGCCGAAGATTGAAATCCGTGAGTTAAGGTGAGGTGTGACATTTTTAGGGTCGACCTTTTCTAACCCCACTCCTCCTTGTGAGAAGGCAGCATCGCTGCAGATGCTGGTTGTTCGAGGGAAACACCTTACTGCTGTCACACGCCTTTACAGTCAGCAGTACGTCTTCGCCCTCAGACCTTGAGTTGCTGCTTTTAGTCTTACCGTTCTCCAATCGACCTGCCTGGCATGGTAGAACCTACAGGAACATATGTTCCAGCCAATATAGCTCGGTTGAGTCATCACGATAGGCAAGCCCGACCAACGCGTCAAGGTAGCAGCTTCGGTCGGGACCAGGCACATATGTACATAGGTTCAAGTTGTCATACCTCATTAGCACAACAAGACCAACATCAAATTCATAGGAATAGTTATTTCAATGGTGGTAATGTACACATATACTTATTAGGAACATTTATATATAAGAAATAAAAGGCTAGCCAGACTGGAAATGGAGGGTAAGACAAGACAAGGATAATAAAGAAACAATATAAAGGCCCTGGGTTCGAATTCTGCGAATGAAATCGTAGATGCGCACTTCTGATGAGTCCTACAATAGGAAGTGTTGGCCGTCCAATGCTTTCAGGTTTTCAATGATGGTCTAACATTAATCGATTCATGATCTCAATCAAAAACTTAATATTGTTCACAATTCCATACTTATAATATGAAAACAATCTGAAACTTCATCACTCTGAATAAAAATAAGCTAACATCACTGGGGTAGATTTAAGATGAGAACAAACTTTTTTTGAATACACAAAGGGGGTTTGATTTATCATATGACTAAGGTTTCAAGTGAGGTTTCTAATGAAGAGTAGTGACTAGTGGAGTTCAACCAGGTCTGTTGTGAGATAATAACTCACTGAAGACAATGTTGGATGTGTAGCTGAATTTCGTGGATTAATTGAAGTTAGACATTAACACCGTTGTATGCCGGCTCAGTGGTATAGTGATTAAGTGCTCGCGCGTGATGCAAGTAGGTCTTGTGTTCGAATCTCGCAGGGACGGGATCATGGACGCGCACTGCTGAGGAGTCCTACAATAGGACTAAACGGCCGTTCAGTGCTTCAAGGTCTTCATGATGGTCTAGCTTCAATTGACTCATGATATTAACCATTGAAGTTTCAATAAACCTTAGTATACGCCTTTGTTGTTAGATGTATTTCGCTAATATATATGTCATCACATAGTTCTCATAATCTTTATCTTCTTATATTACACTAACGAAATTTATCAAAAGGACTAATTACTTTAAGCAAAATATTACCCATTACTTAGTAATTGATCATTTACGGATAACTTAGTACTGTATGATTGCAACAGAGGTGTCTAAGTTATATATTAGTAATGTCTTAGACTTCAAGACGGTGTAACATACTTACGAATGCTATCTAACAAGGAAATTATGTAAAACTAGTCTTCTTCCAATGAACTAGCATTAAAAACTATCATGATAATTAAAACTGACCACCACCAACAACAACAGAAGATTGAATAGAACGAAGAAGAAGAAGAAAACGGTGTGAACAGTACAGTAGAAGAATTTAAGGCTAGAATGATGTACATTCTACTTTATGTATCTTAATCTTGTATAAATATTTTAATTAATCACTCTTTTACTCATTACACCATTTGTATCAAACAAGATCAACACACACACACACAGACCTACATATACACACGCACATAAATAAGTAATGCAATATGATTTATCAGTTACACTCTGTATACAATAATGAAGAAGGTCATGCTCATTTATATACATGCTTAGTTAATTAATGATACATAGTATAAAGAAAAATATGTTGTTTACTTTGATTAGGACGGAATTCTGTGTAGGTGAAGTATTGTTACTTACTTCATTATTTTCATGGAATAAGTTACTTTTAAAACAAACACACCGAATATACTAATCATGCCTACATATAGATACATAATGAATAAGTACTTATCTCGTGGTTTATTGTGTACTCATCACTAAAAACTGTACTATAAGGTGAAATCATCAAGTTTCATGAGTAATCATATATATATATATATATATATATATATATATATATATATATATATATAGGGTTGTGGAGATCAATAAGTTTTTGATTGAGATCATGAACCGATTGATGTTAGAGCAACATTGAAAGCCTGGAGTCACTGGACCTCCGTTTCGTCCTAATATGAGACTCTTTAGCATTGTACATCCACGATATATGTATATGGGTGAGACAAAGAGGTTGAAAATTTACATAATAACTGACTTACTACTTATGTATAATTAAGTATAAGCTAACAAATAAATGAAATAATTATCTTTCTTACCTAATTTATTCGTCCAATTTCTACAAACTGCTTCAAATTATTAAAATAATTTTAATAGTTGAATTCATGAGTCAGTTGAAGCTATATTACCATTGAAGACTCGAAATAATTGGATGAACGTCTCGTCCTAGTATGGGACTCCACAGTAGTGCAAATCCACGATCATGTGTGCGGGATCCGAACCCAGAATGTATCGGTATCACGTGCGAACGCTTAACCTCAAGACCACTGAGCCGGCATCCAGCGGTGTTAGTGTCTAATTTCAATCGATCCACAAAATTGAGCTACACATCCATTATTGTCTTCAGTGAGTTACCATCTTACAACAGACCCGGTCGAACTCGCTAGGCGGGATCTTAGATGCTCACTTCTGAGGCATCCTACATTAAGATGAAACGATCGTCCAGTGCTTCTAGCTTTTCTATGGTAGTTTATCATCAACTGAATCATGAATTTCACCATTAAAATTATTATAATATTCACAAATTTCTCTCTGATTATCAAAATAATGTTTCAAGAGAAGTGTTCAAATGACAAGTCAATGTTATTTTAAGTTCTTTAGGGTCATTTTAGTATGTGCAGCTCCATACTTGTTTTTAAATAACATGTCAATGTGTTCATTGTAATCTGTTATGATGAAATTACATATTTCAATGGTTACATTTATTAATGATTGACGCATTACAAAGAGAGAGAGATTTTGATCAGTTCACCTGTTCATTTTGATTTTCTGGTACACATCACTTGGATTTGTATTCGTAAATGACAGACTTTAATTAACATTCTGAATAAGGTTAATACTATAGCTTTTGTGAATCTATACCATAATTGTTGTATAAATAGCTCATTCAATGCTTAATCAAGAAATTTGAGTACTATGTTTCTAATTAGATTCACATTCTACAATAAGTAATTAGATATTCATTTACTTTTTAACAATTACATTTTACACTTATAAAACTGAACCATTGCCAGTAAAGACAAATTTTTCAGTAAACAGTTATTTCATAAGCAAAGATAGATATTGGCTAGCAATAGAATCCAGTGCATGCGTTTCATCTTATTTGAGGCTCGTCAGCTGAATGTACCTGTATCTCAGATTCGATACTCACTTTAGGACTCGATCCCAGTATCGTTCGCTTCAAACGCTATCGCATTATCCACTTAGCTAGTATTTCAAAATATCAATTACTACCTCCCACATTCACAGCCACTTCTGGCTAAATCTTGTACAAAGGTTGTGTTCCTATTTTATGGTACTATGTGGTCTGTTTTGCTTGGTATATAAACTCAATATGTTTGAAATACATAGTTCATATCATGGAAGCTGTGATTGGTGTTCTGCACTCTAACAAGCAGGGCTAGATGGGAAGTAAGACCAATAAAGACTTTATACAGCTCATACTTGTTTTATGCGTCAGTGGTCCGGTCAATAATTCACTGTTTCCTAATTGGCGGTATTACTACGCTGAACATTGAGAGGGGCAGGAACCCATAGTTTATAACACAAAATCAGTATTTTTTTGCTAACAAATATTATCAATATAGGGAATGTGAAGATTATTTCGTTTTTTTATTGAGATCATCAACCGATTGATGTCAGACCACCATTAAAAACCTGAAAGTACTGGACAACTGTTTCGTCCTAATATGAGACTCCTCATCAGTGCACATTCACGATCCATTTCCATTTCTTTAATCAATAACTTTCTCTTCTTTTTTATTTCAAAAAAAAAATTAGATCATGAATTTAACTCTTGTAAAACAACAATAACCACCCCCACAACAACAACAATCACAACTCCAATGGATACTCGTCAACCATATGAAGGTGAAAATTTTGAAAATTTAACATCAAATGAATTAGCTAATTTTAAATCAACATTAGCATGTTGGAATCGTTTACCAATACCATTATGTATTAAACAACCTCAACCAAATGCAATAAGTATATATAAATTATTAGAGAAACAAATTGTTAAAATAACATCCGATAGAGGTAGAATAAGAAGATATTTAGGTAATTTTACTCAAACACCAGAAGGTTTACCATATCGTAATTTATTTAATGAATATTTAGAAATGTTAAAATTAACACCAATTGAATCTATTAATTCACCATATTGTTTATGTGTAAATAGTGGAAATATTAATAATCACCATGGCAACAACAACAACAATAATAATAATAATAATGATCATATAAATAAGAATGAAGATAATCATTATTATCATTATTTAATGCCAGCTTTTTATCGTTTATTAACATGGCTTATTGAAACAAATCGTCAATTTGCTATATTTATACGTACCTATGGTAAAGATGGTGAACATATTTTATCAGCTATTGAAGCTTATATTCATGGTAAACATTCACAAGAGAAAGCACCATTGAATGCTAAACAATATATACCAATTGATTATACTAAATGGTATTTAAAACGTTCTGATCATGAACCATTATTTCAATTTATTAAAGAAATTCCACATAAAGATCTATTAGATCCTGATAAACAATTTATCAATATATCAAATAATCCTAATGAAATTTATCAAATATGGTCCAAACAAATTGGTGTACTGCATGTAATAGATGATTTCAATTATTGGAAATCACATAATTATCATTATAAATCATCGAAACCTTTATGGTTTAATCCATATGATCCATATATTCAACATATATTATTTGATGATAATATACGATTTGAAGAAGATGGTTCTAATGTCATTGATTTATATCAACTTAATACTACTACTACTACTAGTAGTAGTAGTAGTAGTAGTAGTAGTAGTAGTAGTAGTAATGGTAATGGTAATTGTAATAATAATGATGATGATGACATAACCTCTTCAGAATCTAATCATTATCATCATCTTGATAATAAAGAAGCTATGAAATGGGAAAATATTTATTATGTACAAGCGGATTTATTAAATATAATTAAAAATAGAAATTATTTTATTGAAAAAGTTAATGAATGTGAATTCAATTTAGATCAAATACAAAAACAATTCAATGTCATTTGATCATTTTGGATTGTTATTTGTTTGTTTTTTTTATGTTAAACTTGATCTGTACATAGAATAGTACAGTTGTAATTTGTTTATTGAATACATTTTATACAGAGATATATAAATGATGTTTTTTTTGTTGATAGAATTCATTTTGTATTCATGTTTTCATATACTACTTAAATGATACTTATATCTATCTATATATATATCATTAGTGAGGTGAGTCTATCCTTTATGAACGAACCAATCAGGTATAAGATAAAAGGTTTTGAATTTAAGCGCGAAATTATTCATTTATCCATTTGACGAAATAAAGTTTTGACATCATTATAACTGATATTAGTTAATTCTAAAACCTTAATGATTAAATGTAAATCAGAATTCGAATTGTTCACATGAATTTGTGACCTTGATTTGGTGGAACCTTTCTCAAGGTTAGTTTGGCATCATTTAAAGGTTGTTCATAAATTATAGTTTCATTGATTATTGATTGTACCAAAGATGTTACATGTACAATTATACTCCATTTGAAATGTTTTGTTTCGTTTTCTTTATTCTTTGGTTGTTTTTAAACGTAACATCTATGTAGAGAAACTTTCTTGTATGATATAATAAAAAGTTTAATTATGATGAAGATTTGTTTTTGTTTTCTTATTCTATTTCTTTGGTAACACATTCATATCAATCATATGGTGTAATATTGAAATGATTTATATGATTGATTAGCGTATAACCAACAGGGATTTGTTTACCCCCCCCTTCCAGCCAAACAAGTTGATGAAGCCTAATAGGCCCTTCTGGAGAGGAACAGGCCACATCAAAGCAAGGCACAACTACCAGGGCTAGAATATTTGTTTCTGCAATCCTTTGGAGTTTGCCCAATGACAAGCAACTTCATATGATACATGCACCACTTTCGAAAATTTTGTCACTTTCCATTTCAAATGTAATCGTGCTGTGTTTCTCTGTGGGTTACATCGAAGAACGGCACAACTATCGGGACTTGAATGGTTGTTTCTGCAATCCTTTGGAGTTTGCTCAACGACGAGCAACTTCATATGATACATGCACCACTTTCGAGAAAGTATCTTTGTCTTTTTCCATTCCAAATGTAGTTGTGATATGTTTATCTGTGGAGTTCGTAATCGATTGATGGGTATAGGTAAAAGTGGGTGATTAGCCCGATCTCCACAACCCGGGTTACCGCTCACGTTATTTCATGAGTCATTCGTCTCATTATCCAGGAGGCACGACGCGGACGTGTGAGTCAAATTTTGCCTCCCAACAAGGATTTGTTAGAGAAAATAAATGTATATTTTGAAATGAAAAATTAGATAATATTGTTATCACTTATGACCTGTGTGCCCTATTTATTGTATAAGATAACGATACCGCCAACTAGGGAGTAGTGAACTATCGATCGGACCAGTGAGGCATCAAACCCGTACGAGTAGTCTAGAGTCCTTATTGGTACTGCTATCCGCCTAGCCCAGCGAGTTAAGTTCAGAACACCAATCTCAGACTCTGAAGTATGAATCATTATATTTCAAACATACTGAGTTTATATACCAACCAGATAGACCACATCGTACCATAAAATAGGAACTAACATTTTTACAAGATTTAACCAAAAGTGGCTGTGAATGTGGGAGGTAGTAAATAATAGACAGAGCATAATTCAAGAATGGTAAATCATGTAACAATAGTTCATAGGCCAAAATAATGCTCAAAATATGAGGAACACGAACATGAATAGTTTAGTTACTTAACAATTATACGATAAAAACATACGTTTAGTATTGGTCCATAAATGGATCCCAAAACTTACCATCCATTATTCTTGTCGGGACCTAACAAATATCAAAAGGGAGTTTGGTGGAGATCTTAGTAATTTAATAATTGAGATCGTGAGTCAATTCAAAACTAGACCAACATGGAAAACCTGGAAGCACTGGATGGTTGTTTTGTATTACTGTTGGACTCCTCAAAAGTGCACGTCTATGATTCCGCCTCGCGGGGTTCGAACCCAGGACCTATCAGTCTTGCGTGCGGACACTCACCATCAATATGTTGAAGAAACGAAGAGAGCGTGATAACAGTTAAATAGAGAAATAAAGGTTTTTACATCTCTATTTAATTTTGTAGAATAATGAACTATTCATAAGTAATATTCCATGTAAACTCATAATGTTGCCTTTGCTTAAGTGATCTGATCCTGAGTAAATCAATATCTGCATTTCATAGCTGCATTGGTAAGTGACTCCATAAATCAACTTGTTTACAAGTAGTCCTTGTTTTAATAGTGAAATTTACTCATATCTCATTTAATAACTCCATGCGGAGCACCTCTGGGGTACTGCCGGTCTCTAGCCCGGATAAAAAAGGAGAGTTGGGTATGGAGTTAGCGACCTCATCCCGTAGAAAACTGAATCGCTAAAACAACGCTGACCAGAAATAATAATTCGAACGAATACCAAGATCGTGCCAAGAAATGGTACAAGCGAGAGCAGGAAAGCGGAGTACGTGAGAGCAAAGCCAAAAACCACGGAACAATGATGGAAAGTATTGGAAGTACAAAATGGCTGTAATTAGCACAGTTAAACAAAAGCACGTTAAAACAAGCACTGGTACAGTTGGGTATAATAATTATTGTTTTCAATAAACCAATCGTTTTCTCGTGATAAAATGAGTCACTACAGGAGCCCCCCGCTAAAAAGGGTTTACACTTTCGATAAAAAGCGGCTTGAATCGTGGGACTGATCGGCTGAAGAGCGATTGTAAGACGGAAGAATTGGTGGAGCAGGAAAGCGATCGTTGATCGTCGAGTTGCCAACGAAGTTCTTTTTCGGAGAACGGTACTAGGGCGGTGTGCTGTATTTGTTGCTTGAGTTGGCATACTACACCAGAGTGGTTTGTATCTAGAAACTGAAGATTGCGTTCGTAGTGATGCGGACCAGAAACGCTGCAGACGTAGGACGGAACCACGTTAGGCCGAGGAACCAGAAGCGACCATAACGAAAAAGTTCGAAATCAAGCGTGTGCCATGCATTCGAAACCAAAATATCGACTGAGTGCGTTGACAAGAGCGTGGGTGGCCAGTCCAGCTTTCGCCAAAGTTGACTGAAGTCGACGGTACCAAACGGAGATGGTCGGAGGCGTGGGCTCAGGATACAGAAAAAGATCAAAAAAGAGAAGAGTGTAGCATGCATGTAGTATAGGAACAGTCCTACACCGTATCGGTTGTTAACTGTGCGGCTAGTCGCGGAAGCGTATGGGCAACCGTACTCGGCGACCGGAACGTGAGACGGTAGTCTCGTTCGTATCGCGTAAGCCTGCAATCCCATCCGAAGTCAAGGGCGGCGTGGTCTGCTGATCTGGACGTGAGACTCTCGTCTCGTCCGCAGATGATGCAGATGACGCGTGCTGTGGACTGGGACGTGAGATTGAGGTCTTAGGTGTATCTAGCATGGGATCTGAAGAAGATTTAAGGATCCCGCTAGTAGGTTGTATAGGTCTAGCCTTGAATCTCAAGTTATCAGATAGGCCACTGTCATCGACGTTTGTCGGTTTGAGACGATCAATGCTGACGATTTCAACGCGGCCATGTCGATCAACCTCCAAGGTCTTTTCGTGGCGAGCGATCACGTGAAAGGGACTTCGTAAGGCTGTTGCAAAGGTTTGCGTACCGAATCTACTTGTATGAAGACATGTGAACAGGCAGATCACTCTCGAGGGAGGGCAATCTGTCGATGTTGTATTCGAGTTGACACCGGAGGCAGCGTTCGCATAAATGCAGACAGTCGTTGGACGTAGTCTGATTTGCCGAAATCAGGTCTGCTCCGTGGTGTGAAGAATTCCCCGAGCAGACGCGATGTCGTGCCGTATACAAGTTCAGCGTGGAAAATTGGATATCTGCCTTCAAGCTCATTCGAATACCTAAGAGGATGAGCGGTAAGGTTTCGTACCAATTGTCCTTATCGCGTGCCTGAAGAGCACTTTTAAGTTGGCGTGGAAACCTTTCAACTAAACCGTTAGAAGCTGGATGGTAGGCGGTAGAGCGTATGCGTTCCGTACCAAGCAGTCGAGTAAGTGAGGAGAATAATGAGGACTCAAATCGTTGTCCTGGGTCAGTCGTGACCGTCGAGGGACAACCACATAGAGCTATTCATCGTTCTATGTAGCGGTGTGCAACTACCTCCGCCGTGATAGACGTGATGAGTATAGCTTCGGGCCATCTGGTGAAACGGTTGATGAACGTGAGTATGTGATCATACCCATGCGATGGTGGCAGTGGTCCCACAATGTCTAAGTAAACGTGATCGAAGCGAGCATCAGCCGTAGCGGAAGTACCAAGGGGGACGGCCACGTGCCTGTGCACTTTTGGTCGTTGACACTGTAACCATTGCTTCGCCCACAAACGAACATCTTTATTCATGGACGGTCAGACGTATCGTGCTGCGATACCTGGATGAGACAATCCATGCAGGGCATCGAATACGAACTCCGCCTGTAGCTTTTATAGGGTTACTGCCGGTCCCAAGCCCGGGTAAATGAGGAGGGTTGGGCATGGGGTTAGCATCCCCATCCCGTAGAAAACTAACTCGCTAAAAAAACGCTTACCAGAAAAGATAATCCAAACCATTTTAACTCTGCATTGGGAGTTAGAAGGTGACAGACTTAATAAATTCAAGATAGCTCTCAACAACAGATTCCAAGCCTTATAAGATCTACTGAAAGAAGAAACTAGTATGGAGGACAACTAGAAAGGCATCAAGGAAGCATTAACTTCAACGTGTCAAGAGGTTCTGGGTCTAAAGAAGCACCCTCATAAGGAATGGATCTCCATAGAAACTCTGGACAAGATCAAAGAAAGGAAGAACAAGGAGACAGCAATTAACAACAGCCGAACACGAACAGAGAAAATTCAAGCACAAGCTGAATACATAGAAGCAAACAAGCAGGCGAAGAAAAGCATTAGAGCCGACAAGAAGAAATACGTGGAAGAACTAGCAACGACGGCAGAAAAAGCTGCTAGAGAAGGAAATATGAAACAGCTTTACGATACAACGAAGAAACTAGCAGGGAAATACAGTAAACCAGAGGCCGGTCAAAGACAAGGAAGGCAAGCCAATCACCGAAATTCAACAACAGCATAACAGATGGGTAGAATACTTCGAAGAGCTCCTGAATAGGCCGGCTCCAATGAATCCACCGAACATCGAAGCAGCACACATAGATCTTCCTATAGATGTCAATCCACCAACTACGGAAGAGATTAGAATGGCCGTCAGACAAATCAAGAACGGGAAAGCAGCGGGACCCGACAGCATACCAGCTGAAGCACTGAAATCAGACATCGAAGCAACCACAAGCATGCTTTATTTTCTATTCAAAAAGATTTGGGAGGAGGAACAAGTGCCGATGGACTGGAAAGAAGGACACCTCGTCAAGATTCCAAAGAAAGGAGACCTGAGAAAATGTGAAAACTACAGAGGCATAACACTACTGTCAATACCAGGGAAAGTCTTCAACAGATTGTTGCTGAACCGGATGAAGGATGCAGTAGACGCCCAACTTCGAGATCAACAAGCTGGATTACGTAAGGATCGGTCGTGCACAGACCAAATTGCAACACTACGGATCATCGTCGAACAATCAGCTGAGTGGAACTCGTCACTGCACATCAACTTCATTGGTTATGAAAAAGCATTTGACAGTGTAGATAGAAGAACGTTATGTAAACTTCTTCGACACTATGGAGTTCCTGAGATGATTGTCAATATCATACGGAACTCATACGACGGACTACAGTGCAAGGTCGTGCATGGAGGACAGCTGACAGATGCATTTCAAGTAAGGACTGGAGTCAGACAAGGCTGTCTATTCTCTCCCTTCCCCTTTCTTCTGGTGGTCGACTGGATTATGAGGACCTCGACATCTGAGGGAAAGCACGGAATACAATGGACAGCTCAGAATCAATTAGACAATTTGGACTTCGCAGATGACCTAGCCCACCTTATCACGTACACACGAACAGATGCAGATGAAGACAGCCAGTGTAGCAGCAGTCTCTGCATCAGTAGGCCTCAGCATACACAAAGGGAAAACCAACGTCCTCAAATTCAAACCGGAGAACAGCAATCCAATCACTCTTGATGGCAAAACTCTGGAAGATGTAGAGTCCTTCACATACCTGGGAAGCATCATCGATGAACAAGGAGGATCCGATGCAGACGTAAAGACGAGGATCGGCAAAGCAAGGGCCGCTTTCCTACAATTGAAGAACATATGGAACTCAAAACAACTGTCAACGAATATCAAAGTGTGAATCTTCAAAACGAACGTTAAGGCAGTTCTACTGTACGGAGCTGAAACTTGGAGAACTACAACAACCACAATCAAGAAAGTACAAGTATTTATAAATAACTGTCTACGCAAGATACTCAACATCCATTGGCCGGATATCATCAGCAATAGCCTTCCGTGGGAGTGAACAAACCAACTTCTAACTGAAGAAGAAATTAGGAAAAGACGATGAAAATGGATAAGACATACATTACGCAAATCGTCAAACTGCATCACGAGGCAAGCCCTAACTTGGAATATTGAAGGGAAGCGAAAAAGAGGAAGGCCAAAGAACACATTACGTCGGATAATAGAAGCAGATATGAAAACAATGAATTACAACTGGACAGAGCTAGAAAGGATTGGCCAGGACAGGTTTGGATGGAGAATGCTGGTGAGCGGCCTATGCTCCTTCACGAGGAGTAACAGGCATAAGTAAGTAAGTAAGTAAGCATCGAATACGAAACGGAGATAAGCAGAGGGCAAGATAAGTCGAGGAAGACCGGTAGAAGTATAGCATAGGATGGTGCCAGAAGTCGTGGCTAAGGGTGCTTCCTGATACAGAAGGGATGTACAGTGTGGTGCTTTTGTACAGCTGGGATCGTTTGCTTGGGCGGCAAACATAGCGGGAAGATCGAGCACCGGCAGAGTAAATGCATTCGTCTGGATTCGTGACAGAGCATCAGCAACACAGTTCGACTTGCCTTTGATGTGACGAAGGTCTGTCGTGAACTGGGAGATATAGTCCAAATGTCTGCACTCTCGTAGTGAGTAGCGGTCAGACTTGGTATGCAAAGCATACGTTAAGGGCTTATGGTCGGTGAATAAGATGAATTGACGTCCTTCTACTGCGTGCCGGAAATGTTTGATGGCGCAGTAGGCTGCTAGCAGCTCGCGACCAAAAGCGCTATATCTCGTCTCCGTGGGAGTAAGGCGTCGTGAGAAAAACTCGAGGGGTTGCCAACTACCGGATATATTTTGTCGCATGACTGCTCCAATAGCAATATCGGATGCATCAACCGCTATACTAAACGTGGCTGATGGATCGAGATGGGCGAGAAGAGTGGCATGCGCTGGAGCCGTTTTGATCTCTATGAATGCAGTATGCGCAGAATAGTTCATTTCTGATCTGCGTGGGTTGCCGCGAAATAAGTCGGTTAGTGGTCGTAACCGTTCTGCTGCGTGTGGGATGAAACGACGGTAGAAGTTAACCAAACCGAGAAAAGCCTTCAGTTCCTTGAGTGAGGATGGCACGTTGTACTCCTTTATTGTTTGCACTTTGTCCACGCAAGGTAGAATACCCTCTTGCTTGATAACATGACCCAGAAATATTATTTCTCGTTTACCCAACTCGCATTTGTCCGGGTTAACTATTATTCCATTATCCGAAAGGCGTTGGAATAATAGCGTAAGATGTTGATAATGTTCATCTACGTTTGATGATGCTATTAGCAGGTCATCAATACAGACGTGAACAAAATCGAGGTCTCGTACAAGGCTATCGATAAACCTTTGAAGAGTTCGAGCAGCATTCCGTAATCCAAAAGGCATTCGTAGGAACTCAAACAAACCGAAAGGATTCGTGATAGCAGTTTTTTCGATATCTTCAAGAGCGACTGGGATCTGATCGATCTTAGAAAAAATAGTCGTGCCCTTGAGCGATGCCGTGATGTCGTTTATGTGAGGGATAGGGTAGCTATCAAAGCGCGTAACTACGTTTAGAGCTCGGTAGTCATTGCATGGTCTCCAACTAACCCCATCTTTTCTGCGCACCATGTGAAGAGGAGAGGCCCATGAACTGTGAGAAGGACGAATAATACCAGTAGCTAGTAAACTGTCAAACTCACGTTTAACGAAAGCTAATTTTTCCGGTGCCAGTCGGCGAAGTCGTGCCGTGAATGGCGGGTGACTATGTGGTGTACCACACGATTGGTCACCGATGGAATCTCCTCGAGTGGTTTAGTGAGTATGGGGAATTTCTCGAATAAAGCGTGGAATTTATCGTCATGCGACTAAAAAGTGCCAAGGATTCGGTACGCGTTCATGTGGGCTTTGCAGCCCATGAATTTACTGTTCGAAGAAGCATCAACTAGCTGCAGCTTACGTGAATCAACAAGCAATTCATAGTGCTGTAGGAAATCGATACCTAGTATGGCTGTGGGAACATCAGCAATGATGAACGTCCATATATACCGTCGTCGGTTGCCCAGGTTGACCGCGAGTTGTCGTGTACCGTAGGTAGGAATGACTGGGCCATTTGCAGCGCGTAGTCGAAGCACTGTGGCTTGTGACTTGCTGCGACCTCGTGGTACGACAGTAACTTGGGCCTCAGTGGCTACTAGGAACCTGGCGTTTGTGCGGTAATCGTGCACAAAGGATAAGCGACCAACCTGTGGAGAAAAGTCAGCGAGTACGGCCGCTTTTAATCGTTGGCGTTGGCGGTTCCCGTCTTGTATGAGCATGGTGCTCGACAACGGCGGGCGCCAGACCCGAAGGTCCTATGGAGCCACCACCAACTTTCACTCGCTTCAGAAGCCGCCTTTCGTCGTGGCTTGGAAGATACCCTTTTTGAGCGAGTGGTGACGGGTTTGAGAGAACTTGAGCGAGCTCGTGGGACTTAGGGTTGAGGTACTGTTATAACGTAAAAAATAATTTGCTGCGGATTAAGGGATAGCGAACTATTGATCGGACCAAAGACGCACAAACACGTAGAACGACCTAGGGTTCTGATTGGTCTCGCTTCCCTGCCTAACCCAGCCAGTTGAGTCCAGAACACAAGTTTCAGCCTCGGATATATGAATCATTATAGTTCAAACATACTTGTTTATATACCATCCAAGCAGTCCACAACGTACCATAAAATAGAAGATAACATTGTACAATAATGGCCAGTAAGAAAATGACACGTTAAATAAATACTGACCAATAAGATGATACTGTTTCATGTCCAAGGATAGCACTAGGCTTAACAGGATAATTTTTGGGATATTTTCCTGAATATCCCAACAGGTACGTTACAACGGTCTCGAAAACTAAGACGTGTGTGAATACACACGTCCCTGTCTCCATGAGCTGAGGAGTGATTGGCGTCCATGTCTACTTTAGGACGTGCCGTTGAAGCAACTATATAGCTGTCTTTAGTACTATTCCCCGCTAAAATTTTGTCGGCTATGAGGGCTACCTGGTTAAGCGGTGCGTCCTCGAGCAGGGCTTTCACAGAAGGTTGGATGTGAGCTAGTAATGACTCGAGCCACAATTCCTTAACTATTTTCGAGTCAGATGCTGTTGGTTCTGCAAGAGATTGCAGGTGCGTGAGGTGGTGGCTTGGTTTAGCATCACCCAGGGGGTGATGTGCCAACAATGTCCCCAATAGTTCCTCCCTCAATGGGAGGAAGTGTCGGAAAATTGCCTCTCTGAGGCTATCGTAAACATTAGGCACGTTGGAATTGAGAACAAGCTCACGTACAGCTACTAAATTGTCCCCGGGTAGCGATTCGAGAGCGAAGGCGCACTTTTCCCTTTGGCTCGTAATGCGACGCGTCTCAAACTGAGACTCTAATGCAGCAAACCAAACCTCTCGGTCGTGGGGAATGAATGATACAGGTCGAAAGTGAATGGCCTGTACGTCTGAGTCTATGACATTAATACTATTCTTGTCGCTATCCGTCATTTCGAGTATATTGTATAATAAAAAATAATACGGAAATATACTACAGACGTGGATAGAGAAATAATAGACTGGCCAAATTGACTTCTTTGGGTGATTGTATCAGAGGTTGCGGCGTGTTCCGGAATTCGGATCACTAGTTGTAGCGTGGTGTCGAGTCGCATTTGACCATGAACACCGCTACAGAGAAACACGCGCCAAATAAGTCCATAAAATCCCCCGGAAGCGAAATATCAGAAGGCATTTAATGGACCAAGTCGAGATATATAATATTGAATAAAGCCATTAATAATAATAATAATAATAATATATTTGCTGGCGATCTCGTGGTATCGAAAGAATACCGAGATCGTGCCAGGATACAAGCTTGGTTACAGAGCGCAACTGGATTCGCGCGAGTTCACAATCAAAGTGTGAGAATAATGGATGCCTTTTAGCACAGTTGAAAATAAGCACGTTAAAACAAGCACGGGTACAGTTGGTTATAATAATGATTGTTTTGATTAAACCAGTCGTGTTCTCGTGATAATAGTGAGTCACTACAAGGGCACCAATCTTTACGAGCTACTTATAAGTTATTGAGACACGAATAACCTGTTCTAAAGCGATGCTGCTTTTCCGAAAGAATCCGATTTTCATCGACGTACTGTGGTAATTAGGAGTATTTAAATTATTGTACAAACTGAAAATTCCAGAACTGATGCAATTTACCCAGGAAGTACTGGGTGAACACGAACAAACGTATTGTATCTTAAATTCTAAATCAGGCAGTCATCAAGTATGATTAAAATATTAGTTCATATAAACACTACAGGTACTTAAAAAACTCCTTCCGAATAATTGTTTCTAAAGTTTTGACAAAAACTCTTGTTTGGCTTACAGGATGATATTTTTCTGGATTATGTTCCGTACTTGTCTTAAAGACAGGACTTACTATACGTTCTTCCAGCCTTTTGTTAATCGACGCTAGGTTACAGACAGATTAAAACTTGCTTCAAGAGTTATTCCTTCGCGCTTCTTTACGCTCCTAGATCCTGTTGGATCATATTAATTTCGGACTTCCAAAGCCAAGTTCCTTACTGCTTCTAGTATTTTGACTGTTCTTATTAGTAAACTTAATCTACTCTCGAGCCTTTTATACTTAGACGACCAACCTGTGAAACAGTTTTTTCGCAAGTAATGCGAATGAAATATTCATTGTTGTCCGATTCCCAATCATTTAAGAAGTTTTGGATATATCATTTTGGTGTTAAATTCTTAATCACCTTTCGGTTTTCTCAATGCCTATCTTAATCTATGTCCATTTTTTGGTTAAACAGATCTGGTGAATTATCATTAGGGCATTTCTAAACGTGTTTTATGTTGAGAATAGAAATTAGTCTGATACGTCGAACAAGTAGTACCAATGCACGTCTGCTGGACCCATATAGTGTCTTTTGAGCCATATTCATAATGACAGCGTCCAGTGTGCTGTTTCACGAGATCCCTGGTGGTATTCTTGGGACTGAGTTACTGAATATAGTTAGAAGGCTTCCATGAAGTTATTAGCATACTTCAGATAGATGAACTCTAAACTTTTCTAGGTAGGTGAAGTAATATTTTGGGGTTTAATTCGATCGATGTTTTCAACAAATCGGGAGAGTCAAGTAGAAAGAATAAGATGACGCGAACTCCTCTACGGTTTAATCTGTCGGTCTTACATAATAAGGAACCAAACGACTGAATTTTAATGTCACACACTACTGATGTTAGCCATTTTTCAGACATGGCAATGAAATCATAAGATCAACCAGGCTTAGATCAACGCCGATATAGATTCCGGATCCAATCCGTTTTTGTGATTTTTCCAATAGTAGATTTTTGCTCCTTAGTGGAAGCATAGTTTGCTTATTAGTGAATCAATATGGTTTACATTGTTTTTCAAACTAGCCTTTTAGTCCTTTTCAGGAAATTTTTCTAGTTTTTCAAAGATGACTTAGGTTGCATTTCTTGAGCTTAAACGCTTCCCCGCAGTCCGGTTCAGCAAAGAATGTAAGGGCCTCCGCTTTTCTAGTTGCCAAAGCTAATCATTGACTTTATTTTGATTTTCAAACAAATCTACATTGTGCAGATCAGGCTGTGGCAAAACCATAGCGTTGATGTAGCATTCTAAGGGTGTATCTGGCGACACAATTTTTGGAGCTCATTGTACTTTGTCGCTTCTGTATACGCTTATTCCTTTTCTGCATCAATGTGCTTATAATCTACTGCATTTTGAGGATGTCATGGTAGTTTTATTCAGATTTGAAGCAGGGTTAACTATGGCACATGACTTCTTTGGAATTTTTCAGGTGCTCCACGTTCGTTAAAACTTATCGTTGGTCTGCTGAAGCTTCCTAGCTGTGTTCAATAGCTCAATTCCCTGAGTATTACCAGAGATCTCGTGAAAAACATGCTCTACAAAGCCATTGGTTTGCAACACCTTATATGCAGCAGAAGTGAGCCAGTGAACACATTGTGAGACCGTTTGCTCTGTGGCGGACTAAAAGTATTAATATGAAAATAGTGAAAAATTTAATGAACGGAATGTAAAGACAGTTAATAACTCACAAAATATATAAATCTAAAAAGTCTTAACGTTACCTTTATTTTCAGGTCTAGCGTGTTCGGGTCTTGATCATGTGACGCACAATTGAAACAAGTAATTAATAGCAAACACGGTATATATAGTCCAAATCGATGTATATCAGAAAAAATCCTATACTAACCACAGGAATGTGACCTGTAAAAGTAAACAGCAATCATATTACTGATTTGTCAATGTAGCAGCTGAGATGATGAAGACGAGGAATGTATGGGGAGCAGTGTATTTGTGAGTTAATCAGTGTGTCCTAGGAGTTGATACAGATCGGTAACGGAAAAACCAAAGTCAGATTTAAAAAATAATGTGCACATTAAGTGGCGTTACGAAAAATATGAGTAATGAACACAAAAGATTGTACTACTGCTTTACGAGAAATAGTATTCGAACACAAAAATATGTCAAGGAATATAACATGTTAATTGTATGTTGATGTACAGAGTTATAATGTGTATTTAGTTGAGTATTACTAAGAGGAAAAAAACGCAAATGATAATGATGGCATATAATGGTAATAATTGTGAGATAATCAGCTCCGTCTATCAATTAAGGGATAAGTATACTGCGCAGCATACCATTGTTTTACTTTACGGCTGCCAAACGTGGCCAATAAGAGTTGAAGATATTCATAAGCTATTAGTATTTGACCACAGATGTTTTAGAAATATTGCTGGCATCTACTGGGACCACCAGGTAAGTAACAGTGAGGTTAGACGCAGAGTATTAGGGAGTAGTGCTAAATCAGTTGACGAAGTTGTGAATTTTCAACGACTAAAATGGTTGGGCCACGGTGTTACGTATGCTTGGACACCGATTGCCACGACGCGCGATGCTGGTTGGGAGGAAGTTACAGACGATCAAACCAAAACGTGAAATCAGAGCTCGGAGCCACTAAGTTCTAGTCTTAGCCATGATGGTAGATGCAGGCTATTTAGTTGGGGTCCTCGTGACTATCGTAATCAATGGTTGGAGACTGAATGTCATGGGTCATAACTGATCACAATGGCGTACGTGTATACACTCTTTGTCATGCCTTACAGCGTGAAATAAAAACCGCTTCACAACTTTCTGCTAACTACATCTTCCTTCCTGTTCCATGTCCTTATAAGAAATATTACCATCAAACAATAACTACTGTGGCTTCGATATTCATCTTGTGCAAATGTGGTATGGACCAATGCATATAAGTGCCTGGTCCTAAGTCAAAGTTGACTGACCATAAGTATATTCATATGCAAAGACGTTCATACAGTGATTGATGAGTAACAATAAAAAATATTCACATCTGTAATAGCGAAAATATACGTGTTTAGGTGTGGTGGGATGATCAAGCAACTAGATGTAAATAATTGTATGATCAATGTGTGCGATCTATTTCATTTATTCAAGCACATGGACATTGGTACAAGGAGGCATCAAATATATATGCGCCATATTTCGTCATTCGATTTGTATGAGGGTTGGGATACTGATCGGGTGCCCAAACCGAAGCAGGTGGTTTTCTTCGATGGCCACCCCCGAGCCTTTGACCTAAAGGTTTAACCTGGAAGGTAGTGGAGCAACGTTAGGCGATGCAGTCTGATGGTATCTGGTGACCAACAATAGGTTCATACACCATTTGTTTTCTCATTATCCTGTAGTCTATGTGCACTACTGGTTTGGAGTCAGGGTTTCCCTACGTGTGACCATGTGAGAGCTGGCTCTCCCCACTCTTGGCCGTACCAGGACACTTGGGCTCATTGTGTGTGAACAAGAAATAAGCTGTCATTGTTAGCGCACTGAATTGACTGACCGACTTTCCACTTATCACTTTGTCGTACTTTTTTTATTAAATCGCGAAGTAAACGTAGCGAATCATGAACGGATGAGTTTACTTGCTAGAGGTTCACTAAGAGCATGGATTGAGTGGTAGTTGTTAGTGAACT
Source organism: Schistosoma guineensis (assembly GCA_944470375.2). Lineage (NCBI taxonomy): Eukaryota > Metazoa > Platyhelminthes > Trematoda > Strigeidida > Schistosomatidae > Schistosoma > Schistosoma guineensis. Next base: position 44,827,253 of record OX103892.1, on the reverse strand, counting down.
TCTCTAGCAGATCTTCACTCCCTGTAGAGATTGACAAGTTGTCCAGCGCACGAAGAACCAAGTCCATTATTTATTTCCTTGTCCACCGGCTGATATGTCGAAATAAGTCTACAATGCGTATAGAGACAAAGAAACACCTCCACGAATTAGATCTTTAGAATGTGCATACAAAATATGACCATAGTGCGGCATGTAGTCATTGAAATGCTCACGAGCACATTATGCATGTGAAGTATCAACAAAATACATCATACCCTTGTCGTAGCAGCGGATGTATTCTCCTGCTATAAGTTCGTGTCTCATTTTTCTAACACGTTTATAATTTACAGCTACAATTTTAGCTGCAAAAGCTGTGAACTCATTTAAAATAGTTCGGAATGACATTGAAACCTGAAATTAATGATACATTTAACTATATTTCTCACCTGAAGAATTGGAAAACGTTGAAGATCCTTTACAGCCTCATATGGACGCAAACGTAGGTCAGTGTCTGTTTTACTCCAAATTTTCCAGAACGTCAATAGCAGAGAATCACCTCTTCTGTGACATTCTTTTAGGTGTTTATGAGCACTTTCGACACGGTTGTTTTTGTCGTTGCCCAGGCTTAATACATGTTGCCAGTAACAGCGAGTCCACATTGACTTCCGGGCAATCGAGTAGTCTTTTATATAATCATACGCCCGTGAGAAATGGGTCCTTAGACGTTCGTACTTCTGAATATAGTGCGTTATGAAGAGCAAAGCTCACATGTCAGACCGTCTAGTCTTCACAAGGTGTTCCAAGCATTTGTGCACATCAGGATTTCGGAACTACAGAAAATAATTTGTACGGCTAACACTTACCTTTCTGAAAAATGTTCTTAACACATGGAGTGAACAAAGTAGTATGGTGGCATGACTGTGTGTAGACTGTACCGCTGAAATTTCGGTCACTGCCGAATCCATAACAAAAGTGCGTGTATCATAAGTACCTAACATTATACCTTTAAAGCACTCCAATAGTTTTTCGACATCTTCGCGTCGTTCTTGACTGCAGAGAGCATACATAACAGTGTGCCCTTGCCCAAGACTATCAGTCACCACTAGCTGGAACAGTGGAAAACTTTCAGATAAATTTATTACTAGTCGTTACTTACCCAACTTTGTTGGTCTGATAAGTCGAATCAATGCATATTACCTCCGGGAACGCGTGGTAAACAGCTATTTGCTCTCTGTGGCTGAAGCAAATCATAGACATGTTCCCATTTTCATTGAATACTTTAACTTCAGTATTTGCTTGAACGCGCTGTAAAATGTCATTGATATTTTTAGTGTCTAAACTCAATTAATTACAATGTGAGTTCAACAACCTGGGTATAACTGTGAACACATTTTAGCGATATCGTCCTTGGTAAACTGTTTATGGAACTTCCAAAAAACCATATGCCGTAAGCTACGAGTTGGTGTATTACTCAGTAGAAACGTTCTTAAATACAAGCGTTCATTTGACGTTAACTGTCGTCTCGATGGATCGACAGAAATATATCCTTCTGTGCAAGGATGGTTGTGCACGGTTTTAATAGAGGTGACTTTCAGCTCACCATTTACTGCCCAAACCCGAAACCAAGATTGACAATGGCAATATTTCGACCTGAAGAATAAATTCATTTGAAGTAAGGCATACGTAGATGACTGATGTCGTCTTATTTGTGTAGGTTGTGGTGGTGAGTTCGAGACCGTATGTCATCACCATTCTTCCGAAGAGCATACAACTTCTAACTCGGCAACACAACCTAGACAAAGAAGACGACATCGGTCATCTACGTATGCCTTACTTCAAATGAATTTATTCTTCAGGTCGAAATATTGCCATTGTCAATCTTGGTTTCGGGTTTGGGCAGTAAATGGTGAGCTGAAAGTCACCTCTATTAAAACCGTGCACAACCATCCTTGCACAGAAGGATATATTTCTGTCGATCCATCGAGACGACAGTTAACGTCAAATGAACGCTTGTATTTAAGAACGTTTCTACTGAGTAATACACCAACTCGTAGCTTACGGCATATGGTTTTTTGGAAGTTCCATAAACAGTTTACCAAGGACGATATCGCTAAAATGTGTTCACAGTTATACCCAGGTTGTTGAACTCACATTGTAATTAATTGAGTTTAGACACTAAAAATATCAATGACATTTTACAGCGCGTTCAAGCAAATACTGAAGTTAAAGTATTCAATGAAAATGGGAACATGTCTATGATTTGCTTCAGCCACAGAGAGCAAATAGCTGTTTACCACGCGTTCCCGGAGGTAATATGCATTGATTCGACTTATCAGACCAACAAAGTTGGGTAAGTAACGACTAGTAATAAATTTATCTGAAAGTTTTCCACTGTTCCAGCTAGTGGTGACTGATAGTCTTGGGCAAGGGCACACTGTTATGTATGCTCTCTGCAGTCAAGAACGACGCGAAGATGTCGAAAAACTATTGGAATGCTTTAAAGAGATAATGTGCGGTACTTATGATACACGCACTTTCATTATGGATTCGGCAGCGACCGAAATTTCAGCTGTGCAGTCTACGCACAGTCATTCTAACATAATACTTTGTTCATTCCATGTCCTAAGAGCATTTTTCAGGAAGGTATGTGTTGGCTGTACAAATTATTTTCTGTAGTTCCGAATTCCTGATGTGCACAAATGCTTGGAACACCTTGTGAAGACTAGACGGTCTGACATGTGAGCTTTGCTCTTCATAACGCACTATATTCAGAAGTACGAACGTCTAAGGACCCATTTCTCACGGGCGTATGATTATATAAAAGACTACTCGATTGCCCGGAAGTCAATGTGGACTCGCTGTTACTGGCAACATGTATTAAGCCTGGGCAACGACAAAAACAACCGTGTCGAAAGTGCTCATAAACACCTAAAAGAATGTCACAGAAGAGGTGATTCTCTGCTATTGACGTTCTGGAAAATTTGGAGTAAAACAGACACTGACCTACGTTTGCGTCCATATGAGGCTGTAAAGGATCTTCAACGTTTTCCAATTCTTCAGGTGAGAAATATAGTTAAATGTATCATTAATTTCAGGTTTCAATGTCATTCCGAACTATTTTAAATGAGTTCACAGCTTTTGCAGCTAAAATTGTAGCTGTAAATTATAAACGTGTTAGAAAAATGAGACACGAACTTATAGCAGGAGAATACATCCGCTGCTACGACAAGGGTATGATGTATTTTGTTGATACTTCACATGCATAATGTGCTCGTGAGCATTTCAATGACTACATGCCGCACTATGGTCATATTTTGTATGCACATTCTAAAGATCTAATTCGTGGAGGTGTTTCTTTGTCTCTATACGCATTGTAGACTTATTTCGACATATCAGCCGGTGGACAAGGAAATAAATAATGGACTTGGTTCTTCGTGCGCTGGACAACTTGTCAATCTCTACAGGGAGTGAAGATCTGCTAGAGAAGTTCACTAACAACTACCACTCAATCCATGCTCTTAGTGAACCTCTAGCAAGTAAACTCATCCGTTCATGATTCGCTACGTTTACTTCGCGATTTAATAAAAAAAGTACGACAAAGTGATAAGTGGAAAGTCGGTCAGTCAATTCAGTGCGCTAACAATGACAGCTTATTTCTTGTTCACACACAATGAGCCCAAGTGTCCTGGTACGGCCAAGAGTGGGGAGAGCCAGCTCTCACATGGTCACACGTAGGGAAACCCTGACTCCAAACCAGTAGTGCACATAAACTACAGGATAATGAGAAAACAAATGGTGTATGAACCTATTGTTGGTCACCAGATACCATCAGACTGCATCGCCTAACGTTGCTCCACTACCTTCCAGGTTAAACCTTTAGGTCAAAGGCTCGGGGGTGGCCATCGAAGAAAACCACCTGCTTCGGTTTGGGCACCCGATCAGTATCCCAACCCTCATACAAATCGAATGACGAAATATGGCGCATATATATTTGATGCCTCCTTGTACCAATGTCCATGTGCTTGAATAAATGAAATAGATCGCACACATTGATCATACAATTATTTACATCTAGTTGCTTGATCATCCCACCACACCTAAACACGTATATTTTCGCTATTACAGATGTGAATATTTTTTATTGTTACTCATCAATCACTGTTAGAACGTCTTTACATATGAATATACTTATGGTCAGTCAACTTTGACTTAGGACCAGGCACTTATATGCATTGGTCCATACCACATTTGCACAAGATGAATATCGAAGCCACAGTAGTTATTGTTTGATGGTAATATTTCTTATAAGGACATGGAACAGGAAGGAAGATGTAGTTAGCAGAAAGTTGTGAAGCGGTTTTTATTTCACGCTGTAAGGCATGACAAAGAGTGTATACACGTACGCCATTGTGATCAGTTATGACCCATGACATTCAGTCTCCAACCATTGATTACGATAGTCACGAGGACCCCAACTAAATAGCCTGCATCTACCATCATGGCTAAGACTAGAACTTAGTGGCTCCGAGCTCTGATTTCACGTTTTGGTTTGATCGTCTGTAACTTCCTCCCAACCAGCATCGCGCGTCGTGGCAATCGGTGTCCAAGCATACGTAACACCGTGGCCCAACCATTTTAGTCGTTGAAAATTCACAACTTCGTCAACTGATTTAGCACTACTCCCTAATACTCTGCGTCTAACCTCACTGTTACTTACCTGGTGGTCCCAGTAGATGCCAGCAATATTTCTAAAACATCTGTGGTCAAATACTAATAGCTTATGAATATCTTCAACTCTTATTGGCCACGTTTGGCAGCCGTAAAGTAAAACAATGGTATGCTGCGCAGTATACTTATCCCTTAATTGATAGACGGAGCTGATTATCTCACAATTATTACCATTATATGCCATCATTATCATTTGCGTTTTTTTCCTCTTAGTAATACTCAACTAAATACACATTATAACTCTGTACATCAACATACAATTAACATGTTATATTCCTTGACATATTTTTGTGTTCGAATACTATTTCTCGTAAAGCAGTAGTACAATCTTTTGTGTTCATTACTCATATTTTTCGTAACGCCACTTAATGTGCACATTATTTTTTAAATCTGACTTTGGTTTTTCCGTTACCGATCTGTATCAACTCCTAGGACACACTGATTAACTCACAAATACACTGCTCCCCATACATTCCTCGTCTTCATCATCTCAGCTGCTACATTGACAAATCAGTAATATGATTGCTGTTTACTTTTACAGGTCACATTCCTGTGGTTAGTATAGGATTTTTTCTGATATACATCGATTTGGACTATATATACCGTGTTTGCTATTAATTACTTGTTTCAATTGTGCGTCACATGATCAAGACCCGAACACGCTAGACCTGAAAATAAAGGTAACGTTAAGACTTTTTAGATTTATATATTTTGTGAGTTATTAACTGTCTTTACATTCCGTTCATTAAATTTTTCACTATTTTCATATTAATACTTTTAGTCCGCCACAGAGCAAACGGTCTCACAATGTGTTCACTGGCTCACTTCTGCTGCATATAAGGTGTTGCAAACCAATGGCTTTGTAGAGCATGTTTTTCACGAGATCTCTGGTAATACTCAGGGAATTGAGCTATTGAACACAGCTAGGAAGCTTCAGCAGACCAACGATAAGTTTTAACGAACGTGGAGCACCTGAAAAATTCCAAAGAAGTCATGTGCCATAGTTAACCCTGCTTCAAATCTGAATAAAACTACCATGACATCCTCAAAATGCAGTAGATTATAAGCACATTGATGCAGAAAAGGAATAAGCGTATACAGAAGCGACAAAGTACAATGAGCTCCAAAAATTGTGTCGCCAGATACACCCTTAGAATGCTACATCAACGCTATGGTTTTGCCACAGCCTGATCTGCACAATGTAGATTTGTTTGAAAATCAAAATAAAGTCAATGATTAGCTTTGGCAACTAGAAAAGCGGAGGCCCTTACATTCTTTGCTGAACCGGACTGCGGGGAAGCGTTTAAGCTCAAGAAATGCAACCTAAGTCATCTTTGAAAAACTAGAAAAATTTCCTGAAAAGGACTAAAAGGCTAGTTTGAAAAACAATGTAAACCATATTGATTCACTAATAAGCAAACTATGCTTCCACTAAGGAGCAAAAATCTACTATTGGAAAAATCACAAAAACGGATTGGATCCGGAATCTATATCGGCGTTGATCTAAGCCTGGTTGATCTTATGATTTCATTGCCATGTCTGAAAAATGGCTAACATCAGTAGTGTGTGACATTAAAATTCAGTCGTTTGGTTCCTTATTATGTAAGACCGACAGATTAAACCGTAGAGGAGTTCGCGTCATCTTATTCTTTCTACTTGACTCTCCCGATTTGTTGAAAACATTCTGTCTTTCCCGAGGTCTGGTGCAGTAGGACGTGACTAAATTGTTGCACTCGTTGATTCTTAAAGTTGAGCTGCAGTTATTTCTGATAAATCTACTTTCATAATAGTTTTCCAACTGGAAACTTTATGCCATTTACTTAACTCGCTGTTTCAGTTGCCTTCGGACATAGCTCCTACTTATGAATTTCTCTGTGTGAGCACCTTTCGGGTTGCTTCTTTTTGAACATGTTTCAAGATAAGATAACATGATATGGCAGTTTATTTCGAGACCAGGTCTAAAGAAACACTAAAAATGGTTTTGACTAATTCCGGACTACCGTTTTTCAAAAGGAAACTCCAAGAAAAGACGCTTTACTAACTGCGAAACATTCACTATAAAAAAAACACATACTAATGTCTTGGTCCGTTTCTACCATCTAATGTTGAAATCACATCAAACAGTACAAGTTTTATGTGTCGCTACTGCTCAGCGGTGGCACTTGTTGGAGTTAAAAGAGAGTAATTTTCTAATGGTCCAATAGTTGATCCTATTCAAATCATATTGAAATCATCCGCATATTACCGGCTTACTTGGTAGATCGTCCATCAACAATAGAAATGGTCCAAAAGCTGTTGATATGGCTTCACATTTTCAGCCATTATTGTCAGTGATAGAAACATACAGGATGAAGGGGATTTTTTATATCCTTTGTAGTAAACCTGCATCTTTAGTGTGATACTTTATTATTATTTATTTTACTTGAACAAAAACATTGGTACAAAGAGGCATTTCACTAGGATTATTTCTCAATTTAATGAATTTTTGTTTATTTTCAAAGATGTCAGTAGAAGATTGTGAAAATGAATTACTTGCACTGGAATCCATTTATGAAGATAAGTATCAACTTGTACAAACTACACCGAGACGAAAAATAAAAGTAAATCTAAATGGTCAGTCAGATGATTCACTGTCAACTAAAGTTCGATGTCAGCTTCTTTTTGAACTTACAAGCAATTATCCAAATAAACCACCTAAATATCAAATACTTAAACCTGAAAATCTTTCAGACGAAGATATTTCCGATATAAATATTATAATCAATGAAGTAATTGAACGATCCCTAGGATTTGTAATGTTATTTGATATATTAACAGAAGTTCAAGAAAAATTAGATAGTATCTGTGCAAAAATCTTAATTCGTCAGCGTAATGAAGCTAAAGAAAAACGAAAAGCTATACAACTAGAAGAAGAAGCGAAATTCCGTGGTGATAAAGTTACAGTGGAGTCGTTTCTAGAATGGAATACAAAATTCCTTGCAGAAATGGAATCATTAAAAGAGAAGTCAATATCTGAAGATCAAAGTGCTGTTAAACGACTAACTGGACGTGAGCTATTTTTGAAAGATAATCATTATGACGATTCCGATTTGACCTTCTTGGAAACTAATGGTGGCGAAGTTGTAGAGATTGATGAACATTTATTTGTTGACATTGGCGATATAGACTTGGATGATGATAATGATGACGATAATAACCAAGTAGTTGTGACGGGAACAGCCTGAACATATTATATACTTTGTACAAATTAATTCACTCCAAAAGTATCATTGCTTTTATTTTAACAGTTCTCTTCCGGTACGTAAAGACAAAGATATACAAAGTTGGAAATAGACTTCTATGACTATGTAAATTCTAAAAACTGTAACTTCCTGATTTCACAAACTTGACGTTACATTTACTAAGTGTCATACGAATTTGGCGACTATAAATTGTTTACTTGCAAAGCTTTAGTTTCGTGTTCTAAAACCTAAAATGATTATTTAAATAAAAGTATACAACTTGGAAACCAAAGGCAAATTCGTCCTCATAGTTAATATTTTTGGAAATAAATATGCCTACTGCATAAATCTTCGTTACTGAGGCGAGATTCAATTATACAAGCTCTATTGAATAAATGTATCTAGATCACTGGTGTACAACACCTAGTATTCTCAGAACTGTAGTATATGGGTTCAATAATAACTGATTCGTTTTAGTATCTGATTAATATTCCTAGTTTTCTTACAGCATCAATACCTTCTGTGTGCTTATTCCTAATGATTTTTTGGATTTCGGAAAGAAAATGCCCCCTGAACTTCTAAAGGTCCTTCAACTAATGTCAGTTTATGTTGAAGAACTAATGCTCTTATGATGTTCATGTAGATAATTCCTAATTAACATGTAGTTGTAAGCTTATTATGTCAATAAAGACGCTCCAACAATGCGAATATTGCTGTGATACGGGCTTACATATACCAGACTTTACCAGTTATTACCCCTTACATTTAGAGATTTCCACTATTTAAAGTAAGTCATCTCTTCACCATATTCCCTGAAACATTTAAAGTTACTTTAGTTTGCTTTATATTAAGTACTGTTAGTGAAATTATACAGTAAGCGTTCCAATCTTAATAATACGAATTTTTACGATAGAACAATGAGAAGACGGAGTTTATCTGAAAAATGTGATGTATTTGCGCTATACATTTCGAACAATCGGGTCACACATATACTTATCAAGGCATTTTTATATAAAAATTAATAAAGGTCAATTATGTTTCGCCATCGATGAACCTGGTTTTCTACCTCCCATATTGATTTTGAAGCCATCTAGGCACATGTTCATTGACCCTTGATAGCATTGTTCGATTACTCCTCCCTATGTATGTGTGTCCACATAAACATGTAAATTGCTAAATACAATGGGATGTGACGTAATCATTAGTGCATTGTTTGAGTCTATTAGAAACCATGGGCTTAGACTTTTCAATCACAACCAACTGAGCAGCATAATAGGTATTCTCGATGGCTGCTTTCAATCTCTGTCTGAAAACTATGCTGTTGGATTCGCTTCTATATGGTAAATTGATATAAACTTTTTTCTTTGGAACTAAATAAACAAGAGGTCTTGGCATTAACTGACTTTTGCATCTATTGATAAACTTTATTGGATAACCATTTGCTATTAATGTGTCAGTCAGTATCTTTTCATCTTTTTCCAACGTGTCAAAAGTACAAATTATCTGAGTCTTCTTAAAGAGACACTTAACCAGGCCTCGCTTGTATTGAAATGGACAAAAACTGGAAATTTAAGTATTGTCCCGTCCAGGTTGGTTTCCTATACACTGACCGTCTAATATTGTCATCATCCTTTCGACTAAAAAGGCCAATTGGCCATTACTTTCTGATTCATATGTCATCACAATATCATCTTGAACACCATTGAGTTTATCCAATAATCGGTAAACAACAAAATCCTTATCACGCATAATTTGAATATCGTCCATGTATCATTTATATAGAATTGCCTCACTAATAAGCTCGCTCGTCATATTTTCCACATACGACATGAAACAATCAGCTAAGAGAGGCTCCAAAGGGCTACCCGTAGCTACACCATCAAGTTGTTGAAAATATTCACCATCAAACGTGAATTGAACATTGGCAGTAATTTTTTCAAAAATGGTAACGGAATGAACGTCATAAACAATGAGTTCAGTTCTCCCGAATTTATATGGATTACCTAAAATTCATAAACTTAATATTCCATTACAACCAATTTTGTCTATGCGCGGTTCCCCCATACATGAGTTAGCTAAATGGTTAGTAAAATTGTTAAACCAAATTTATTAATTTTCATATAAAAATGCCTTGTGACCAGATTGTTCGAAATGTACAGCGCAAATACATCACGTTTTTTCAGATAAACTCCCTCTTCTCATTGTTCTATCGAAATTTATAAAAGGGGCTAATTACTAATTATTAAACGTGTCGTTATTTAAGTTGTGTAGTTAGTTTAAACAGAACGTTTTCGCTACGGTGCAATACAGTTATTTTGATATTAACATTTATAATCTAATAACTATCCGTCAGCAAAACACTGATCAATTTCAAAGTTTTTACTTTTTTATTTTACGTCTTTTAACATACTTAGGAATTTTATGTTTTCGCTTTTCAGCTTGTTCTTGTTTGATTGCTTTTTTTCTATTCCTACGACTTTCTGGAGATTCATTTCGAGGTCGTGCATTATTCTTTGCTTTAATTACATCTTCGCTAATAGATTCAGAAGAAATTTCTGAAGTGATTGAAGCTTTGTCTGTAATTGATTCATTGTCCGATTCACATTCATCGTTTTCTTTGATCACTTGAGGTTGTGTTAAAATGCCTGTTAAATCTGGTTTTAGTCCAGTTATAGCTGCGTAGTAAATATCAGAATGTGACAATTGTCCACGTTGTATTTTAAGAAAATCTCTCACAAATGGATAAGATACTGATAAATTTCGAGGGATATGTACATATCGAAAAGCTTCATCCTCTTTTTCAATTGTTTCATTTAATCCACGAATTGAAGCTTCTCGAAGTAAAGACATTAAACACTCTTTAGATGATGCATCATCGGGTGCAGGCAATGAGGGATTCACTACCCATTCGAAAAGTTCTCGTAATGTTAAAGTTGAGACACCTTGTTTGCGAAAAAATATATTTATATTGTGACAATCAGTTCTTAAATATTCAAGAGCTTGAGGCGATTCATGTTCCACAGCCTATAAAAAGTAAATGAAGTTTACTAGTGAAAGATATAAACAACTTTTACTCTAAAGATTTTTGCATATTCCTACTGAAAACGGATGCTATTTGCCTTGAAAGTTGAAAAACTGTACATCAGTGGGCTTCAAGTAGCATAAGATGAACTTAGTTGTACTGGGGAATATATATATTCGTTCGTTGTCTCTGTCTAGATTTTTTCATGAAGATTATGGCAATCGAACTGATTTGGTAAGATACTTAAACAACTCAGTCACTCATACTTAGTGTAGAATTCGGCACATATATGGATCGGTTAAAGGTGCTACAACAAATTAGCACAGCAGTATGTTGGAGCAGTACAAGTAACATTAGTAGAAATGACTAGACAGAAGTGGCTGGAGAAGGGATAATTAATTTGTGTAAATAAACAAAATCTAAAAACATTAAGAAAATTAGGTCCTAAAGGAAGAAAGAATGAATACGCAAACAATTTTGGCCCATGTCACTGATCACGGTTGTCGTTCGAAACTAAACCAAGTAATGTGTATTTACTAAAATCGCCTTAGATTAACAGACATTAACTTCATGGACTGATACCATCGTGGTTTAATTACTGCTAACTATTCCAACCCACTCCTACTTTAGCATTGAGGTATGTGGTGGTCGAGCATATATAATACATATCCTAACCACCTCAGTAGATGGTTTGTTGCCTCACCAATTGGCTGACCACCTTTGATTGGTACCTTGAGCTTAGCTACAGCATTCCTCACTTGGTGATCCCAACATACAAGAACCATGTTTTAAAGGCATCTATGACCAAATACTAATGACTTGCAAGTATCTGCTATTTTTAAAGACCGACTTTCGCACCCACAGAGCAAACCATAGTGAATCGCTGAGCAGTATACTTGTCCTTCAGTTGGTAGACAGGCAATCGCCAACCCGATAAGTGACGTAAGTTGGAAAAGTCAACCGAGCTGTATGAATCCGTGCAGAAACCTGGTCAGACACCAAGTTATTAGGCCCAAGTATGGTCGAGAGTGGGGTGGGCCCTCCCTCTCGAAATGCTCTCACACGGCCACACGTATACAGCCTCTGCTAGGGAAGTCCTACTCACTGCCTTCTCGTGGCAGGCGTGTTGTTTGCGAAAGTGAGAGGACGAAAAGCGAATGACCGGCGCTATAACCGGATTCCAAACCAATGGTGCATATGAGCTCCAGTATCCTGTAGGAACAAATGGCATGTGAACCAATCGGTGGTCACCGGCTTCCATGGGAATGCAACTCCTCACGACGCTCCACCGCCTTGTGGGTCAGACCTTCAGGTCAAAGGCTCGAAGTGTGGCCCCCTGCGAAAACCACCTGCTCCGGTCTGGGCACCCCGGCACTATCACAGCCCACACACAAATATGAAGAAATGTCGAGATTTATGGAAAATACTTGTCGTGCTTCAATTAACAATCAAACGATTCACATCATTATTATTATTACCATTATTATATTTTTACGTCATTTATTCCCACTCTGTGTATCCTTATTTTTCGACTTATACAGCAGATCGCCTATGGTGGAAATTCGGTTCTGTCTACACGCTCTCGAGTCACTGCCCGGTTGAAAGTTGTATGTTACCACTAAATACGAATACTGAAGCAGTTTTTCTAAAACCACGTGCACCAGTCTGGCTGTAAAAGGTCGGATCTACAACGCGTCGGTGAGAGCAGTTCTGCTCTATCCTTGTGAAACCTGGTCTCTCCGAGTTGAGGATGTTAGAAGACTCTCTGTGTTTGGTCATCGCTATCTCCGAAGGATTGCTGACATCCAGTGGCAACACCATGTCAGTAATGCAGAGGTTCGGCATCGTGTGTTCGGGCACAGAGACGATAATGCAATTGGTATCACCATCTTGAAACACCGACTTCGGTGGCTTGAACATGCTCTACGAATGTCGTCCCAGAGAATTTCACGTCGTGCATTATTTGCCGATGCTGGGACTATTTTTCTTCTTTTAGAATCTGAGTCCTGAAACCTGCCTGTACCTTTAACTCGTTTTTCTATACTTAATCTTTACTACTATTGCTACTGTTACTTCTCCTGTTACTCTGGGATTTGTCCTGGAATAATTCGTCCTTGAGGCAGTGTAGTATTGCAAATTGACCGTATGTACATGTCAGGTTCTAAGTCGCATATGATTGACTGCGATTCTTAAGCTGGTAGTTAATATACCAAAACGAAACTGACACTGCAAGAATGTGGATAGGAGTAATTAGTTTTCTAGCTTCTTCATGGAGTATTTTAGTTTTAATCTGTAGCTAATTGAAGCAAGTTAACCTCATTGTTCATTGGTGTAATGAAATAGCAAAATCACCATATGATTATGTGAAGATATTTAGACATGTTTTTTTCATTCTTTGATATTCGGACATATTTCTATCGGCAATATATATGCGCCACACAAAACAATGAGAATTCGAAGAGAAATAGAAAAAAAAGAGAACAATAACGAAGAGATTGGAGTAAGGTAGTGTGGTAGTAATGAGGGAACGCAAAGGTACAATCGGAAGAAATCTTTCGGGTAACGGAGACACAACCACTTTTTATAAAGAAAGTAAAAGAAGGTTACAGCAGGATCGCCACTGGCTTCTATTCTGAGCCATATCTGATAACGTCTCTAGCCACTGTGTTGCACCATCTCTCGGACCCCAACTAGGGAGTCGTGAAGGACCAACACAAGCCAGTCCTTTGCAGCTTTCTTTCATGCCACGACACCATGTCATGCACTGACCACCTCTCCGCTTCTTCCAACCAGTCCCAGAGTCGGCAAATAATGCACGACGTGAAATTCTCTGGGACGACATTCAGAGAACATGTCTAAGCCACCGAAGTCGGTGTTTCAAGATGGTGATACCAATTGCATTATCGTCTCTGTGCCCGAACACACGATGCCGAGCCTCTGCATTACTGACATGGTGTTGCCACTGGATGTCAGCAATCCTTCGGAGATAGCGATGACCAAACACAGAGAGTCTTCTAACATCCTCAACTCGGAGAGACCAGGTTTCACAAGCATAGAGCAGAACCGCTCTCACCGACGCGTTGTAGATCCGGCCTTTTACAGCCAGACTAACATCACGAAGGCGCCAAAGGTGGCCCAGATTGGCATAAGCCGCTCTGGCTTTCACTATTCGTGCATTGATCTCATCACTCACACCCCCACCAGCACTTATGCAGCTACCCAGATACACGAACTTCTCAACTACGTCTATCTGCTCACCATCCAGGGTGAGTACAGGATTAGAATCCTGCTAGTCTTGTAGAAGTACTTTGCACTGCGAAGGTGCAAAGCACATACCATACCTACGGACACTGATTGCCAACTGATTAGGTGCGGATTGCATGCCTTGGGCATTATCGCACAGTAAGACAATATCGTCCGCATGCTCAAGGTCGAGAAGTCTTTCTCCAGGCAACAGATCCACACCACCATTACTTACATTCATCAGAGCTGTTTCCAGAATGTCATCGATGGCAAAGTTGAAGAGGAATGGTGAGATTGGGCAACCCTGCCTAACCCCACTGCTCGAATGGAACAATGGAGAGAGGTGGTTGTATGCCCTCACTCTGCCTGAGGTGTTTTTATACAGGGCTTTTAGGATGTTAATAAACTTCTCAGGCACACCCTTCTTCAATAGACAATCACAGAGAACAGTCCTATCCAACGAATCGAAGGCAGCCCTGATGTCAAGAAACACTACGATTGTTGGCCTTTGAAAAGTATGGCGGTGTTCTAACATTTGGCGGAGGGTGAAGATATGATCAATACATCCTCGACCAGAACGAAACCCAGCCTGCTCCTCGCGAGTCAATCGTTCTCGGGTTTTGAACAACCTACGAAGAATGACGGAAGCCAATATCTTGGACGCAATCGGAAGTAAACTTATCCCCCGATAGTTGTTACAAGAACGACGTGAACCCTTTTTAAAGATAGGGACAACTATCGACTCATTCCATGACGTTGGTACACTCTCTAGTTCCCAAACCTTTGTAAACAACGTCGTCAATTCCTTAGTCAAAAAGTCACCAACATCTTTAAAAAGAGCCGGAGGTAAGTCATCTGGGCCAGGTGATTTGTAACGCTTCAAGAGTTGGAGTTCCTTGCGGACCTCCTCCTCGTTTGGTGGATCAGTCGTCACCGGCCATGGAGGCCAGGACAGTCTGACCGGTGTTGCCGGAGCAGCAGGTCAGTTGAACTGCCCTTCGAAAAATTCTGCCCATCGTCCAAGACGTCGATGGATGATGATGAACTCTCTATGCCTATGGAAATCAGTCAGTGAAATGGAACGCAAAACCTGGCATATGTGTTACATAGGTTCAATTCGACAAACCTCATTAGCACAACGAGGGCGAATCCCATAGTAGTAGAAATAGTAATAATACTAGTGATAATAGAAAAAATTGGGTATCAGAGATACAACTCGAGAAAATATAGATTAGTGGGGTTAAATTAGTGATAAATTCAGAAACTTAAGTGAAGACAAGGAGTGCACCTTCTCTACTAAAAAGTATTCTGAACCATGTCACCCTTATAAATAAATAATATATTTGTAATATCCCAATGAGTAGAAAAATTAGATTTTCTGACGTTTCGTGACTTAGTGTAAGTCACTTCTTCAGAGAATAAATAACCAAATTCAGAAAATCTACTTTTTCTACCCATTGGGATATTCCAAATATAGTATTTATTTATAACAATCTACCCAATGCTCAATTTATCCGAAATTATCAAATCAAACCTTGGTAATGATACCTACATGTCACTCTTAGTCTCTTATCACTGGTCACAGTAATCACGGACCACAACCAGGTAGTCTGTAGAAATGAAAGATTTGTTTAGTGTTTGACAATATCGCTTTCGAATAACCTCTAGAATACTAAATAGTTTCAAAAGTAATAGAATTTAAAACCTACGAACAATGTAATACAAAATCTCACTAGTCAGTTTAGTAGTGAATACCTACCTGGGAAACATCAATCATCCAAACTCTTCCATCAAGATATAGTAAGTTGTATTCGCTCAGGTCAGCATGGACTAAGCGGCACTTTTGAAACAAAGTTCGTATATCATGAATAACTTGAAAGTACAAGGCAGCCCAATCGGGGGAATCTTTGCAATCGCTTTCGTGAAAACAAACATCCTTTAACTTTGGAGCGGGAATACCATCCTTCCCAACAAACGTCATCAATAGAACAACACCTTTCAAACGTAGAGGTTTGGGGGCACTTATTAAACCCGATTGATTTATTCGGAGTAAATTACGATATTCTTTTTCACTCCATTTACATACAAGCTTCCAAGATGTTGACTTTGAGTAACCATGACGCATTCTAAAATCACCCTTTACGTATTTATCGCGAGATTTAAATGGCATTATTGATGTCATATAAACTTTGATAGCTAAATCCACATTCTCTTTATTTTTTACATGATATATGTTTGCTTCTTTTCCTGAAAATATAAAAAAAATAAGAAATAATAACTAAACACTTGGTGAGATAACAGTGGAAAGGACGGGAAAGGATTAACGATATTATTAATTCATCGGCCGATTTATGTACCCAGCTTAGAGCTATATATAAACTAAGAATGCCTCACTAGAAAGTTTGAGAAAATGTGGAAAAATATATGTAGCCTTTCTGTCCTTTTTGTCTATCAAGACGCTATCTATATCAGCTATATGTCAAAACAGTGCAGTCTTCTGAGTTGCACGCTAATAAAAAAAATTAGGTCAAATCATAGGTATCGACGAAAGTAGTGGCAGTTAATAAACTGAACGACCATCAAAACCAAAGGGTTTCACAAATCTGAACTAACAAGTAGGGTAACAATTGTCAGTTGTTTAATCAAACAGGCTGGGACCTTATATGTGAGCTTGATTGAAGGTGTGACAAACCATGGGTCACAACACAGAAGGAATGAGACCATATCTCTAAGACGCCTAATATATATATTCTCTTCTGATGTCTTTGCCTTATTCCGCATTTAGGTTGCCGAAAAGTCCTCGGGTAGTAAATATGCTCAGTATAATATCCAGGAAGCTATTTCATTGTGTATCGCAAATATGCTATTTCCATTCGCACTACTCTGTTTAAAACACCACTGTTATTGGATTCTAATAACACAATTGTGGGTGAAGCAAATAGTATCAATGCAACAAGGCAACACAATTTACCAACTTTCATAACCATACACCCCCAAGTAACTTATTCAACATCCGCTTAATACTAATTGGTAACTGAAAAAACTTTGACGAACTAATATGATATTTTCCTACGCAACATATGAAATATCACTATACTGTAGTAAAACCTCACCTCAACGGAACACTATTTATCCCGACTATTTGCACACCACAGATGCGACGAACAAATAATCTACCTGAATAAGTATCAGTGAATAACCAGTAGATATTTATTTTATTTATTTGTTTCAACACATAAATATTGGTACAAGAGGGCACCAAATATATATGCGCCACACCATATTTGTGTGTGTGGGCTGTGATACTGCCCGGGTGCCCAGACCGAAGCAGGTGGTTTTCGCAGGGGGCCACACCCTGAGTCTTCGACCTGAAGGTCTGGTCCACAAGGCAGTGGAGCATCGTGAGGAGATGCATTCCCATGGAAGCCGGCGACCAACGATTAGTTCACATGCCATTTGTTCCTACAGGATACTGGAGCCCATGTGCACCATTGGTTCGGAATCCGGTTATAGCGCCGGACATTCGCTTTTCGTCCTCACTTTCGCAAACAACACGCCTGCCACGAGAAGGCAGTGAGTAGGACTTCCCTAGCAGAGGCTGTATACGCGTGGCCGTGTGAGAGCATTCCGAGAGAGAGGACGGGCCCACCTCACTCTTGGCTATACCAGGGCATTTGGGGGCAGTAGATGTCACACAACACATATAGAAACAAATTTCATAATTTGAGTCTGACAAAAAATGGCTTACTTTTCTAAATAGTGTTTCAAACTCTATACTTACATGTTACAAAACGATTTATCAGCAAAATCGAAAGTGTGGAAACTAGGAATTGCCAGGAATAAAATAAGCAAGCAGTTTGTGTTCTGACGTGTCCACAAAGAGCTTTGGGTAAAATAATTTACCGCTACATATCCAGCCGAAATAAAAATGATTCCTGGTAAATCCTAACAAGGGTGTGGTGATGCAATTAAATAACTATGACGATTCGTATCACTACACAATACGTGGAGTTGTATTACCCAAAGTAATGGACTATAAAGACCTAGAAGTCATTTTAAGCAGAGGCCTCAAAACTACGAGTAACTGTAAGGCTGCTGCTGCAGTCGAGGGCTTTAGGGTATTATGGGCTATTGGTAAGTTTTTTTCAGAAATCGGAAGAATTAATGGGCGAGACTATAATTTATGGACGAGCCAATAAGATTTACGAAAACAGGTCTTCAATTTTGGAGCAAAATTGATCCGTTCATTTGTCTACTTAGAGTTTCGGTATTATAGTTGATGTCAGTTCGTCATGAAAACCCTATATCCAGTTCCTAACCCTTGCTATCAACTGTCAATATTATTCTTAACTCTTCACACTGGTTTAGCTTCAGTTTCAGTTTGGGAAGGACAGGAGGCCTGATGGCCTGTGTTAGTCCTGGCAATGGTGGTATCTCAGTTCATTCAACTTTCTTTTGAAGGAATCGACGGACGGAGCCTCAACCACGTGCTGAGGTAAGCAATTCCACTCGTTGATGATTCGGTGGGAAAGTCGATAGTCAGCTGACAAGTAATTTGTTCTGGGCTTGTGAACTTTTTTGGAGTGTCCTCGTAAATTCTCTGTTTTGAAAGACAAGAAAAATGAGGGCATATCGGGTGCAAATTTGGCACTAAGCAATTTGAAAACTGTAATCAAGTCGCCTCTAGTTCTGCGATATGACAACGGGAAAAGGTTCAGCTTGGCCAGTCGAGCTTCATATGGAAGCTTCGCTATTCCGGGAATCAGCTTAGTCGCCGTTCTCTGAACCCTTTCCAGAAGCTCACTGTCTTTTTCTAAGCATGGGCTGGCCGCTTGTATGCAGCACTCAAGTTTAGGACGTACGAACACTGTATACAAAGTCAAAAACTTCTTGGCGTCAACATGACTAAAAGCCCTACGTATTGACCATAATGTTCTAAAACCTTTGGCGGCTATTGCACGGCAGTATGCAGTAGTCTTTAAGCCTTGGCTAACGACGACTTCTAAATCATTATATGTCTGGACGACAGGTAGCTCAGTGTTATTCATCGTGTACGTATCTGTACCTTGATGACCGATATGCATCACAACACACTTGGAAGTATTTATCGGCAACTGCCAGGTTTCAGACCATTCAGATAATTTCTTCAGGTCATTTTGGAGTTCTAAGTTATCACCCTCACATCGTGTCGTTCTCCATATCTTGACATCGTCAGCATATAGCAAGACCGATGACGATAGGAGACGAAGAAGGTCATTTACATACAAGAGGAATAGCATTGGTCCCAAAACTGCACCCTGGGGCACTCCACTAAGCACAGTTTCCCAGCTAGATAACTTTGAGTTCACTCGTACTCTTTGTTGACGCCCAACTAGGAAGTCTTTTATCCATATAAATAGATTGCCTCCAATCCCGACATTTCTTAACTTATATAACAGCCGGTTGTGCGGAACTTTGTCAAAAGCTTTGCTGAAATCAATGAAGGCTACGCCTACAGGTAACTTTTGGTCCTAAAGAGCGCACCAGCTTTCACGAGCCACCAATAAGTTAGTGAGAGTTTATAACCCTCAATTAACCGTAATATACGGATGGACACTCTCGAGGTTGTCGATAAACTATAGTCTCACAGATCTATCTCATGAAGACAGACTAAGACATCCAAACGTATTTCTATTATCTTACTGCAGATTACGGGGTAGTTCAATATTGGTTTGTCGTATACCGAACGATTAACTTAAGTCAATCCCCATTGGCATTAATGAGTTGACATTTCCTTTCATCTAGGACAGATCATTTGAGAGGACATTCTTAGTTCAAAAACCTAGATAAAATCACCTACACCTGGATTTTTATTTTTCACACCGAGTCTTCAGTAATAAGGATAGTAGGTTGATGAACCTGTATTAGTCCTGACACACTGCTTTCCAGTGAAGGTCCAGTTTCTCCTTGAAAGTATTCACTGATGGGTCTGATACCACTTGTTCGGGTAAGGCGTTCCAATGATTGACTACTCGATGAGAAAAACGGGACACCACTTTAAGTTTATTAGATCGTGGTTTATGAACCTTCTTGCTATGACCTCGGAGATTATTAGTGCTGTAGGGAGCAAAAAGACAAGACATATTAACACCCAAATCATAATTGAAGATACGAAATGCCAGTATAAGGTCACATCGTGTCCTACGATACGACAAGAGGAAAAGATTTAGGCGTTTTAAACGCTCATCGTAAGGGAGTCTAGAAAGACCCTTCACTAATTTCGTTCCTACATGCTGGACACGCTCAAGGGAGTTAGTATCCTTTACCAGACACGGGCTAGCTGCTTGGATACAGTACTCTAAATGTGGTCTTACATAGGTGGGATATAAAATTCGGAACGTTTCCTCGTCAAAAGATTTGAACGCTCGGCGAAGTGACCATAACGCACGAAAACCTTTGACAGCGGCTGCTTTGCAATGCGTAGTTGTTTTTAAATCATGACTTAATACTACTCCTAAGTCTTTATGCTCTTGAACGCTTGGAATAGGTTTACCCTCAATAGTGTAACGGTAACTATTACCGTGACCGATGTGCATTAGCACACTCTTCCTAGCATTGATTTCTAAGTCTCACTCTCGAGCCCATCTAACTAAATCGTCTAAGTCAGCTTGAAGATCCAGATGATCAACCGCACGTTTTATTTTTCTCCAGATTTTTACATCATCCGCAAACAATAATGTCGACGACCTAAGTAACAGCGGTAACTCATTAACGTAGAGAAGGAAGAGCAGAGGGCCTAAGATGGTGCCTTGGGGTACACCACTTTTGACCGGCTTCCAATCGGATAGCGTTCCGTTGACCCTCACTCTCTGTCTGCGGTCACATAAGAAATTTCCTATCCACTCATGCACAGTACCTATTATTCCGAAGGTCGTGAGCTTCTGCATAAGACCTACGTGTGAAACCTTGTCGAATGCCTTGCTAAAATCTATGAATATCACATCGACCGACAGACCGTTATCTATAGCTGCTGTCCAATCCTCCCTCTCAATAAGCTAGTTAGTCAAGCATGAACGCTTGTTACGAAATCCGTGTTGCTCAGGAGCTAACAGATTGTGTAAATCTATGTGGCTTAGCAACCTAACCCGAATTATCTTTTCAAGTAACTTAACGACTATGCTAGTTAGACTAACAGGCCGGTAGTTAGATACTATCTGTCGCTGACCGTCCTAAATTTATAGGACTGACTATAGCTTCCTTCCAATCTCTAAGGAGTTGAGCGAGTGGAAAGGACATGTTGAAGAGTGTCGCAAGCGGTTTTGAAATAATGTCCGCAAGAGATGACAGCAACCGTGAATGTAACCCGTCAGGGTCCGGTGTCTTACCAGGTTTGAGGTTAGTTATCAACGGAAGGACAGTTTCCTCAGTCACCTGTACAGATTCCATGGTTGGTATCTCAGTGTGAGTGGGACACGTATTTGTTACAATAAACGTAGAGAAGACTTCGCTAAAATAGTTTGAAAAAGTCTCAGCTTTTGCTCGATCTGATTCAGCTAGTAATTCTGAATTTTCGTGTAACAGTAACGGGGGAATACCATCACGACGTTTCGTCCGCCGTTTAACATAGGAAAACAATCGTTTCGGACAAGTACGGCTATCACATACTAACTGTCGTTCGTAAGTGGTACGGGATTTGGCTATGGTTTTCTTACAGATATTACGGAATTTTTGGTACTCACGCTTAAATGGTGCATGACCTGTCAAAAAGAATAAGTCCCGGAAATGTTTCCTACGCTTTGACAGCTTCCGGGTTTCCTTATTAATCCATGGAGGGCAATGTGATAGCTTACGTGCTGACTATGGGATAAATGGCGACGTTACGGACTCGAATGTAGCCTCAAACTTATTCCATTCATCTTCGATCATTCCATCCGCGTCGACCGACCAATCAGTCGAGATAGCACAGTCTCTGATTGCCGGAATATTGGCTCGCCAGATATTGGGACGGGGTGGAGCAAATACGAGTTGTATATCATGTGTTCTAAACTTAAAGTGAATTACAACGTGATCACTGTTCACTTGTGGGGGAAGGTGCTGAATATCAAAGACATCCTCACAGTGGTGGGTGAGGGCGAGGTCTAGCAGTGATGGATCATGATTGAAATCAATATGTGTCGGTTTTGTGATACATTGTACAAGTGCACACTGAGTAACGGTAGATAAAAGGTCGCTATCGAAACCACTACCTGGAGCTGTAAGCTCTACCCAGTTGATATGCGGTGCGTTGAAGTCCCCAATGATGAGACAACATTCTGCCATACTCCAAGAACAGATGTGTCTTAGGATAAAGTCGTCAGCAAGACAAAACGGACTACAGTATATTCCCCCTATAGTCACTAACTCATTTCTAGATTTAATCTTACAACATGCAACCTTACATGTGCCACTGATATGAGCCTCCGATATGGTTGATTGTATACGAAAGTGATCCCTAACGTAAAACATTATACCTCCCCCTTTGCGACTTGAAACTCTATCACTTCTAATACAGATATAGCCTGCAATGAACGGAGAACAGTCTATATCTACTGTGAACCAAGTTTCTGTAACAACAATTATATCGGGACATAATTCTTCCACCATCAGACTTAGCTTGGACGTTTTATTTCTGAGACTACGAGCGTTCGTGTAGCACACACTTAAGGTGTTTTGGCAATCAATCGTTCTACCCATACAGGCCTCGGAAGCATTGGCTTCCAAGACCTGACTACCCGAAAACCCTTAATGGTAAGGTTAGGTTCGCCATTTAACTTGAGAGTTCTCAACTCCGTAAGAGCACTCTTCCACTTGATTCGATCCTTAAGCGGCCAATCTGGTCGGATACGGATATTTGAGTCACGAGTTTTTAGTGCGTTTTTCAATAATATGTCTCTTTCCTCAAAACTCCCGAGAACCAGCTTCAGGATTCTTCTTGGTTGAGTCTCGCCTCCAACCCATTTACCAAGTCGTATTACTTTTGTAATATGTACCCCTGAAACCTCTTCAGATAGTACATTTCTTACCACAGACTCCACTAACTGCAGGTCATGTTCATGTCTTCTAGCAGGGTCGTTGTCTTTCGACTCCTCTAGATTCCAAATAATTAAACTAGGGAGGGGTTTAGCTTCTTTTGAAAGTGTGTTCACAGCTTTCGACCGTGACGTTAGATCCCGTATTTTAACTACTGGTATCTTACGATTAGTTTTTATTGTAACAGAGTCCCGGGAGTCGAGCGAGTGACTCACAACAATGTTAGACGAAGCTTTACTATGTGACTTTGGCGGATCGGTCTGAGAGTCCACCAAAGACTTATCAAATAAACGGTTATTAGTTTTAGCTGTCTTTCCTACTCTTTTGCGTTTTCGCGTCATCCATTTTCCATCAGTCGAAACGTCTACATTAGAACAACTCGGGACAGTAAATGTCTTATCTGGATCACTAGTCGCAGCTGTAGCAATATGGCCACCAACGTCTAATGAGGTGTCACTCACTGATCGTTTCGGGAGAGAACGTTTAACTGCGTGTTGCACAGGTAGATGTCTGGCTAGCGCCGTGACAGCACTTACAATACTAACGCAATCAATGCTAGGAAGAGTGTGCTAATGCACATCGGTCACGGTAATAGTTACCGTTACACTATTGAGGGTAAACCTATTCCAAGCGTTCAAGAGCATAAAGACTTAGGAGTAGTATTAAGTCATGATTTAAAAACAACTACGCATTGCAAAGCAGCTGCTGTCAAAGGTTTTCGTGCGTCATGGTCACTTCGCCGAGCGTTCAAATCTTTTGACGAGGAAACGTTCCGAATTTTATATCCCACCTATGTAAGACCACATTTAGAGTACTGTATCCAAGCAGCTAGCCCGTGTCTGGTAAAGGATACTAACTCCCTTGAGCGTGTCCAGCATGTAGGAACGAAATTAGTGAAGGGTCTTTCTAGACTCCCTTACGATGAGCGTTTAAAACGCCTAAATCTTTTCCTCTTGTCGTATCGTAGGACACGATGTGACCTTATACTGGCATTTCGTATCTTCAATTATGATTTGGGTGTTAATATGTCTTGTCTTTTTGCTCCCTACAGCACTAATAATCTCCGAGGTCATAGCAAGAAGGTTCATAAACCACGATCTAATAAACTTAAAGTGGTGTCCCGTTTTTCTCATCGAGTAGTCAATCATTGGAACGCCTTACCCGAACAAGTGGTATCAGACCCATCAGTGAATACTTTCAAGGAGAAACTGGACCTTCACTGGAAAGCAGTGTGTCAGGACTAATACAGGTTCATCAACCTACTATCCTCATTACTGAAGACTAAATCGAGTCGACCTAGTATGCTTCGACGCAATAAATACACAAAAGCGAAATCGAAACACTCAATACAATATCACTTTAACTGCAACTAAAGTGTAAACAGTAGTTGCGATGCGTTATTTACGATAGAAACTTAATTAACTCAACGAGAAACAATACCAGTCTTTTTAAATAGAGCGCGATGTCCAGTTACCGTAATTATTTGCCAGAACACAGAATATAAGCACTTTCTGTCGATATATTCAAATCGAGATCGTAGCGCCAAAGTGTTACAAACTGTAAGGATTAATATAAGTCGATAGTCCTACTATCCTAACTGCTCTAGACAAGACACTTACCTGTACTAATACACCCATTGACTTCACTAAATATTTCCTGGTTCATCATTTTGAATAGTATGGAGCACGATCTTCTGTCTAGAGCATGATCAGTCGTTGCCTTGTCGCTCTTATCTTTTAACTTCCTTTCATTTTTCATTGAAAAATCGACTTTGCTTTGAAATTTTTGCATATATAACTTTGTGGAGTTGTTACATTCTTCATCACTTTCTGAAAGATCTAAGTTATCATATGCTTCTTCCAACGAAGACCATAAACTCATATTTCTTGAAGAAATACTCAAAGTCATGCGTAGTAACGCACAGTCTTAAACCATGTGACATTCAGTCTTCAGTATTTCATATTTCATTAATATACACATTAGTAAAATTATAAATAAATATAAACATAAACATATGAAAACTGATTATTTTATATTATGTGCAATACCATGGAAAATAGAGATGAAGTAAAATGTTAACTGGTGTCTTACTTGCAATAGTCGTTTAAATGTTCTGGAAATCTTACTCTTCTTCCAAAACGCGTTGTTCTAAGTTTATTTTCAGATGCTGTCGAAGTATCATCGTGCATTTTGGCTGTCGGATGAGGTGTTATAAGTATCGGAGCCGTGTCGTTCGATTGTAACGAAGGAAAATACACGTAGATAGGATTTCCTTCCAAGTACGCTGCTTTGAGGCGATCGATGCTGATGCTATCGTTTGTTCCGTTCTTATCGACTATATAGTACTTAGATTCACGTTGAAGAACTTTGAAGGGTCCTTCGTATGCTGATTCGAATGGTCGTCGATGCGAGTCTCGACGAACGAAAACGTGTGTACTATATCGTAAGTCAGGTTGAACGAAAACATCAGTTGATTGAGGTCGAGTGGAGGCAGGTTTAACTGAACGCATTGGGTTTGTAAGCCTGTTTGTGTAGGAGGTTAGATCCATGTTCACTGAAAAGGATGAAGAATCCACGAATTCTCCTGGAATTCAAAGTGTCGTTCCATAAACGAGTTGAGCCGCAGTGTATCCAATGTCACCTTTCACTGCATTGCGGATACCTAGTAAGACGAATGAAAGAGCATCGGTCCACTGTGAAACGTTTGCAGCTGATGGCGGAGCTTTTAGTTGTCGGTGAAAGCGCTCTACTAACCCATTTGCTTGTGGGTGGTAGGCGGTCGTTCGGAAGCGAGTGATTCCTAAAAGTGTGGTCAGACGACGGAAAAGTTCAGATTCAAACCGACGTCCGCGGTCTGTAGTGATAGTTGAAGGGCAACCAAAGTTTGCTACCCATCGTTCGACGAAGGCGCGAGCCACTGTTTCAGCAGTGATATCCTTGATAGGCACTGCTTCTGGCCATCGAGTGAAACGGTCTACGCAGGTTAAGAGATAAGAGTATCCATTTGAATCTGGTAAAGGTCCTAGCAAATCCAGATGAACATGGTCGAAACGAGCGTCCGGAGTTTTGAAAGAGCCTAAGGGACATTACTTGTGTCTGATGACCTTAGATTTTTGGCAGCTTTCACGGGAGCGTGCCCACTCCATCACGTCTTTATTCATGCCAGACCAGCAAAACCGTTCTGCTATAAGCTTGACGATTGCACGAACACTTGGATGAGGAAGTTTGTGCAGCGTCAGAGGAAGAGCTTAATGAAAAGGTGAGCGGTTTGTGGTCAGTGAAAAGGGTAAATTCGCGGCCTTCGATATAGTGTTGAAAATTTCGTACAACACAGTGCATAGCTAGGAGGTCTCTACCGAATGTGCTGTACCTCGATTCAGTGTTTGGCAACCGTCTAGAGAAAAATGACAAAGGTTGCCAGGAGTGGTTAACACATTGATGTAAGACCCCTCCGATTGCTGAGTCGTATGCGTCTACTGCGATACTAGTTGGCGCTTCGGTGTCCTGATTTCCAATCATCGTTGCTTTAGTGATAAGTTCCTTAATTGTGGAGAATGCTTTTCGCTCAGTTTATCTACATCAATGAATTTCACATTTCTACGAAGTTGATAGATAAGAGGTTTCATAAGTAACACGCGTTTCGGTATGAATCGTCCATAGAAACTTACGAGGCCATTAAACATGCGTAATTGCTTGGTGGTGATCGGTTCTGGGTAATCCTGAATGGCCGCCACTTTGGTTCTAAGGGGTCGGATGCCTTGCGCATCGATAGTGTGTTCTTGGAAATCTAAAGAGTCAGTTCCGATTTGGCATTTCTGAATGTTTACATTAATACCATGTTTTTGTAGTCGTTCGAAAACAAGGTCCAGATGCTTGAGATGAGATTCTCTGTTCTGACTTGCTATCAGACAGTCATCAACATACGCGTGTACGAAGTTGACACCTCGAAAAACGTCGTCTATGAACCTTTGGAAAGTTTGTGCAGCGTTTCTTAGACCGAAAGGCATTCGCGAAAATTCACAGAGTTCGAAGGGAGTTATGCTAGCTGTTTTCAGAATGTCGTCAGTGGCCATGGGAATTTGGTTATACGCTTTTACCAATTCGATTTTCGAAAAGATAGTTGTATCTTTCAAGGTAGCTGTCAAATCGTGAACGTGAGGAAACGGGTAACGATCAGGGATGGGTTTCGCACTCAATCGCCGATAGTCACCAGTTGGACGCCAATCGTTGCTGTCCTTTTTAGGGACCATGAGCAACGGAGATGCCCATGATCGTATTATACCTAAGTCGTTTTTCACCAACCTTAGTTTTTCGGGGGCTAGTCGTTGTGCTTTAAAGAATGCAGGTGGTCCTGTAGTCGTGATGTGATGCATGAGGTTGCTGATAACACACGGCAATTTCGGTTGCGTTTGGTGTATCCCAGGATACGTATAGAGTAGTGGTTGATAAAATGGGTCTATCGTATGCTCAATTGTGACTGGAGATAATCTGCAACCAGAAAAAGCAGTTACGCAAACAGATAAATTAGTGTTTCCGTCTACTAGCCTCCGTTAGCGCGTATCGATGATTATATTATGGTGTCGTAGAAGGCCCATACCAATGATTGGCATAGAAACATCTGCAACCACGAAGATCCAGTGAATGGGTTTGCGTATACTCACGTTAAGGTAAACGTATCTTTTGTCATACGTAGCGATAGTGTGGTGTATGCTACTTATATTGGTATAAGTAGTATATGTCGCGAGTTAAAACGTAATATCTGGCAGCAGACGATGAGGTGAAGATCAAGAAAGGAAGAGCGAGAGCACAATGGAATTTGTAAGAAAACGCATGTACAATGGAATGGGAGACAATGGATTAGTGTTTGCAACGGAAACAGTCCAGTTTGATATGATGCATTGATATTTTGCAAATTGACGATTGACTTTATGGCATTCAGATTTTATTGAGATAGTCTGTAATTTTTGTGCTAAATGCATTTGATTGTCCCCACTCGTGTTCTGTTCACTACAATAGGTCTTCCGTTTGCTCCTGTAAGTTTAAAACCGATTCGTGAAGCCGTTCGTTAGAATTCGCTGGGAGAACGCTAACTTCTTCGCCAGTGTCGATGAGGTGGCGAACTCTCGTTGTCACATCCGTGACGTACAACAGACGACTATGTTCCCTGGCTGCGGTTGCCGTTAACGCGTGCCGGCTTGGAAAATTCCCGAGTTGTTTTTCTTGTTGGCCGATTTTTAGTTTAAAAAATTGCAGGGTTTTTTGCAATTTCTGAAAGATTTTGTAGTGGCATTGTACAATAGCCACACAATCCACAAAGCTGTGAACATGAGACTACTCAGAAAATAGATATTCAATATTTAACGCGGAGAAAGGCGCGAACAAGGAATTGAATGAGTTGGAGTTGATCGAATGGCATGGCTTGGCCATGTAGGCGTGGTCTCTGCTGAATGTTACCTTATATCTTCTATTCGTATTAAATATGTTGTTCTTTCTCTAGCCCAACCTTGTTCTACATCATGTATTGGTAATTAATACGATACAGTGAGTTGGTGTAGTCGGTGGTGTGACTTCCACGTAAGATCTTATAGATTAGGCAGTTATATCATGACAAATCTACAAATTTAGGATTTGTCTTGTGGTAACCTTTTATTCGTTGACTGACATTTGTGTTCATACTGTGATCATATTGTGTGTTACACCTTGATCTGACTAAAATGGTTGGTAGTACTCACAAATGTGGACAACCAAACCGTTTGTTCCCTGTGGAGGAGGGAATGCAGTGTGACGAATGCAATAAGTGGTTCCACAAAATGCGCACCCGTTTAAGTCCCACCGCATACAAAAGATGTTCGAAGCCTAGCTCACATTGGCTTTGCATGTTTTGCTGTGCCAACAAGGCATTAATAATACAGGAGGCTATGAGCCCATTGGCTTTGGCCTGTAAGAAGAACGATGGCATATGCGCTGACAACACGGGCACTGACAGTGACAAATGTGTCAGGGTAGTACCTGCTGTTACGCGACGTCTCAAGCAATCGACGTAAAAGTGAAATCTCCCTCGACATTACCAGGGGGAGTAGTACCACCTGGTACTGACAATGTTAATAATGCACCTTTAGCGGGAACCGAAGATCTGCATAAAACAGTCACCGTTCAAAATAGTCACAGTGTTATGAGGGATAAAAAATGGACTACGGTACGTAAGAAACGAAACGAAAAGAAAAAAGCTGTAAACAGTACACAGGTAGTTAGTAACTCACTGGTGGACTCAAATTATGAGCCACAAATTACACTACCAAGATATGATGGTAAGAGTGAAACCCATCCTGCAGTGACTGAGAAGAAAAATCTAATAACATCGAATATTATAGTGAGCAAATTGCGGGAGTCAAACGACCCTGATCCGAAAATTAGACTCACGCATGACTTAGAAAAGCTAGGAGAATACATTCGTATTATACCTTTGTGGTCGACGTACTTTTAGAGATAACACTTTCCTCGTCTATATTTCCAGGGGTTGAACTTGTACCGGGAGGTTCACTTGTTGACTTATAATATGCTGATGACGTAGTCTTATTTGGTGAAGACGTTGACAAAATGCAGTCTTCTGACCACTCTAAGCAACGATGCAAGCATGTTCGGGATGAGATTCTCCCCCTCGAAATGCAAAATGTTATAGAAGGTTCTAGAACACAGACACACATTCAGACTCCCCACAATGGTAGTATTTCTCGATTTTAAGGCGGCATTCGACTCTGTTGATCGTGAGGTTCTATGGCAGTGTTTGTCACTGAAAGGAGTACCAAAGAAGTACATTAACCTTATAAAGGCTCTCTACTCGAACACAACTGGTAGAGTGAGAGCTTATGGCGAACTGTCATCAGAATTGATTACCTCAAGTGGTGTTCGTCAGGGCTGTCCACTCTCTCCATTCTTGTTTAACTTTGTCATTGACGTACTTTTAGAGATAACACTTTCCTCGTCTATATTTCCAGGGGTTGAACTTGTACCGGGAGGTTCACTTGTTGACTTATAATATGCTGATGACGTAGTCTTATTTGGTGAAGACGTTGACAAAATGCAGTCTTCTGACCACTCTAAGCAACGATGCAAGCATGTTCGGGATGAGATTCTCCCCCTCGAAATGCAAAATGTTATAGAAGGTTCTAGAACACAGACACACATTCAGACTCCCCACAATGGTAGTATTTCTCGATTTTAAGGCGGCATTCGACTCTGTTGATCGTGAGGTTCTATGGCAGTGTTTGTCACTGAAAGGAGTACCAAAGAAGTACATTAACCTTATAAAGGCTCTCTACTCGAACACAACTGGTAGAGTGAGAGCTTATGGCGAACTGTCATCAGAATTGATTACCTCAAGTGGTGTTCGTCAGGGCTGTCCACTCTCTCCATTCTTGTTTAACTTTGTCATTGACGTACTTTTAGAGATAACACTTTCCTCGTCTATATTTCCAGGGGTTGAACTTGTACCGGGAGGTTCACTTGTTGACTTATAATATGCTGATGACGTAGTCTTATTTGGTGAAGACGTTGACAAAATGCAGTCTTCTGACCACTCTAAGCAACGATGCAAGCATGTTCGGGATGAGATTCTCCCCCTCGAAATGCAAAATGTTGCTTCAGGATTGGGTTACATCGACACCCGAACTAGTGATAGGGAGTGAAGTAATTGAGCGTGTCCATCGCTTCACTTATCTTGGAAGTCTCATCAGCCCTTGTGGTCTGGTGTGTGACGAAATCTCAGAACGGATACAGAAGGCTCGACTAGCTTTTGCCAACTTGCATCATTTATGGCGTAGGCGAGATATCCGTCTATCAAACAAAGGACGGGTTTACTGCGCAGCAGTTCGTTCCGTCCTACTTTATGGCAGTGAAACGTGGCCGGTAAGAGTAGAGGATATCCGTAGGTTACTAGTATTCCATCATAGGTGTCTTCGAAACATTGTTCGTATATCATGGGACCATCGAGTAAGTAACACAGTTGTTAGGAAACGGGTACTAGGTAAGGATGGAAAATCAATTGATGAAGTAGTGAAACCACCGACTGCCTCGACGTGCTATGTTCAGTGGTATAGTAGGTTGGAAGAAAGCTAGGGGCGGCCAAACCAAAACATGGCACAAGTCCATGAAGTCACTGACAAGTGGACTGAGTCATGTTGGTAGGTGTAGACTACCTGGTTGGGGACCACGAGATGATAGCAACCGATGGTTAGAGACCCTGAATGACATGGCTCAAAATCGTTTGCAATGGCACAGGTGCATCCACTCTCTGTGTTCTCCCAAATTCTAATCTGAATTCTTCATGTCCTTTTTTTCCTCTTTCCAAATTTATTTCACTGTATTATACTCTTTAAACAACATCTTCAAACCCTAATGTTTCTGATTACTGCTTATACTTTCACTACCTCTATCACTATGTGATTTGAATCGACGTCTGCATCTCTGTGCTAATGTGGTGTGGCAACTCGAACTGATGTACGTTCGTACGAATTTCTACGTTGTTACTGATAACTCCAAAAGAGTTCAGGTCAAAAAATTAGCAAGAGGACCGAGGATAATGTTGAACCCCGTCCATGCAGACTCCTTAAGATAATCCTAGGATCAGAGAAGCAACGGGATCTCTTGTTAAGTAGCGCTCGTTGTCACGACAATTTCAACATCCGAGTTAGACCTAACATGTCTCTCGAAGATAATATAAAAAGGAAGAAAGCACTAGCTGAACTTGAAACCCGTCGGCAAAACGGCGAGGAAAATCTCCGACTAGTGGGTTTTCGGATAGTCAGGTCTTGGAAGCGAATGCTACCAAGGCCTGTGTGGATAGGCTGTTCTACTTAGGAGTTTTATATGCCAACGCTCGTAGTCTTCGAAGTAAGTTCTGTGAGCTAGAAGCACTAGTGGACAGGTTAAAGCCACTCATAGTAGCAGTGACAGAAACTTGGTTAGTCCATGACTTAGACATTACTCCAGAATTATCCGGATACCATTACACCAGGAGTGATAGACATAGATGTAGAAAAGAAGGCGGCGTCCTGTTATATATATAGCCAATAGCATAAATATCCGCTCCTCTACTAGCAAATCCCATGATAGCGGTACTTGTGAAGTCATTAGCTGTAAGTTGGCTATAGGATGTAGTACATTTATGCTAGGTGTCATCTATCACAGCCCAATCTGCTTAGCTGATGACTTTATTTTAGAGCACATTCATCTTTGTAGTGAAAATACCAGATGCTTGATAATAGGAGACTTTAACGCACCTGATATTAGTTGGACTGATATGACCACAGAAGGATCTATAAACTCCTTTGATAGTAGGTTCCTGATAACAATAATGGAGCATGCACTTGGGCAGCATGTATCCCAACCCATACTTTTTGGTGTTAACCAGGGTTCTTTTCTGCTGGACTTGGTAATCACTCGTGAGACTGAGTTTATTGTTGACTTTAATATTCTCCCACCGTTAGTGAACAGCGATTACACTGCTTTGTCATTTACGTTTAGAACTAGGGAAATGTTATACGATCAGGTTACACCTCGCCCAAATGTATGGAAAGCTAATATATCAGCCATTCAGGAATGCTCTGCTAAAAGAGATTGGTTATTAGATACTAGCATATCAGTTGAAGAAGCATGGTCTGTATTTAAAGGTAAATTTAGACTAGTTACGTCCCCGTTCATACCATACCTGGTACCGCGAAGACCGAATAATAGTCCACCATGGATAACTAAAACATCAGGAAACTCCTTAGAAAAAGGACGAATCACTAGAATATGTTCATCTCTACTGGCTTAGAACAATAGAGATCCAGTTATTGTAAGATTAGGAATGCCTGTAAAGCGTTAATAAGCAAGACTAGACTATCATACGAAAAACAATTGGTTAGGGATTCTAGACATTGTCCGAAACGGTTGTTCTCGTATATAAAAAGGCCAACTAAGAGAAGCGATAGAACTCACCACTTTTGATACGAGATAATCCGTTAATCTTAGCAGAGAATGATGCCGAAAAAGGTGAAGCTTTATCGGAATACTTTAGTAAAGTGTTTTCTATCGGTAATGAGGAACGACCAATGATTCATCGCGACCGTGACGGCTCGCTGATGGATCCTGTAGTCATTGAGAAAGATACTGTTTTAAGGCTACTTCAGCATCTCAAACCTGATAAGTCCAGTGGTCCTGATGATATTCATCCTAGGATTGTGAAAGCCGTATCAGATGAAATTGCTGAACCACTAGCGATACTATTCGACATGTCTCTGAGACAGTCCAGACTTCCTAGAGACTGGAAAGATGCTATAATAAGTCCGGTGTATAAGGCTGGGAGTAGGGATTTAGTTAGTAACCGTAGACTCGTTAGCTTAACTAGTACAGTTGTAAAACTGATGGAGAAAATCATCCGGATAACTGTTATAAACTATGTTGAAGGGAAAAATCTTTTCTCCAGGGCACAACATGGTTTTCGGAAAGGCCTATCTTGCTTGACAAATCTTGTCATTGCACGAGAAGATTGGGCTGCTGCAAGGGATCGGAATAATAATAATAATAATAATAATAATAATTTATTCTCAAATAACAGTTTGTTACACGAGGCATGCCAGTTTACAGGCAAGATCAAATTGATACAAATGATACAATATACACTGTATTAAATTACATAGCTGGGTTGAAAATTTATAAGGCATGAATGTAGATAGTTTTAATCAGTATTATAGTTGGCGCGCTTCACGAGAGTTGCGTTGCGAATGTGCGACTGATGGTCAAGAATAGGTCCATTGAAGGTATGAGCTTCTAGAAATCGCAACCTTATGTCCCTTTGGGATATCCAAGGCTTTAAGGATGGTGCAGGATGAAGTAACCCGTTCCATATCTCAAGGGGGCTGAAAGAGGGAGCAAGTAAAAGAAAACACGAGAGGCAGAGTAGCCAATATTCATGTAGGAATGTTTAAGGTATGATTACTCAGTCTAATTTTCTTTTATTAAGGTATTTGTTAAGAAAGAGCATTTTAATAGGTTAAAGAAAATAAGCTTTAGCAAGGTGTGAGTGGACATACAACTGACAAATGGAGGCGATTCGGAAAAGAGCTGAGAGTATAAGATTATGTGTGATTATAAAATAAAATATAGTGCTAGAAACAGTATTGTGATATACAACTGGCTATCTTCCTTTTATTATCGAAGCTATTAGAGCCCCTTTCGTTTTTTTTTATTTCTTTTTTTTCAGGTTTTATAGGGTCTTGAGTAGGCTTCGTATATTAGCGAATTGTCTAGTTTGCTTGTAATAGGATTTCTGAGTAGGAAGTGAAACCAATTCAACGTTCGTAACATGATTTAAAGAGGTATTTTGCGTGATAGATCAGCTTCAATACCTTAAGTCCGTGACATCCCACTAAACCATAAGGAGCCGTAATTAAACAAAATGTTCTGCCCTACAGACATGGGTGGATTGAATTTATCTCCCCACCTTCATGTTTGCTGGTCAGTAACGCCACCCTCCCTCCTTTTGTGATGTTAGGCTCTCTTACGTTTGTGGTAAGTATGATTAATGCTTTAATCAAAGCACATAGTTGGAATACACTGTCTCTACTAGGTCCATGTTACAAGCAAATCAGATATTTAAAAATTCTGCTTTATGGGTTAGATGTCCATATGGTATATCACACTGCTATGAAAATAACTAATGGTTTAAAGAAGTAAGGATTAATAGTAAATCAAAAGATATGAGAGGGTATAAAATTGTAGAAAAAAAAGAAAAAGACTTTAGGGTGAGAAAAATAAAACATTGAGAAACTCACAAGACTTTGTGGCCAAATTTTGAGCTTTGAATGATCGGCCTTAGTAGATCAGCAACCATAAGATTGAACTATCTGTCTACTTGCAGTAGAAAAAAAAGCATGACTTTTAGGAAGAATAATGCACATTTAACCTGTAGAGATTTGGGGACTGAAAGCTAGGGTTAGGAGCATGAAATCATGATTAATAAACAATGAATAATAGGAAAGGATAAGCCATATATCCTGTGATTTGGTTATATTTAGATTAGTAACAGTCGAACTTGTTATAATTCTGTTCTTTCTAGATACTAGCCGGTCCGTAATAAAGTGCCTCATCGGTGGGCGGGAGTTCAAGGTAATGTTGAAGCTCTTTGGAGTCTAGAAATAGGGTTATTAGCTTTATGAATCTGGTAAACGTATCACAGTTACGGATAGGCATTGGCAGCCTGTTCCACAGTAAACTGTACCGTACTGTAAAGAACTTACAACGCATTTGCTTTTGCTGTTTTACGGTAAGTAGTGTATATGCGTTGTTTCTAAGTCTATAGGCTGGGTCGTGGGTGATAGTCGGGCAGGAGGTTAAAAAGGAGAGCCCATATATCGCTTTGTAGAGAAATATTAAATTGTGTTTTAGCCTACGGTGCCATAAAGGTTCTAAAGATAGATGCTTACATCTGTCTGTGTAATCGAGATTCGAGTTACATCCTAGTAGTTGACGTGTGAAACGTCTTTGAACATCTTCTACTCTTATCTTGTCTGCGATATTCATATTAGAGAAGACAAAAGAGCAGTATTCAAGGGTGGGTCGTACACATATTTTGTAGAGAGTAAGTTTACTCTCTGTTGTGAAAAAGTTTTTCATTATAAAACCAATTAGCCGTCTAGATTTAGAAATAATAGAGGAGGCATGTTCTTCAAAGTTTAGGCTTCCTGTGTAATTAATTCCTAAATCGTGTACTGATTCGAGTGTTTGGACTATACATTCATTTAAGTGAAGTCGCGGTTTATAGGGATGCTTTCCAAAGTGCATGATCCCGCACTTGTTGAGGTTAAATGGTAATTGCCATTTTTCACTCCATATAGTTAAGTTATTGAGGTCCTTTTGGATCTGGGATACACTTTCGCTTAGTATCTCAGGCTTATAGCTGTATACTATTTTGAGATCATCAGCATATAAGTACGGTTTCCCAAATTCTATGGTGTTACATATATCGTTTATATACATAAGAAACAAAAGTGGCCCTAATACGCTTCCCTGGATGACCCCACTGGTGATTGGTCTAGGGGACGAGAGACAGTCATTGTACTTTACCATCTGTTTACGTTCTGTTAAGAACGAAGCAAACCATGAGTACAGTGGGTTGTGTATTCCGAAGGACTTTAGTTTGACGAGTAGCCTTTTGTGTGGGACCTTATCAAAGGCTTTCTTAAAGTCTAGGAATAGGACTGATACAAGGAGTCCGCTGTCTCGTTTCAGAGTTATATCATTCAGGTAGTCTACTAGGCATGTATCGCATGATCTGGACCTAAGAAATCCATGCTGGGAGGTCGACAAGAGATTGTTAGTTAATAGATGTTGGACTACAGCCGCCTTAACTACATTTTCCATCACTCTGGATACCACTGAAGTTATGTTTATAGGCCGGTAATTTTCAACGTTTGCTTCAGGTCCTGTTTTAATTTTGGGAATGATATGTGTAGTTTTCCAGGCAGTAGGGTAACACGCTGAGGAGAGTGATATCGCGAATAGTTTGAGAAGCAAAACACACATATCATCACCTCCGCGTTTTAGCATGCTAGATGGAATACCATCTGGTCCATCAGTGTAGGAGTGTTTCAATGTACTGATTGCTTTGGAGATATTTTGTACACTGAATTCTACATTAGTAATTTCACAGGGAGTTACTGGGATTGGTTCTGAATCATTAAATGGTTTTTCGTTAGTTAGTGAGAAACAAAAATGTTCACTGAATAATTCTGTGATAAGTTTGGGATCTTCGTATACTTGTTTGTCTTTAATGAATATACTCCCTCTCGATTTAGAGCGTTTAAGTTTATTTTGGAGTAGTATGGTGAGTGCAGAGGAGTTATTATTAAGTTCAACTGCACGTTTTTCCTGTGCTACTGCTTTTTGTTTAGTTATTGCCTCTGTTCGGACAAGTATTTCTGTCATCGTTACTAAAGAGGAAAAGTCATTTAAGTTGTGGAATCGAGTACAATGTCTTTGAAGACGTCTTCTTGTACTGACCGGTATATAGAGATCTTTGGAGAACGTAGGTTTACAGTATTCTAAAGGTGCGATATTGTTGATGATACTTTTGATGTTGTGATAAAATATATTGGTTAATGTGTCGGTATTGTTTGAGGTAAAGAAAGTTCTCCAATCAGTGCTTCTTAGGTAATTGTGGAAGTTATTCCAATCAACCTTGCGATAGTTTCTACGAAGTGTTACGGTTTTACTTCTATTGGTTGTGGTTTTTACATTAAGGCTGCATATGACAATGTTATGATCACTACCTGGGAACTTTTTTCCAATATACAAAGTATTGGGGATGAGGCCACTGGTAAAGACTAAGTCTAAGATGTTTTGATGTCTGGTAGGGCTATCGACATACTGAGTCCATTGTCCAAGCTCTAGACATTCAATAAATGATTCATAACGTCTCGGCGCTTTGACTGGCAGCCAAGAAATTTCGGGCATATTGAAGTCACCACAAATGAGCTTGCCTGTGAATGAAAGGGATGATGCTAGCGTGAATACCTCCGATAATACTGCTATTTCATCTATTGATGCGTTAGGTTGACGATAAACACAGCCGAGCAGTAAGGTAACGGAATTCGACGGCTTTAATACAATCCACACCGAATCCTTCAGTTTGTTTAGTTCAGGCATATCACATAGCAGTGAGTTCAGGCTAGAGTGAGCGTAAATAAGGCATCCTCCGCCTCGTCCATTCAATCTATCGCTTCTATATAGGGAATAGTTATCTAGAGATATGCTTCGGTCGGAAATATTACTGTTAGTCCATGCTTCAGATATCATAATAACTGATGGTTGATATATGGATACAAACAGGGCTAAATCCGTCTTTTTGTTGCAGATCGATCGAGCGTTGATAAGACATATATTAAGCAAGTGGCCTACTAAGTTAAAATGGGTGAGGGTATTTCGGATAAAGTCGTCGTAACCCTCGCGAGTGTGAGATGAGTTTGATGTGAGGGATTGGATGTTCTTCATTAGCTCGGTATTTTGATAGTTAAACTTATTGGGAGATGTATCAAATGAGCTGGTGAAGTTGATTGGGGAGTTTACCCAGGAGGAAAGGGTGGGAGTACTCTGTGATGGAAACTGTACGGAGGAAACAAATTTATGGTTTGCATGTGGTTTGAAATAACCTGGGCTATATGCTTCAACAGAGGTGTCACTAGGGGTCTTATTCCAAAAAAATCTTGCACAGGCCTACTGTGAAGTGTATGGTTATTTGCAAAATAGTCTTGATGGTTAGACTCGTAGCCCCTGTTATGGCTATTTACGTTAGCGCGAGAGGGGTCTGCTACGCGTAACTGGGAGGAGTTGCGACTGTTGTTATACATGGGAGCCGTCGTTATGTGATGGGTCGGCACTA
The DNA here is from genome assembly GCA_944470375.2 of Schistosoma guineensis. NCBI lineage: Eukaryota > Metazoa > Platyhelminthes > Trematoda > Strigeidida > Schistosomatidae > Schistosoma > Schistosoma guineensis. The sequence goes on along the minus strand of OX103892.1, from coordinate 44,788,594 downwards.
AAGGGTATGAGAAGTTTTCTTTTTGAGAGTAATGCCACCTGTGGATGTGATTTTCATAGATCTGAGTAAAGCCTTTGATAAGGTTTCCCACTCTGGTCTTAAATTCAAAGTGGAACGTTTTGGAATCCATTATACAGTCGTCGATTGGATAAGTAACTTTCTCCATGACAGGAGACAAAGGGTAAGGGTTAATGGGGCTCTCTCCTCGTGGGTACCTGTAAAAAGTGGGGTTTCCAAAGGTACAATCCTAGGTCCTCTTCTCCTTTTACTTTATGCAAATGAATTGCCAACTGTAGCAAAATCATCCGTTCTACTCTTCACTGATGACATAAAGATTTGGAGACCCATACATAGTATGTCGGATAGAATAGTATTACAGGACAATCTTAGCTCATTGTTGGCATGGTTAGACAGGTGGTCAGAAGAAGTAAATCCTAATAAGAGTGTAGGGATGCAGTTAAATAACTCTGATGAATCGTATGACTATACACTACGTGGATTCGTGCTACCCAAAGCAAGAAACCATAAAGATTTGGGAGTCATATTAAGGAATTATCTCGAAACCACTAGTCACTGTAAGGCTGCTGCTGCAAAAGGCTATAGGGTATTATGGTCAATTTGTAGGTATTTCTAATATTTAGATGATGAAATGTTTAGATTACTACACCCGATTTATGTGCGACCACATTTAGAATACGGGATTTAAGCAGCGAGTCCTTGTTTCAAGTATGAAACAGATATGCTAGAAAGAGTCCAAAGACGAGGTACTAAGATGGTACAAGGTCTATCTGGCCTATCTTATGAAGACAGACCGAGACACCTTAACTTATTTCCGTTATCTTACCGTAGAATACGGAGTGATCTAATATTGGCTTATCGTATACTGAACGATGACCTTGGTAGTAACATGTCTTATCTTTTGCTTCCGTCTAGAACCGATCATTTGAGAGGACATTTGAAGAAAGTTCAAAAACCGAGATCAAACCGTTTACGCCTCAGTCAGTCAGCTACAACGTAGGACCAGACACATATATGCATCGGTCCAGGTAGCCATACCTCATTAGCACAACAAGATGAACACCGGATTCATAGGAGTGGTTAGGTCAAAGGTGGTAATATATAAAAGAAAGATTGCATATAAGGATACTGTACAGGAAAAAAGAATTAGTTAGTAGAAAGAAAGATATGAAGTGATTTTAATCTCTTAGTTTAAGGGAAGACAGAGAGTGTATACACCGACGCCATTGTGACCGATTCTGAGCCATGTCATCAAGAGTCTCCAACCCTCGGTTACGAAAGTCACGCGAACCCCAACCAAGTAGTCTGCATCTACAAACATGGCTCAGACTAGAGGTTAGTGTCTTCAAGCACTGATGCCACGTTTTGGTTTGGCCGCCCCTAACTTTCTTCCAACCATCCCCTACACCGGTTAGCATTGCACGTCGTGGTAATCGGTGTTCAGGCATACGTAGTGCGTGGTCCAACCATCTCAGTCGATGAAGATTCACAACCTCATCAACTGATTTACCGTTTCTCGCACCTAGGAGTGAATTACTGGAATTCTCTACCGGAACACGTTATATCAGCACCGTCTGTTAATGTATTAAAAACGAGGTTGGACCTCCACAGTATTACAAACTGCAAGGATTAATATAGGTCGATAGACCTCCCATCCTTATTACTGAAGACTGAGGACCGAAGATTTTAGATGGCTCGTTTAAAGGCGACCACACAATTATCTGGATTCATTCGATTGTTCTGATCCGAGCGAGTAGCAAAAACGTCAACAGCATCAAGCACCCTGGAATTAGTTGCCATACTGCATGTTTTATTCTGGATACTTTTGGATCATTACTACTCCTAAGGAATGGCGTTATATGTGTCGTCCACTGAATAATATAATTTTTAGAAATAATCCAGGAGAGTTCAACTATTTTACTGGATGATTTTTTTTGTACTTAACATGTTAATGTTTTCCAGTTGCTTTTGCCATATATTTGTAAGTGTCCCTAGGCTAAATGCAGTAACTTCTTATGGAATGTTTATAACGCATCATATTCCTGCCTGAAGTTTCATAAGCAGTCTTAACTTTAAAATTATTTATCTGGTCATGTTCATTATTTTTAAATTGTCATATACGTCAGCAACCTGCATGTTAACCTGACCCGTACATACGTTACACTATATCTTCATGTCTTCTAAATTTAGGAATCATCTGAATCACATTTAACATTTATCAATAAACCCACCATAGTCGTTGTCACTAATCGTATTTGGGTTTATGGATTGGTTTATCATATTAGCAGCCGAAAATGCGAACATAGTTGAGATAATAAGATTACAAATTTAGGTACTATCAACTGCACTAGTCAAATAACTAAATCACCAGGTAGCTGTTGGTTAAACAAACGTTTAAAATCAAAACTCCGTAGCCCACTAGAATTAACACTAAACGAACATTTCTGAATTGAAATTTATAATATAATTAGGCGTCTCGGATTCTTTAACGTTATAAATTTCTGATAATTTCGAACCACCTAAAGCAACAATACCTATTTTTCCACTGGCTAATCCTCAATCAACACTATAACTAGTTAAACGTAATATATTCAGGATATCGTCATAAAGCATTGTCATGACCTGACACTCACGTAATATGATTGATGAAATTAATGAAACTATTAACAAAATCGGTCAGCATATTGACTTATAATTATCACTGATGTTGTTTTTCTTTTATCTCCATTCACTACAGATGACTACAGTATGTTTCTTTATCAGTTGCTCATTCAGTAAATATCTCAAAACCTTGTCAGTCTTATTGATGGTTTAGCGACACAATCATGCATACAAATAATCAGTATTAGCAGTCGAGCAAATCTCCAAACCGAAACACATCAATGTCGAATTTACCCCAACACTGACTAAGGTTCAAGTCATTATAATAGACGTGAGTTGGGAGTGTACTCCCCTTGGTTACAACTTATGTACTCCCTGATAATCACATGAACATCACTCATTATTAGTGATCTTGTAAAAACTTGTTTAGCCAAACACATCTTGCAGCACCACATCACTTAGTAATATGACACATAGGCTTAACTGATTTCAATAACTTGCAACCACTATATCTCAATTCAATCGTATTCCGCCTTATGATAAACTGCATACTTGCAACTAACTTGTATCCCCAATCAGCCGGCAAGTATAAATATAAATATATAGTCTGCGCAGATTAGAACATTGAGTCTAGAGCATGTCTCTTACGAATACACTCATGTTTAACGAATTTTTCCTAGCTATCTGTCCAAAATTCATATAATTATCACTCACGTATTTAAATTTTGTTTTGATAACCATTCATCTGTATTAGTAGTATTACTAAATTCTATCACGGTCGAGTAAAAATGAGGTTGATAAAAGCTCCCCGTAACTAAATAAACCGTATCAAACTAACTGGAACACTAGTTGGAATTCTTCTCCACGGTAATACTTTTGTTCCTTCAATTAGCCTACTAATACAAATGCAATTGAAAATCAACTCATGGACAACTTACCAGCATGAACGTTATTTGATTTTATAATTTAAACCAAAACTAATTCCAATATTTCTACAATATTGATTGCTTTTATTATTTCTAAACAGAAAATACATACTACCTACACGTTAAGTTATTAACCAACGGCTATTAACACGCATCGTTTTATTATTATTATTGTAATCCCATTTTTTATAGCTCAAATAATCTTCACACAAATTTTCATTTCAAGCGTGTTAAGCATGAAGGCAGATATTTTAAAATTATTACATGTATTTCTCGACCAGATACTGCCGCCTTTTTGACTTATCTTTCAGCTTATCATTACCCGGGGGATTCTTACTAGTCTTGGTAACCTTCGGCGCACGACAATCCCATTCAATTCGGTATCGAACCAACATCACGTTGATTCTGGTGGGAGAGTAGTGTAGTGGCATTGTGCAATAGCCACACAATCCACAAAGCTGTGAACATGAGACTACTCAGAAAATAGATATTCAATATTTAACGCGGAGAAAGGCGCGAACAAGGAATTGAATGAGTTGGAGTTGATCGAATGGCATGGCTTGGCCATGTAGGCGTGGTCTCTGCTGAATGTTACCTTATATCTTCTATTCGTATTAAATATGTTGTTCTTTCTCTAGCCCAACCTTGTTCTACATCATGTATTGGTAATTAATACGATACAGTGAGTTGGTGTAGTCGATGGTGTGACTTCCACGTAAGATCTTATAGATTAGGCAGTTATATCATGACAAATCTACAAAGTCAGGATTAGGTCTATTATTAGAGAAGTACTAATATCATAGTAGACCACAATTCTACAACTTTCCATACTGGTTATGATACAAGTACCAGTCGGGGTTATCAGTCTCTCGTGGTCTAGAGACAGATCGTTTACGTGAAGTGCTTCTTCGAGGGTGTGTGACCGTTTACGATCGTTACGAAACTTAAGATAACGTGTAAGTGTATGACACAACTCTGTAATGTCATTCTGGGTCGTTTGAGGCTTTTCTTTGACTGAAAAAACCTCGGTATTAGAAGATTTCGTGATTTCTAAAATGTGGTCGGCAGATGCAGCCAGCTCGTTCATGGCGTTGTTGTGAAACGAGAGCAGCACAGCTTGCACCTGTTGAGGAAGTTTGGATACGAAAATTTGTTTGAGCAGGCCATCATCGAAAGTTCTTTGGTTGATAACCTCTCTCATTCGTTGCAGCATGTCCGTCGCAGAACCGTGTTGCAGGTCGATGTTATTGAGGAGTTGGTCTAAACTTTGTCTATCGGTTAGGTTGTAGTGGCATTGAACCATAACCACACAATCCTCAAAGGTCAATATGAGATTACTCGGAAAATAGATATTCAATATTTAACGCGGAGAAATACCTAACGATGGAGAAGGCGCGAACAAAGATTTGAATGAATTATAGTTGATCATATGGCATGGCTCGGCCATGCAGGCATGGTCCTTGAGGAATGTTAACTTATATCCTTTATTCGTATTGAATATATTGTTCTGTCTCTAGTCTAACCTTGTTCTAAAAGGTTTCCTCGTTTAAGAATAGAACGTCTCAGCGTCTCGTAAGGTTCAGAAACATCACTAGTAAACATACTAGGTTTTACGTATCTGCTGAATTCGCGCAGTAGTGCCTTGACTACTGCGAGGAATTGTGCACGTGTCGACCACGCCGTGTTCAGAGAAGTCGGGTTCTGCCACAAGTATTCGGAGTTTGAAAACGCTTTAACCAGTAACACCTTCTAATAGGAATCGTACCCAACAAGTGTAATCAAAAGACAGAAAGGAGGAGGTATTGTAGCGGTAAATAAATCCCTAAAATAAATAGCTATGTAAGTTTTCGACATTGGATGCTGACCATATGTTTTAGTGGACTCATCTAGCTGAAGGCGCTCGGTCAGGCATCCGCACCAGATCACGTGTGGTAACGCCGTGCTCAACATCAACCGCAATCGCTAGCCAGAATAGATCAGAGAATTCCGATATATTGGTCATCGCCAAATATACTCTTCCGATCTCCTCGACTCTGTCTTTTGATTTCTCTGGGCGGGAACGAAATACATTAGAAGGTGTTACTGGTAGAAGCGTTGTCAAACACTGAATACCTGTGACATCATCATTGGTGAAACCGACGTGATCTGGTACACCTATTTGCAACTGTGAGTCTGTTCCTTTTTGGGATTTTTATATATCATTGCCTAATTTCTTATTCTTTTTTAAACATTGTGATTTTTTTCTTCGTATTTTTTCTTGGATACATATATATTTTCCCCTCGTTCATTATCGTACTTCATATTTCATCATGACTGAACAGACACCTAAAGTACTCAAGCTTAAGACCTTGTCCCCACCTTCGTTTCAACTGATGCCTTTCTGGCCCGACAACATCGAAGCCTGGTTTTGCTACGCAGAAGCCGACTTCTCCGAGCACGGCGTGATCGACACACGTGCACAATTCCTCACAGTAGTCAAGGCACTACCGCGCGAATTCAACAGGTACGTAACACCTAGTATGTTTACTAGTGATGTTTCCGATCCTTACGAAATCTTAAAACGCTCGATTCTTAAACGAGGAGATCTAACTGATCGACAAAGGTTAGATCAACTCTTCAATAACATAGACCTGCAACACGGTTCTGCGACGGACATGTTGCAACGGATGAGAGAGGTTATAGGCCCAAGAACTTTCGACGAAGGTCTATTCAAACAACTCTTCTTGTCAAAACTTCCCCAACAGGTGCAAGCAGTTCTGGTCTCGTTCCAGAACAACGCCTTAGACGAGCTAGCTGCATCTGCCGACCGCATTCTAGAAATTACGAAACCTTCTACTACCGAGGTATTCTCAGTCAAAGAAAAGCCTCACACGACTCAGAATGATATAACCGATTTATGTCACACACTCACGCGTTATCTTAGTCTCCGTACCGACCGTAAGAGATCGCGCACACCACGTAGAAGCATTTCTCGTAAGCGATCTGTCTCTAGACCACGAGAGACAGATAACCCCGACTGGTGCTGGTATCATAACCAGTATGGAAAGTTTTCCAGAAATTGCAGAAAACCCTGCAATTTTCCCAACACGAAACCGACTGATTCGAAAAGCAATTCGGGAAACTTCCAAGCCGGCACGTGTTAACGGCAACCGTAGCCGGCGAACATAGCCGTCTGTTATACGTCACAGATGTGACAACGAGAGTTCGCTACCTCGTCGATACTGGCGCAGAAGTTAGCGTTCTCCCAGCGAATCCCAACGATCGGCTTCAAGATTCGGCTCTAAACTTACAGGCGGCAAACGGAAAACCGATCGCTACGTATGGCAAAAGGTACGTTTACCTTAACGTGGGTTTACGCAAACCCATTCACTGGATTTTCGTTGTTGCAGATGTTTCTATGCCAATCATTGGTATGGACCTTCTACAACATCACAATCTGATCATCGACACGCGCAAACGGAGACTAGTAGACGGAAACACTAATTTGTCCGTTTGCGTAACTTCCTTTTCTGGTTGCAGATTATCCTCAGTCACAGTTAAGCATATGATCGACCCACTTTATCAGCCACTACTCGATAAGTACCCTGGGATACAACAAACTCAACCGAAACTACCGTGTGTAACCAGTAATGTTACACATCACATCACGACTACAGGACCACCTGTTTTCTCTAAAGCACGACGACTAGCTCCTGAAAAGCTAAGGTTAGCGAAAAACGAATTCGATCACATGATAGATTTAGGAATCATACGACCGTCAAATAGCCCTTATGCATCTCCGTTGCACATGGTCCCTAAAAAGGACAGCAACGATTGGCGTCCAACTGGTGACTATCGGCGATTGAACGCGGAAACCATTCCCGATCGTTACCCGTTGCCTCACATTCACGATTTGACAGCTACCTTGAAAGGTACAACTGTCTTTTCGAAAATCGACTTGGTTAAAGCGTATAACCAAATCCCTATGGCTACTGACGACATACCGAAAGCAGCTATCATAACTCCTTTCGGACTCTATGAATTTTTGCGAATGCCTTTCGGTCTAAGGAATGCTGCTCAAACATTCCAAAGATTCATAGACGACGTTTTTCGAGGTCTCAACTTCGTACACGCGTATGTTGATGACTGTCTAATCGCAAGTCCGGACAGAGAAACACATCTCAAGCATCTGGACCTTGTTTTCGAACGACTACAAAAACATGGCATAACTGAAAACGTTCAGAAATGCCAATTCGGAACCGACTCGTTAGACTTCTTAGGACACACTTTCGATGCTCAAGGCATTCGACCCCTTAGAACCAAAGTGGCGGCCATTCTGGATTACCCAGAACCGACCACCGTCAAGCAATTACGCACGTTTAACGGTCTCGTAAGTTTCTATAGACGTTTCATACCGAAATGCGCATTACTCATGAAACCTCTAACCGACCAACTTCGTGGAAGTGCGAAATCCATTAATTTGGACGACACCGCACGAAAAGCATTCTCCACAGTTAAGGAACTGATTGCTAAAGCAACAATGCTCGCACATCAGGACACCCGAGCACCCATTAGCATCGCAGTAGACGCATCCAACTCGGCAATCGGAGGAGTCTTACAACAATGGGTTAACAACTCCTGGCAACCCTTGGCATTTTTCTCTAGAAGGTTGCTAGACACCGAATCGAGGTACAGCACATTCGGTAGGGAACTCCTAGCTATGTATTGTGCTGTACGGCATTTTCAACACTACATCGAAGGTCATGAATTCACTCTTTTCACGGACCATAAACCGCTCACTTTCTCGTTAAGCTCTCCTTCTGACAAATACTCTCCCAGTGAGTCTCGACAACTGGACTACATTTCGCAGTTTACTTCAGACATTCAACACATCTCTGGAGCAAACAATGTAGTTGCAGACGCTTTATCTCGCATAACTTCCTTGAACAGTTTCCAAGGAATCGACCTTCTTAAACTCGCCGAGCTTCAAAAAGAAGACAGTGATCTTCAGCATGAGTTATCGTCCACAACCCTTAAACTACGCATCAAACAGATGGGAACAGGTAACGAAACCTTACTTTGTGACACGTCTTCAGGTAGGGATCGCCCAATCGTGCCGAAACATTATCGACGCAATGTCTTCAATACATTGCACAAACTTTCGCATCCAGGTGTACGTGCAACCATCAAGCTTATAGCAGAACGGTTTTGCTGGCCTGGAATGAATAAAGACGTGAGGGAATGGGCACGCTCCTGTGTAAGCTGCCAAAAATCTAAGGTCATCAGACACAATAAATGTCCCTTAGGCTCTTTCAAAACTCCGGACGCTCGTTTCGACCATGTTCATCTGGATTTGCTAGGACCTTTACCAGATTCAAATGGATACTCTTATCTCTTAACCTGCGTAGACCGTTTCACTCGATGGCCAGAAGCAGTACCTATCAAGGACATCACTGCTGAAACAGTGGCCTGCACCTTCGTCGAACGATGGGTAGCAAACTTCGGTTGCCCTTCAACCATCACTACAGACCGCGGACGTCAGTTTGAATCTGATCTTTTCCGTCGTCTGACCACACTTTTAGGAATCACTCGCTTCCGAACGACCGCCTACCACCCACAAGCAAACGGGTTGGTAGAACGTTTTCACCGACAACTGAAAGCTTAGCTATCAGCTGCAAACGTTTCACAGTGGACTGACGCTCTTCCACTCGTCTTACTAGGTATCCGCAATGCAGTGAAAGCTGACATTGGATACACTGCGGCTCAACTCGTTTATGGAACAACACTTCGACTTCCAGGAGAATTCGTGGATCCTTCATCCTCTTCAATGAACATGGATCTAACCTCCTACACAAACAGGCTTACAAACGCAATGCGTTCAGTTGAACCTGCCTCCACTCGACCTCAATCAACTGATGTTTTCGTTCAACCTGACTTACGATATAGTACACACGTTTTCATTCGTCGAGACTCGCATCGACGACCATTCGAATCAGCATACGAAGGACCCTTCAAAGTTCTTCAACGCGAACCGAAGTACTATATAGTCGATAAGAACGGAACCAACGATAGCATCAGCATCGATCGCTTAAAAGCAGCGTATTTAGAAGGAAATCCTATCTACGTGTATTTTCCTTCGTTACAATCGAACGACACGACTCCACTCGTAATTCCTCAACCGACAACCAATACTAGCGATGATACTCCGCATGTATCTGAACCTAAAACGACGCGTTCTGGAAGAAGGGTGAGATTTCCAGAACATTTAAACGACTATTGCACGTAAGGCACTTCTCGACATTTTATATTATTTTTTTAAAAAAATTTTAATATGCTTATATATTTTTATTTCTATAGAAAAAACAAACAAAAAAAAACCCATTTTTTTAACGCTATTACGTGTTCATGAGTTTATCTTCCACTTTTTTTCCGCCGACATTGTGTTTTTACGCACATACGAGTGTATTTTCGACATACACTTACATTTTCTTTTTTCTTTTCCAGGACGGCTGGAAAAGAACGATGACGTTTATGAGGATCCGAAATTTTCATTGTACATTTTCTTTTTTTACTATGTTGTACCTCCGTCCCATATAGTAAGGAAAGACGACCAGACGCTGCTACACTTAGTAAGCTATCAGAAGAGTGTTTACCAACGACAAACTCGTTGGGTTTAAACTTCTGGCTGGCCACGTCTTAGGGTCGTCACTGCCCCACTAGGGGGGGAGTGATCTGTAGCGGTAAATAAATCCCTAAAATAAATAGCTATGTAAGTTTGCGACATTGGATGCTGACCATATGTTTTAGTGGACTCATCTAGCTGAAGGCGCTCGGTCAGGCATCCGCACCAGACCACGTGTGGTAACGCCGTGCTCAACATCAACCGCAATCGCTAGCCAGAATAGATCAGAGAATTCCGATATATTGGTCATCGCCAAATATACTCTTCCGATCTCCTCGACTCTGTCTTTTGATTTCTCTGGGCGGGAACGAAATACATT